>CM059309.1:4805000-5110000 GCA_030340665.1 Neosalanx taihuensis | reverse complement strand
GCACCACCACCACCACAGACACCCCCACAACCACCTCTCCTCGGGGAAGAGGGAAGAGGGAGTGTTTTTCTCCCCCCCCCCCCCCCCCCCCCCCCCCCCGGCAGCACAGCAGACAGACAGCAGGCTGCCGTCTCCCCGAGAGAAGCAGGGGAGGGGGGGGGGGGTGGGGGTCGAGGGAGGGGAGGTGGGAGGGGAGGGTCTCTGTCTGGAAGCCCGGGGTAGAATCATCCTGCACCCCCTCCTCCCTCTCCCCTCAGCAGCCCTCTCACGTTCTCCCCCGTGTGAAGTGGAAATGGATGGGGGCCTTCTCGCTCCCCAGCGCTTCTCTGGCTCCTCTGGATAGTGTATACAAAGACGAGGAGGGCAGACAGAGAGAGAGGGAGGGAGGGAGGAGAGGATGGAGGGAGGGAGGGGGGGGAGGGAGAGAGCGGGAGAGAGAGAGGGAGAGAGAGAGAGACTGAGAGGAAAGAAAAGACAGCAAACGGAAAGAGAGAAAAGAGAGAGAAAGAGAGAGAGTGAGAGAGAGAGAGAGAGAGAGAAAGAGAGAGAGAGAGAGAGAGAGAGAGAGAGAAAGAGAGAGAGAGAAAGAGAGAGAGAGAGAGAGAGAGAGAGATGGAGGGAGGGTGGGAGCGACTGGTCGAAGCGAACAAGAAGTGAAGCGGTGGAGCACGTGTGTCTCGTACCCTGGTTCACCTCCGCTCTCGTTCACTTCTCTGAGGCAGTCCCACGTGTGTCACTTCACTCGTCATTCCGGATTCTTCCACAGTCATCCTCAGCTTGGTATTCAGAGCTGAATATATAGTGAACCACCTTAACCAGCTGTTTACAACTTCCCTCTTTTCAAGGACAATGTCCAACCCTTTCAGGAAAAGTTCTGGGAGTTTTTCAATTATTTATGGGATGTAAGGGCCAGGGATTTTTTTTCTGACCACGTACACCTCAGCCAGGCCCCCGGAGAAACTTTAGAACCTTGTTCCACATGCAACAGGTGGCCCAGTATATTGAATTCAACCTGCCAAGCAGTAGAGTTAATACACGTATCGAGACATTTACAAAACAAGTACTTTTTTTTCCAGAGTAGACACATTCATTTCAGATTTTTCATCTGTCTGCATGTCTGGAAACACAGAGACTTAAGTTTTTGAGTTCTTTTCTCTCTTTTTTTTGCTAACGTAATGATGTCAACCATTTTTTCTTTCAATTCAACAACGTGCCTCGTTCGGCACTTTCCAAAGGCTGTTCAGCAAAACCTCCGCTAAGACATCGGTCTCGGGAGGGTTCCCGAACAGAGCAGCGGGAAACCGGGTTCACCTCGTTAGAACGCTCCCGGCGGCGCGGAGAACGTTCCCGAGCGTCCGGACCGTGACTCAGCGCGGCCCGGCATTCAGACGCTCCTTAAATAAACATGCTTTGGGAGGCTCGTTTTTGGTCGGAACACGTTGGGTTCCCTCCCCACACCCCCCCCCCCCCCCCCCACCCCCACCCCCCACCCCCCCCCCACCCGCCTCTCGCACGAACAACACGCCGGGCCGTACAGGGACGCGCGCGGATAGTTGAAATATTTCCCCCCCCACTCACCTCGGTGCCGGGCTGTCAAGAGTGCTGTGGTGCTCCCGGGTCAGCGTGGGTGGGTGGTGTCGAGCGGTGAGGTGCTGCTACCGCCGCGAAGATGTGAGCAGTGCAGCGGCGGGGAGAGAGAGAGGGAGGTAAGGTGCGCGGCCCAGCATCCCTCGTCCCCCCCCCGTCCCCCCCGTCTCTCCTCCCTCCGCTCTCCTCCCCTCCTTTCCCTTCCTAACCTCACCTAACCCAGGCCCTTCCCCTCCCTCTCCCCTCCTCCTCCTTCTCCCTTCCCCCCGGCTCTTCTCTCCTCCCCTCCTCTCTTCTTCTCGCCTTTCTTCCCTTCTCCTCCCCTCCCCTCCCTCCCCCCCCCCTCCTCCTCTTCCCTGCTCTCCTCCCCTCCTCTCTTCTCCTCACCTTTCTTCCCCTCTCCTCCTCTCCTCCTCCCCTCCTCTCTCCTTTCTTCCCTTCTCCTCCTCTCTCTTCCCTTCTCCTCCTCTCTTTCCCTTCTCCTCCCTTCTCCTCCCCTCTCCTCCTCCTCTCTTGTCCCTCTCCTTCCCTGCCCAGCAGCAGGAGCAAGAACAGCGGAGCAGAGGGTTAGGAACACCCAGAAAGCCCCTGAGGCTCTCCGCCCGCTCGGCCAAGCAGAGCTGGGGACCGTCTCTGCTTCTGCTGCTGCCGACACAACAGGAAGAAGGGTGCTGGTAATGAGGGTGGTGCTGGTGAGAAGGGGGGGTGGGGGGGAGCGGGCGATGGTGTTGATCGCAAATGAAACAACACCCTCACGACTCCATATCCACTGAGTCATTTATCAGACGCTCTCATCCAGAGCGATTTACAGCAAGTACAGGGACATTCCACCCCACCGAGGCAAAGGCGGGTGAAAAGCCTTGCCCAAGGACGCATGATTATCCAACGAGACGCCTACTGTGGTGTACCGGACTTCCTGTTTCACTAAAACCATCGTCCGTACAGCGACAGTCCGGACGGTCGTGGCTTGGTTGGACGGTCGTGGCTTGGTTTCAACCTTTGACCTCGCGCTTTGCAGTGCATTGTCTGACCCCCTGACTGTCAGTGTTAGGCAACCGTACTTTAAGTTACAGACTTTCACTGTACAGCCAAATCTATTATGGGTCTTTGAGACCTTTTTGAGAAGGCACGTGTACCAATTTTCAGGCGGTTTGGAGTAATGAGGTGCGTTGGGATACACCCAGACTTTAAGGGTGGCTTATCGAGCCCCCTACGGACGTACGTGGGCCATTAACCGTCTGGAAGAGCGACCCGTTGGGTCCTTAGGCCCAAATCGGAAGAAGGAAAAAAAAAAACGTGACGAGGACTCACAGAGTTCTCGACGAAAAGAAATTGGACCAAGAATGTCATCAAAAACGATAGGTCCCCCTTGTCCCCAGAGGAACCCCCCACCCCCCCCCCCCCACCCCCCCCTTTAAAGGGTGTCTTCTTGAAGAGGTGCGGCGGCGCAGACGTCGGATGACTTGAACAGGAGCCACGGCGGGGACCACCGTGCTCGGGCCCCCTGGACGCCCGTCTCGCTGGTGCCTCGGCGGCCACGTGTTCTCCGCTCTGCTGCCTCTGTGTCTGCTGGCTGCATTAGCGAAGCCCCTGGTGCTCCGCTACGCTGCTAGGCTTCAATCGTGAGCAGACGCACAATCAAGAGATTTATACGGCGATAGACCAAGCCCGGGGAGAACTGCACAGTCTGCGAGGCAAGAGGTATGGCAGGCCTCTCTCTCTCTCTCCCCTCTGCTCTTTAAAAAGCCAAAAATATGAGACAAAGAGGGTAACTAACAGCATTCCTGAGAAGTGGTGTAGTGTGTGTGTGTGTGTGTGTGTGTGTGTGTCTGCGAGCGAGAGAAACGGTCTGGAGACACGATGGTTAGGACACCGTTTTTTTTTTTCTTCCTTTTCCACCACAGATGTCGGTGGAATTATAAATAAGTCAAAGAGGCGGTTTCACCGAAAGCGAGAGCGCGATCTTGAAAGGACGAGCGGGATTTCGAAACCATCAAGGCACAAACAAAACCGCAAAACTCAATCATAAACCCGACGATACTTTAATTAAGCGCAAGAGCCCAATGTCACGGCTGCCGAGGCCGTATGTAGAGAAAAAGTACACGGAAATAGAGATGCTTCGTCTTATTTTCGGCTTATCGCTGTGGATAGGATTGTTTACAAGCCATGAACCATGGTGAATGTTTCTCTAGTAGACATCATAAAACTATAGACCGCTTGGCTCAAAGCCTAGCTCTTCCCAGACAGGCAGTGCATTTTAAAAAGAGATAAACAGGCATCCAGACAGACAGACAGACCAACAGAAAGCTTGGCAAACACATCTATAAACAGGGGATGACATTGCTAAAACAACAAACAGCCCAAAAAAAAAAAAAAGAGTTCTGAGCCTGTACATCATTTCTCAACAGAAGCATTTGATCTTCAGGGTATTGTTATTTTGAGTATAACGTAACTCCCAAATTGCCACAACCGCTTGTTTGAAAGAGGCCTTTTCCCCCCATCCACTTGCATTCTACCTAGGCTGAAACCTAAGCACAGCGCTCAATTATTTGTAAAAGGCAAGGAGGGCAGAGGGCAGAACTATTTATTACCGAATCAAAAGGAAGCCTGCTGTTTTCTCAGATGCTTGCAGGAAGTCGGGCCCTGCATTCCCACACTAGAATGGCCGTGTTTAGACAGGGGGGGGGGGGGCCCTGAGGTGAAAGTAACCATGAAGCACTTTCCTTACCCTGCCCCCCACCACCCACCCACCCACCCACCCCCAGCCCTCTGTCCCCCCGGCCCCCCCCACCCCAGCCTTGCGTGGCACTCCCCGCACGCTCCGCCCCCTTAACCTCTGATCCCCCCACCCCCCCACCCCCCACCCCCCCCACCCCCAAGGCCCCGATGGATCGTGGAGGAGTCCTAGACCCATCCCCCCCCCCCCCCCCCTCCCCACCAACCCCACCCCACCGCACCCCATTCTCCTCATTCCAGCCCCCCACCCAGCCCCCCACCCCCCCCAGCCCCCGCCCCCCGGCCACAGGGACCATGGGCGGAGGGCGGTTCTGACGGCGCTCCAGGTCCCCAAGCTCGGTCTTGAGAGTGGCGTCCTCGCCCCTCTCCCGAAGGTTTCCTGTTACGGAGTCCCCCTCCGGGAATCTCAGGCGCGGGGCGTGTTCCGAACTACACTGCACCCTTTGTCCCCACGCCCCCCCCCCCCCCCCGCCCCCCACCCCCACCCCAGACACACAGGCAGGTGTAACAGCTGAGAGGGAGGGAGGGAGGGAGGATGGAGAAGGAGGGAGGGAGACGGGGAGGTGAGGACAGATAACGAATAGAAAGTGAAGAGCAGGAGGGGGGAGAGAAAGAAGAGCGAGAAGAGGGGAGAGATGTATACTGTATATATGAATATATATATAGGCGTAGTATTATTACTGTTTATTTCATTATCCCAAAAACTAAGACCTGTATTCTAAATGTTACTCTACTATTGTTAAAGCGACAGCCCTTCAGAATACAAATATGCATACAAATAACCGTCGTACCTCTAGGACACTACCCACTTGAAAAGATCCCTTTAGCATCCAACAGACAGACCTGTGTCGCAAACAAACGCAACCACCCGAACAACAAACAAGAACCCCGTTACCCACCATGTGTTCTGAACCGCCATCCTGAAATAGGAAACCTTAACAAATATGCTCCAACGCCACGGTATGCGACCACTCTCCCCAGCTCCTCTCGTCGTCGCTGGTATGCAGGCAGCTGTCCGGCGATGACTCGGCTCATTCAGCCCACGTTGCGGCCGAGGTCTTGGGCCTTTTAAACTTTAAAGGGCTCGGCGGTGATAACCAGCTGCTAGTCTGCGCCATGTGCCTGTGAGCCGTGCATCGCTTACTCCCCACCCTCCCCCAGTCCGTTCGCCAGTTCCACCGCAAGCCGAAGACTAACTAGAAGCTTCAGCTCGCTTTCGTGAGCCCGACAACTCGTCGGTTTGTTTTTCTCCGTCCTTCGAGAAGTTGGCGTAGAGGCACGCGTCGCCATGATTGGAGCCTTCATCGCGAAGATGCTCCTGCCGACCGTGAGCAGTCTGGTGTTCCTTCCTGCGGCCAGCGTGGCCACCAAGAGAGGGTTCTACATGGAGGCCATGGTCTACTTCTTCACCATGTTCTTCACGGCGGTAAGGGACTTAAGGCTGGGACGTTGACATCGGGGTGTGTGGGAGGTCTGTGAGATGGTACTTTACAAGGTTTTGCTCATGTGTCAGACTAGGAATGGGTTTGAAGGGGGGAAAAATGGAAACGTACATGTTTTCTCTTGAGTCGTTGCATTCGTCCTACGAAGTTGGGCAACTCAAGACGTCTTGAGAGTTAAGTTTCAGAGTGAAGTTTCGGGTGTTTTGGGGGAGTCACGTGGTACAGTTGGTTAGGGTGTCGGGCTAGTAATCAGAAGGTCCCTGGTTCGAACCCCAGCTGTGCCAAACATGATGTTGTGTCCTCAGGCAACAATGTTGCTTCCCTGTACTTACTGTAAGTGGCTCTGGATGAGAGCGTCTGCTGAATGACGAGATGGAAATGTAGAATGGAGGATGATAGAATGCTTTTCCACCTCATAGATATACCACGCGTGCGACGGACCAGGATTGTCCATTCTGTGTTTCATGAGGTACGATATCCTGGAGTACTTCAGCGCGTACGGCACTGCGGTCTCCATGTGGGTCACTCTGATCGGTAAGTGGCATCCAACAGCTGAACCGTAACGATACGGAATCCGAACCGTATTCACATTTATTCATTTACATGTATTCACTTAGCAGACGCTTTTATCAAAAGCTACTTCCAAGAGAGAGCTTTACGAAAGAGCATCGGTCACTGAGCATAGCAACGTGATAGACCCCAAACATAGCAGGCTTATAGATTATAAAACATCCATCGTGAGAAACCAATAAGTGCCGAGGGATCGCTTTGGATTTTTTTTTTTTTTTTTTGAATCAAACTGTTTACAAATTGGAATAGTTTACAAATTGGACAACAACAACACTAAAGAGTTTCCCCTCGGGGATCAATAAAGTAATTCTGATGCTGAACAACAGCTGATATTTCTAAGTGCCATTAAACTCTTGAACAAGTGAGTCTTCGGCCTTTTCTTGAAGGTGAAGGAGACAGGAGGTTTCATGGTGGCTGTGGATGACCATGTTTAAAGGCAAGGGAGTCAAACCCCTCCCTGAACAGTTGTCCAAGGACTTTGCGGCTGTCTCACACACGTGCTCAAACAAACGCTCTCGCTCTGTGTTTTGAACACACACATGGGCACACGCACGCACACACACACACACACACACGGAGAAAGCTAAAGTTGTCTCTCTTTTTTCCCTTTGAAGCCTTGGGAGACTTTGACGAGCCGAAGAGATCCACCCTGACCATGTTTGGAGCGCTAACCAGCGGGGTGAGGATCTACCAGGATCGCCTGGGTTACGGCATCTACGCCGGACCAATCGGAACAGCCGTGTTCATGATCACTGTCAAATGGGTGAGCGTTTGTGAGGTTCACCAACAAATAATACATATTCGTCATATGACCCATATTTGACACAATAACTGGATATTTCGCAGAGTGTAAACTAATGGGGTTAGGGCAGTGGTTCTCAATTCCGGTCCTCAGGGCCCAACTGTCCTGCATGTTATAGATGTTTCCCCCTTCCAACACACCTGATTCAAATAAAATGTCATTATCAGGCTTCTGCTGAGCTTCATAAAGACCCATTCATTTGAATCAGGTGTGTTGGAGCAGGGAAACATCTAAAACATGCAGGACAGTGGGCCCCTGAGGACCGGAATTGAGAACCACAGGGTTAAGGGTAAAGAGTTAGTTACATCAACCACAAAAAACACGGAACCGAATGATCTCCTAACCTGGATTATCGTTAGTGTTTGACCGAACTAACTGGCTTCCGCGTTAAACTTCAGTTGCAGAAAATGAGGGAGAACCGAGCCCTGTACCCAGAGAAGAGGGTTTACACCCAGCAAGTGGGACCTGGTTGCTGTTTTGGGGCCCTGGCTCTGATGCTACGCTTCTACTTTGAGGTATCTTGTCATCGCACAATCGGAAAGACAAAATGAAACGATTCCAACACGTCTAAGGCTTAGTGATGTTGTGGTTGTGGTTCCACGATCCTCAAAAGGTCCTTTGAGTCAAGATGTATGTTCATGGTCGAGAGAGTCAGATGGCTGAGCGGTCGGGGAATCGAGCAAACCCCGGGTTCGATTCCCGGCTGTGCCATTTGAAAGTTGTGTGCTTGGGCGAGGCACTTAACCCTACTTTCCTCAAGGGGGGGGGGGGGGGGGGTGGGGGGATGTCCCTGTACTTGCTGCATGTCTGCTAAATCAGTGGTCCCCAACCCTGGTCCTCAGAGGCCCACTGTCTTGCATGTTTTGGATGCTTCCCCCTTCTCACGCACCTGATTCAGACAAAGGATCGTTAACAAGCTTCTCCTGAGCTTCATAATGACCCATTCATTTGAATCAGGTGTGTTAGAGCAGGGAAAACATCTAGAACATGCAGGACAGTGGGGCCCTGAGGACCAGGGTTGGGGACCACAGCGCGAAATGACTAAATGCGATGTTCCTAACTGTGGATGTTACGTGTTTGGCCTCTTGCAGGAGTGGGATTACGCCTACGTCCACAGCTTCTACCACCTGTCTCTGGCCGTGTCCTTCGTGTTGCTGCTACCCAAGAAGAACCGTTTTGCGGGAACGGATGGAAACCCGATCAAGCTCAACTGCTACACCCTGTGCTGCTGTGTAGGAAGTCTTTTTTTTTTTTACATTTATCTCACGCAGGCAGGAGAGGTGATCGTCCTCACAGGGTTTGATAGTAACCTTGGGGAATCACATTACATTTATTCATTTGGTAGACACTAGTTGGCCCCAAACCGCCTAGTGACCTTGCGATCCCTAATGGGAATAAGCGGCACCGCTACTAAGCGGTAGATAATGAATGAATGAATCGTTTAGCAGACGCTTTTATCCAAAACGACTTCCAAGAGAGAGCTATACAAAAAGAGCATCGGTTACTGATCATAACAACGAGATAGTCCCCAAACATTGCGGGTAGATTATGAAACATACATCGTGGGAAACCAAACAAGTACCAAATGAGCCTAGGTTACGGAATTTACGCTGTAGAATTGCAATATAATGGGGTATTTTTCATATATTTTCTCCTACAGATTTGGTGCAGGAAAAATGCTACCTTGAATTAGCTTTGTACCAATGCTAGTGGTTAGACGTAACAGCATATCAGTCATTGTCTTGTGAGATTGGTAGGAAAACAACGTTACTTTATATTTCAATGTCGCTGTGGAAACCACGGCCCTGCTTTTTACTCTGGTCTGTTGTCCACCAGACGCCCATGCCTTCCTCCGCCAAGTCTCCAAAGGACAAGAAAAAGAAGTCCCCCTCTCGCACTATTTGGACGGTGCCGAGGGAGCGTCCATGGATACGTACCTGCAGCACTCCGACCCTCCCCCTCTACAACCCTCCGTCCACCCCTGTCCACAAAGGGCTGGACATCAACAAGCTGAAAGAGCAGAACGGGTGGAAGTGATACCAGACTGCTTGACGTGAGATGATAAACAGGGGAGAGTAGCGTACAACGAAGGGGCGATTGGTCCCATACACCAAGTAGATCCATGCTGTGGGTCCTTTGACCCAGAGCAGGGCGGACCGACGTCTGCCCGTGCAAAAAGAAATACGAACAAGGACAGCCAAGGGGCTGCACACAGACACATAACACACAGACGTTTTGAGGAACAAGCCAGTAAAAATGACTGGAAAATCTGTTTGTAACACAAACCCGGGCAGACATTTTATCTCTCCAAGATGAATATTCTTTTTTTTTTTCCTCGCAAACATTTTCCAGTAGGGACCAGTTCATCTCTCCGTCTTTCCGTCTGAGAAAGGAACTAGGCAAATAAATTTGGTTATGAAAATTACAAGATCGTAAAAAAAAGCACATTTTGCTCGCTTAAATATCCCCAGTGTCCCGAGCAGGTTGTCTTGCGGATGGGAGTTCAGAGAGCAGCCAAAAGCAGTCCAGACACTGCGCAGTTAACCGACTGCAGGTCTTTTAAATGGTTCTGGAGTGGCAGGTGTAGACTTGGGCGAGTCCATTCCAATTCACTGACCAAGCAACTTCGTCTATATTCCTTATCCTATAGCTTCTCTCTCCAATCCCCAAGTATTGTGTTAATGTACATAATGTTAATTTATTGCATTGGGAAATGCAACTTTTGATGTTTTTTTTTTAGGTTGTTCTTTTTTTTTATTAACCTTATGAAAAATAAAAAGATTATTGTGAATTTGAATCTTTTTTTGTTGTTGTACGGGTTGTTCGTGACAGGATTCGTTAAGGGATTAGTCGTTTGAGAAACATCAGACTAACTAAGTCAACGGACAAAGAAATGAATGGCACATGCAAGTTTGTAAAAAAAAAAGAAAAGAGAGGCCCTTTTCAATACAGTTAGTTATGTTCACCATGTGTGTTCACTGCTACTCCACCGCTCTGAACACGACCCAAAGATTACAGACGTGTTCTACACAACTTAGACAAAACAGTCTTCAGCCAAATGTGAATGAAACTCCCGTCCGGCTGGAATGTTTTGAACCCGGGCCAGGCCGCTAGCTCCTGTGCCCAGAGAAAGGTGTTTTTGTCTGGGCTAGAAATCTGCCGGCCGCTGGGTCTCCCGACTTCACATCCCATTCCTGACAGGAGGAAGGTAACCCGAGCCTTTTATTACGCAGGGTGTGAAGCACTTTTCGGGCCCTTTACGACCACTGTCTGTCCCAGACCACTTTGTTCAGGGGGCGAACGGGCCCACACACACACACACACATACACACACACAGACACTGAGCTGAACCCAGCCCAGTCCCTGCAGGGAAACCCCTAAAGTCCGGGGGCGGCCGTGTCAACACCATAACGGATGATTGACAGCTCTCAGCCTCGGAGTCGTCTCCGCCATTGTCTGCACGCTCACCACACACCGTTTCAGACATTTTGGGGCGCGTTTCAAATACAATTTCAAATGCGTAAATATTCGTTTCAAATACAATAAAATATATACACTGTATATACTGTACATTCTGCTCATTCTGTACAAAAACTGAAAATCATGTACATTCTAATATAATACTGTATATTATACAAGACCAATACTGTATAATTGTAAATGTATAGCTTCTGTACATAATCATTATGCTCCCTGGGAGGATTCACCTCACCCACCATTTTTTGCTTATTGTTATTGACCCCACCCCCTATCCCTGTGTACACTTTCTAATCTTTTACCTCACACCCTTACCCTTGTGTGCTTTGCGAGACTGTGTGCCGTTGATACAAAGGAGTTTCCCTCGGGATCAATAAAGTCATCTGAATCTGAATATATTTTAAAGCCGTAAAAAAAACCTCTTCTCTCAGGGTTTGGAAGCCCTCAGTCTCCGCGTTTCACTTCCCCCTCCGGAGCTTTCTTGCGCCAATGACTGCACCTCATTAACCGGCGCTTTTCGGATTGAGACTTTACCCGCAGTTCATTCGGCCAACGAGGAATTCCTAATTAAAGGCAGGTCCGTCTCCGCGGTAACTTAATCAGCGGCTCCAACAGCTGATAGAGCGATCTCTCTCCGCAACACAGCTGCTGGCAGGGCTGGCTGGCAGCTGACTGACTGACTCATTCGAGACGGCACAGCGCTCCAGCCCGAAGCACTCCACGGCCTAACGGAGCTCGAATCCCAATGCCAACAAACGCACCGACATCAATATATCTGAGCGATTTCAAGGAAAAAGTACATATTTATTCTGGCTACACAAACAACGTCGAAGATATTTGATTTGGTGCGGACGGTTTGACGCGGGGGTTCGTTTGGCGAATGCCGTCGACATTTCTTCACCTCGGTCCTCCTCGCTCGCGAGGTTTTCGTAGTCGTCTGCGAAAGCACTCGAAAAATGAAGAAAATTCTTGATATGACTAGACGTTATGCTTATATAAGGGCGTAACGAGGCTGATTCACGATATACCTGGACAGTGTGTACTTGTGGTGAATTCTAATGACAGGTTGTTCGTCTAAGGAAAACCGTACCGCCGCTGACACCTGTAAGAAAGGTGCAGAAGACCGTAACCTCCACCTGCTCCGGCCCATTCCACCGTCCGACACGCTCTCTAAACACCCAGGAACCCGGCGTTCAAACATCATTCCCCCCGCTTCACCACCTGCTCAAACATTTCGAACGTACTGCAGCGATTCCGGTGGAATTCACTCAAAGCCCCTTAAACTTCCTCCAGTGGTAGGGCCTTTTCTCCGAGCCGGGGGTAGACTGCTCCGGTTCCACCCTCAAGACAGGGGCCAGACGAGGCCCGGTGTAGCGCAGAGGAGGGCGGCGCTCCAGGGCCAATCGGACGGCTCGCTTCACCTAGCATAGCCAACGCAGAAAGTGAATCTCGGGTCAGTATGGAAGACTACTTGCCCTTGATGAATGTAACAGCAAACAAAATGAATAACGATGGTTAGTGGGAGTACTTTAGGTTATTTATTTCAGGGAAATATAAAAGAAGAAAAGAAGTAGGGTCGGCAGTTGGTGTTTTATTGAGCAGGCATACGACAGGACGTCTCTGGCAGGCCCAGCGTCTGGGGGTCATCCTGGTCTCGTACCTGCTCGTTGGTCCTGCTGACCTTGTGGAACATCTCCGGTTGGCTCACACACCGCTCCGGCTCCTCCCCCGCATCGCACCAGTCCTCCGATTGGCCGCCTGACTGGCTGTCGGAGCCCTGTGATAGGGCCAGCCGGTCAAAGCCACTGCAGAGACTGAGGACACGTTTTATAACCATTAAAGCGTCATTTTCAAGTCACAACTGCTGTGTATTCTGACGTTTAACTATTATTAATTGGATTTTAAATATATTTTAACATAATTAAGTAGCTCACCACCTATTTGCCTGTTTATTACATTTACATGTATTCATTTAGCAGACGCTTTTATCCAAAAAGACCTGTGCGTTGCCCAAGGACACAACTTCATGTAGCAACAACCGGAAATCGAACTCACAACCTTCTGATCGTGAGCCCAATGCCTTAACCCGCCGAGCCATCTGACTCCCCCTTGTTTCCGGGGAGGTTGAGTGGCTAACCTTGGCTCGGGGGAGGCAGTCTGCCTGCAGGCTTGGATGGTCTCCATCAGCTGGGCTCTGACCATCCTGGCTGTGTCACTGGAGAGGACGTCAGACACAGAGCAGCCTGGGAACTGGCTCAGGAGCAGCGGGGCCACCTACACACACACACACACACACACATGCACAAACGCACACAGACAGACAGACGCATGAACACACACATGCACACAAACAGACAGACGAACACACAGATTTACAACCACTTTATTTCTCCTCCTCGCTACTTGGTGTGAGGTGGAAAGACAAGCAGCAAAAAGTTCAAACAGGTTAACAAGATTCAAATCCGGAAGGACATTCTGCACATTTCCAGAATCTGAATCCGTTCTATTCGCCATGCAAGTTGCACAAACACGGAAATTGCATTGGCAGGATGAAACAAACATATATGAAACATATTAGACTTAAATAAACATCTTAAATAAAGTTTAAAGATGTATTATTCTAATAAAAGCCCATATTAAAATCCACCGAGCGCATTTCAAAGGGGCGCATATCTGCCCCTGTCCTGCTGCAGGGCCAGATTTGAGAGCAGAGGCTCTCCTGTTGGAGGGACTCGCCTGATCGTTAGTGGGATCCAGGACCAGGGTGGAGATAGCGTCCCGCTTGGCCCCCTCCATGTCAGGAACCTTCTGATAGGCTCTGGCCCTGTTCTCATAGTACTGACTGACCCCTGGGTTGTACCCGATGGCCTCTGAGAACTGATCTGCAGCCCCCAGGTATTTCCTGCAGGGTTAAGCAGAGTTAGCAGCAGTTTAGCTGTAGCCAGGGACCAGGGTGTGTGTGTGTAGCGTGAGGCTGACCGTTCCTGGAAGAGTAGCGTTCCCCGGGTGTTGTGGATGACCGCTAGGCGGACCCTTATGGAAGGGTCATCTGAAGCCATCTCCTGGGCCTGCTGGTAGTCAGCCAGGGCAAAGTCCCACTCTGCCTGCTTGAAGAAGCAGTCTGGAAAAACCACCACAACCAACACCATGTCCACCATGTCGTACCCTGCCTCGAATAGACCTCCCTGCCTCAGACAGACCTCCCTGCCTCGAACAGACCTCCCTGCCTCAGACAGACCTCCCTGCCTCGAACAGACCTCCCTGCCTCAAACAGACCTCCCTGCCTCAGACCTCCCTCCCTGCCTCACACAGACCTCCCTGCCTCAGACAGACCTCCCTGCCTCAAATAGACCTCCCTCCCTGCCTCAAATAGACCTCCCTCCCTCAAACAGACCTCCCTCCCTGCCTCAAAGAGACCTCCCTCCCTCCCTGCCTCAAATAGACCTCCCTGCCTCAAAGAGACCTCCCTTCCTCCCTGCCTCAAATAGACCTCCCTGCCTCAAAGAGACCTCCCTCCCTGCCTCAAACAGACCTCCCTTCCTGCCTCAAACAGACCTCCCTTCCTGCCTCAAACAGACCTCCGTGCCTCAAATAGACCTCCCTCCCTGCCTCAAATAGACCTCCCTCCATCCCTGCCTCAAAAGACCTCCCTCCCTCCCTGCCTCAAACAGACCTCCCTGCCTCAAAGAGACCTCCCTCCATCCCTGCCTCAAAAGACCTCCCTCCCTCCCTGCCTCAAACAGACCTCCCTGCCTCATAGAAACCTCCCTCCCTCCCTGCCTCAAACAGACCTCCCTGCCTCAAAAGACCTCCCTCCCTGCCTCAAACAGACCTCTCTCCCTCCCTGCCTCAAACAGACCTCCCTTCCTGCCTTAAACACACCTCCCTCCATGTCTCACCTCCTCTGTTAATATACAGGCCACGTTCTTCCTTCTGTTCGGCGATGGCTTTGGTCAGCAACATGGCCGCCTCTGCGTAGTGACCGCGGGAGTAGCAGTGCACCGCAAAGTCGTTGTAGGTGAGGACCAGCTGAGCTTTGGCGTCCTCCTCCACCTCCTTCAGATCCTCCTGGGTGTCGTCCCCTCCCTGCTCCCTCTCCCCCGCCTCGCTCAGCTCCACAGCCAGCACCAGGTCTTCGATGGCAGCCGTGAAGTCCTTCAGCCTCCGGTGTAGTATTCCCCTGATGCGGCACACGTAAAAGACGACGATGTGTCATTTACATTCAGCAGACGCTCTCATCCAGAGCGATTTACAGCAAGTACAGGGACATTCCCCCCCTGAGGCAAGTAGGGTGAAGTGCCTTGCCCAAGGACACAACGCCATGTTGGCAGAGCTGAAGTTCGAACTAGGAACCTTCTGATTACTAACCCGACACCTTAACCCCTCGACCACCTGACTCATGTTTCGCGAAAACAAAAGGCAGCAGGTCCTGCAACCCCTGCTGGAGATCTGTGGAATCTGCAGACTGGAAGGGCTAAGCGGGCGTCATTTTGCCTTCAAAACGTACGATGGTGTCGTATGAACGTGATCACCTGAAGAGGTAGTGACAGCCGTTCTCTGGACAGTGTTCCAAAGCAGAGTTGATGCTGGCCAGGGCTCCTGATAGTTCCCCTGCCAAGGCCCTCCTGACAGCCATCTGCTTGGCCCTGTCGCTGACCTCTTCCAGGGCCCTAAGACAATCCCTGGCCTCGGTGAAGGCTGGGTTCAGGGCCAGAGCTGACTTCAGGTCACGGTAACACAGTACCACCTATGAAGGGACATCTTCGTTAACAACCTTGAGTATACTCATTAAGGAGACTGTTTAAGAGGGTAAAAAATGTGTTTGTTTTTGTTGCTTGCCAATGGGAAATGTAGTTCAAAGGTTCTTTTTGTGCTTCTAACACGTAGTGTACCGACCTGGTTGAGTTGTTTGTAGAGTCGAGCTCTTAGAGTGAAGAGGTCGGTGGTTTGACAGCCTGCATCCAGCCAGCTAGTGACGAGCTTTAGACAGTCACCGTAATGCCCGAGAGCAGTCAGACAAGCCAGTCTAATGCCGCAAAGGATGGGAAAAGGAGAACGTTGGGGAAGGATTCTTAAAAGTCAACGTGTAAATCTGTTGCGACAAACACACGCCTCGTCACCCCTTGGGGCGAATTGCATCTTCGAAATGGTTTATAATAACAAACCCCCACATCCCAAAAAATGGATGTGTCTATAGCTCCCTCTGCTGGTTGTGTAATTAACCAGCCTTTCCAAACACATCTCAGGAGCCAAGGCCAAGTCTCTCTCGCCCTACCTTCTCACGTGATAAGACCTGAAGTCCGGCTTGAGCTCTGCAGCCTTTGTAAAGGACTCCAGGGCCCCCAGGAACATCCCCTGGTCGTACAAACACTGGCCCTGGAGACCATGCAGTCAGTCAGGAGGATTGTGAGGGCCCCGTTTGCAGTGCACTGCATTTAGTGACAGTCTTTGAAGACAGTCTCCCTCACCTGGAGGTAGTAGATAAACGCCAGGCGAGTTTGGAAGGGCTCGGCCTTAGACGCCAGGAGGCAAGCCTGTTTGTAGCCGACGACCGCAGACTGAAAGTCGCACATCTGAAGGAAGGCTTCCGCCTGGCTCACGTACAATTCAGCCTGCGGATCGAAAGCGATCTTAACGTCAGTCACATCAGAGGCCAAAGACCGATCCCACTGTTGCTAAACGTAACGGCTCTGCGAATGCTCCGAATGTACAGAAACCGAGTGTTTAGTGTGTTTTGTGTAACTGGCTCGTACCCGTTTTGGCTGAAGGTGGATAGCTTTGGAAAAGCAGTTGACAGCTTTCGAAAACTGGGATTCTGCGACAGCCTCTTCTCCACGTTTGTAGCTGAGAAGCAGGTATGAGCAAATAAGAAACACACACACAAAAAAAGTAACACGCACAAAAAAAATGATTGTGTTCCTAAAAACCTGAGCTCACTGTTCATTAGCTTTGTTCCTGATGATGAGATGAGCTTGGAGGTCGGGCCGGGTCACTCTGTTGGCAGGGGCCCTGAAGATGCAGCTGGAACCCAGGATGCGATTGAGGGCGCTCTTACGCCTGGCCTCCACAAGCTCCTGCTCTGACAGAGACGTAAGGAACAGCCCTGACTCCTCTGGCTGCTGAAATTGGGGGTCAGATGGCTCAACGGGTTAAGGCGTTGGCCTTGTGATCGGAAGGTTGTGAGATCGAGCCCCGGCTGTAGCTATGTGATGTTGTGTCCTTGGGCAAGGCACTTCACCCTACTTGCCTCAGGGAGAATGTCCCTGTACTTACTGTAAGTCGCTTTGGATAAAAGCGTCTGCTAAATGAGTAAATGTAAATTAAACATGTCCAGAACAAATTAGAGGAAGCGTTCCACTACATAATCAGCACCTTAAACACTGACCTTCCCTCAATTGCAATGTCAACCATACTGTGTCTAAGACCTGTGTCTAAAAATAAAATAAAAACACTTCACATTATTACATAATTTTGGATTGGAAGTGCATTAATTAAGGCTTATATATTAAGTAGGTTATTAACTTGATAGTAAAAGTAAAGTTAAAAAAATAAATCGATGTCGATTTTTCAACTCGTGATGGATATTACTAGGAAAGAATGGAAATAGTTTGCTGACCTTTTGTTGAATATCGGTCACTTTTTCGACAGCTCGATCCTCCATGCCTTGCTGCTTGTCCTGTTTGTTGGTCTTGAGATTCTTTTAAAATCCTAAATAATGTTCAGGCTCTCTTGAATTGTGACTAAAACAGCCGTGTTTCTATGCACAGTGCTAGTAACATCAAGCCATTAACTGAAGTCAAAGATGGTTCTGAAAAGTTAGATTAAGCTTGAGTAACCTAGGTAACAGTCCAAACTATAGTGACTACCACGACTGCGCTCAACAATTTCCTTTTTGTTTAGCCCAGCGGTACACTTTTTTATTAGGCTTTCATTTATTTCTAGACATAATTATTAAGCCATTTGAACTTTATTGGCGGTCGACCTACAAGGATCGTTTTTGCACCACTATGTACGCCCCCTTCCCCTGTTCTATGTATATATCTATGTATATATATATATATATATATATATATATATATATATATATATATACATTTGATTTGAAACTGCGCACTATATATATATATATATATATATATATAATTTGTATTTAATTCAATTTTGTATTCAAATTTTCTTTACCCTTATTATGTTCCATATATGTTCTATGTTTGCTCTTTCCTGCCATAGTAAATTCTGTGTTTTTATATATTGCAGAGAATAAAAACATTCTGATTCTGATCTTAATCAGAGACAGAAAGGCTTTTATTTTGAAAAGAGAAAGCCGGAACCTTTTTCCGAAAATCAGATGACTGGGAGATGACGATCACATGACCTGATTGTTTACAACCGGTCAGCTGGAGCAGGAAAGGAGCATATAATAAGGCTTGACCACGAGGAGGATGGTATTCTATGGAATCGTACATACTTTGATTTCATGTCGTTGACATCCGAACACGTTTATAGCTAGACTAGCTTAACATAACGAGAGAACGGTACGGATTTTGTTCCGGTATGGTCTTGTATGACCGATCGTCTTGCTTGCTGCCCCTTGGTTCGTTCACGGTCTGTTTGTAGTGACGGTAAACGGTAGAGGACTGATCATGGATGCAGACGGGGAGGCTAGACTGCTTGATGCAGAAGACGGCGAAGAGGAAACAGATCTGAGATCGGAGCAAGATGCGTATCTGGAGTAAGTGGGATCAGTATGACCGAGGATGATTTCATGTTCCCCCCACCGGTCGTAGAAGGAAAATCTATCAACAGAAATCCTGTTTTCCTTATGTGACTCAATACGTTACCTTTACATTAATTCATTTAGCAGACGCTTTTATCCAAAGTGACTTACAGTAAGTACAGGTATATTCTCTCTGAGGCAAGTAGGGCAGTGCCATGCCCAAGGACACAACATCACACAGCCACAGCCGGGGCTCGATCTCACAACCTTCTGATCATGAGGCCAACGCCTTAACCCGTTGAGCCGGCTTCATTAAATTAGATTTGCATCGCTGACTCCGTTTCATTCTCTCGCCCGCCTTTTCACACTTCGTCGTTCTTGCCTGTCTTTGTCTTGTTCTTTGGAAACAGCCAAGTGAAGAATGGCAAGTTGTACCTGGCCACATTCGCGGCTGTCCTGGGTCCTCTGAGCTTCGGCTTTGTGTTAGGCTACAGTTCCCCCGCCATTCCAGATCTAAGCAAAGAAACGGACCCTAGGATTCGACTGGATGACAACGAGGCCACATGGTTTGGGGTAAAGACCAATCTTTTTCTCCCAGTTCCCAGGTTTGAATGCATGAAATTAAATTTAATGTAGGCCTCCCCGAGAGCTAAGAAGAAAGAAATTATCCCTTATTAGTCACACAGTGGGGAAATTTCACAGGCGCACACGTATTTAGTGCAGTGTCCCAGATTTGAAACTTCACCGGAATGAAACCCAGGCCTTCTGCACATGGTAGGCAAGAATTCTACCACTGAACCACCGGTGCTAAACAGTGTTTTTTTTTCTGTTTCCAGTCCATCGTAACGATAGGTGCCGCATTAGGAGGTCTCCTGGGCGGCTGGATGGTCGGAAAGATTGGGAGGAAGCTGACTCTCATGCTCTGCTCCGTACCCTTCGTCTTTGGGTTTGCCGTCATCATAGCTGCTCAGAATGTGTGGATGCTGTACGTTGGACGGATACTCACCGGATTGGCCAGCGGGGTCACGTCGCTAGTCGTACCAGTAAGTCCATGTCAAAATGAGAGTCTGCGCACTTTGACCCTCACAAAAACTGCAGTGCCTAGGGATGTGTCTCATATGCTTTCTACTTGGGAGTCAGATGGCTCAGCGGGTTAAGGTGTTGGCCTCATGATCAGAAGGTTGTGAGTTCGGATCCCCGGCTGTGGCTATGTGATGTTGCGTCCTTGGGCAAGGCACTTCACCCTACTTGCCTCAGGGGGTAATGTCACTGTACTTGTTAAGTTTTGTCTGGATAAGAGCGCGTGTTAAATGTAAATGTAAACTTTGACGGACTCTTTCACGACAGTTATACATCTCTGAGATGGCACACGAACGAGTGCGTGGAACCATGGGCTCCTGCGTGCAGCTGATGGTGGTGACGGGAATCATGGGAGCGTACCTCGCAGGTTGGCCTGTTTTTACAACCCAGCGGTTCGGTTTTACAACCTCCTAGAGTTTGAATGTCTCCGTGGTTCTTGATGTCTCGTGTATCTTTTTTAATAACCTCTCTCGGATAACAGAAGTGGAATATGACTGTTTTCTGGAAAACGGAATGACCTTTTGAGGGCAGGAGGGTAATCCTTTATGATGTTACAACAACCAATAAGACAGGAGTCATGTGATAGAGGTTAAGTTTGAGTCCCCTTTGTAGACCCTTGCCATGCCTAACCTTGTTATCGAAATGCCACGCGTGTTTCTATATTAACTTAGCTCAATAAAGGCTACGATTGAATGACTGTCAGAATAGGTTGACTGTCTTTTTAGGTCAAGGAAGACTGTAAATTCTCCCTATGAACCATGACCTCCCTTGAGCTAATTTTCCCTTTCTATACATTCCTCTACCTCCCTCTCCTTCTCCCCCCCCCCCCCCCCCCCCCCCCTCGAACAAACACACGCGCGCCCAGGCCTGTGGTTGGACTGGCGCTGGCTGGCTATCTGCTCCTCCATCCCCCCTGCCCTGGTGATGGTCTGCATGTGCTTCATGCCGGAAACCCCCAGGTTCCTGCTCTCTCAGGGCAAGCGGCACGAGGCCGAGGCGGCCCTGCGCTTCCTGCGGGGACCCGACGCCCCCGTCGACTGGGAGTGCGCCCGCATCGAGGCGTCCGCTGACGAGCCGGTGAGAGTGGCTGGAGCACGGTGCTAACTATGCGTCTTACTATTTTGTACTATCTGTCCATTTTGCACATTTGCACTACCTGTACATACATACAACGCTGTACATTCTGTAAAAATACTGTAACATTTTGTACAATACAGCTGTACGTTTGTCGCCACCAAATCACTTTAACACCTGTATATTCTGATTATACTGTACATACTGTGTATATTCTGAGTATACTGTTATATTCTGTTGTAATGACTGTTTTTCACTTTTGGTTGGATGCTAACTGTATTTTGTTACCTTGTACTTGTACCTGTGTGCTGACAATAAAGTTGGATCTAATCATCTAATCTAACTGTTGCCTTTGCGCCCTTTCCAGGGGGGAGTGTTGAGTTTAGCTGACCTGAAGAACCCTGAAGTATACAAGCCCCTCGGAGTAGGCGTCATGCTAATGCTCTTTCAGCAGCTCACGGGCATCAATGCTATCATGTTCTACGCGGAAACCATATTTGAAGAGGCCCATTTTAAGGTAAGAGTAGCCATCGGTTGGTTGAAGTTTTATGAAATGGGATGTGTTCAACAGGAAGACCGATGACGCTGTGTTTCCATGCTATGTTAAGATGAGGGGGGACTGGGTGCGTTTGTATTTCAGAGGAGTGACATTGCAACCGTCGTGGTGGCAGCAACTCAGGTTGTATTCACGGCAGTAGCGGCTTTGATCATGGACAAGGCTGGAAGAAAAATCCTCCTCATCATATCAGGTGCTAATGACTCACAAGGACAAACACACAAGCTAGCCTTGAAGCACGCTCCAGTGGAAACAAAATTGGAAGGGTTCCCCTAGACCAGGGGTGTCAAATCCTGGTCCTTGAGGGCCTCTGTCCTGACAGTATTAGCGTTAGCACACTTCAAATGAATGGGTCTTAATCAAGCACTGTGGAAGCCTCACCCATTCATTAGAATCAGGAGTGCTAGAGCAGGGAAACATCTAAAACCTTCAGGACAGTGGCTCTTGAGGACCAGGGTTGCCTACCCCTGACCTAGACCAGGGGTCTCAAACTCATGCCATCAAGCGCCAAGAGGGTGCAGGTTGTTGTGTCAACCAAGCACTACTACCAGCTGATTTCATTAAGTAGAGAAACTTGTTAGTGAAATGAGCTGCTGTAGTGCTTGGTTGACACAACAACCTGCAACCTTTTGGCCCTTGTTGGCACAAGTGTAAAACCACTGACCTAGGCTGATAATCCATGACGTATCAAGGGACAGCAAACTTGGCTTCGGACGTGAAACAGCTTAACCTGGATCTAAATAGATCTGACAGTTGTTAAGGAAGTGGTTACATTGCTTTTTTGATCGTCTCCTTATCTTCATTTTGTCATTCCTCCTCTTTCCCTTTTAGGAGTTGCCATGTCGATCAGCACAGCTGTGTTTGGGGTCTACTTTAAGCTGGCCAGCCAGCAGCACAATAATAGCTCAGCCCCGGAGCTTAGCGCCCTGATGACGGGCCACGGTTGGCTGTGTGCGGAGGCTGATCTGACCTGGCTTGCCCTCACCAGCATGGGCCTTTTCATCACAGGTGAGCTGAACACGCACATTTACATGGAATATATTCAACCACCTGCTTCCTTCCCAAGCAACATATCAACAGCGTATCGAGAAAGATACCGTAACCCATAATCATATCTCAGTATAGCTGTGGGCATGAGTTAGCCTACTGTATTTTGTGCGATCGAGTGGAACGATTGGTTTTGTATTATAGGACTGTAGTTAAGAACCTTTGCTGTTGTTAATCATGTAGGTTTCGCTCTGGGCTGGGGTCCAATCCCCTGGCTGGTGATGTCAGAGATCTTCCCAACCAAAGTTCGGGGCTTGGCCAGTTCTCTGTGTGTCCTGACCAACTGGGGCTCTGCATTCATCATCACCAAGACCTTCCAGAATCTCATGGTGAGTGGAACAGAAAGTGCTGTGTTTGGCAAAGCCATCGATGGGAATCGGGTGGGAATTTTCTCATGATATAATGTAGATTCATATTTTATATATATATACAGTTGTGGTCAAAAGTTTACATACACTAGTGAAGATCATGTATGCCATGGCAATATAGGGTTTTCAATAAACTCTACAACTCTTATTTTTCTGTGATGGAATGATAAGGAGCACATATTTCTTTGTCACAGAAAACATTCATGAAAAATGGTCCTTTTACGAATTTATTATGGGTCTTTTGAAAATGTGTCAAAATCTTCTGGGTCAAAAATATACATACAGCACCTTGAATTACCAATTTGGTGATGTAGAAAAAGTTGTTTCAATCCAATTTGCTTTTTGGCATGGCCTCCTAACTTCTTACGAGTGATTATGATTGACTCCAGCTGGTGACTTCTTTCAGTCCATGTAAATAGGGCTTGTTTGACACATTCACTAGACTCAGCCAGAAATACTACAATGGGAAAGTCTAAGGAGCTCAGCACGGATCTGAAAAAGCGCATCATTGACTTGAACAAGTCAGGAAAGTCCCTTGGAGCCATTTCAAAGCAGTTGCAGGTCCCAAGATCAACTGTGCAAACAATTGTTTGTAAGTATAAAGTGCATGGCACAGTTGTATCATTGCCACGATCAGGAAGAAAACGCAAGCTATCACTTGCTGCTGAGAGAAAATTGGTCAGGTTGGTCAAGAGTCAACCAAGAACCACCAAAAAGCAAGTCTGCAATGAGTTGGAGGCTGCTGGAACACATGTGTCAGTGTCCACAGTCAAGCGTGTTCTACATCGCCATGGGCTGAGAGGCTGCCGTGCAAGAAGGAAGCCATTACTCCAGAAGCGGCACCTTACGGCTCGACTGAAGTTTGCTGCTGATCACATGGACAAAGACAAGGCCTTCTGGAGGAAAGTTCTGTGGTCAGACGAAACTAAAATTGAGCTTTTTGGCCACAATGACCAGAAATATGTTTGGAGGAGAAAAGGTGAGGCCTTTCACCCCAAGAACACCATACCTACCGTCAAACATGGTGGTGGTAGTATTATGCTGTGGGCCTGTTTTGCTGGCAGTGGAACTGGTGCTTTACAGAAAGTAAATGGAATAATGAAGAAGGAAGACTACCTCCAAATTCTGCAGGAAAACCTAAAATCATCAGCCAGAAAGTTGGGTCTTGGACGTAGTTGGGTGTTCCAACAGGACAATGACCCCAAACATACATCAAAAGTGGTGAAGGAATGGCTAAATCAAGCTAGAATTAAGGTCTTAGAGTGGCCTTCCCAAAGTCCTGACTTAAACCCCATAGAGAATATGTGGACTGTGCTGAAGAGACAAGTCCGACTCAGAAAACCAACAAATTTAGTTGAACTGCACCGATTCTGTCAGGAGGAGTGGTCAAAGATTCAACCAGAAGCTTGCCAGAAGCTTGTGGATGTCTACCGAAAGCGCCTAATTGAGGTGAAAATGGCCAAGGGACATTTAACCAAATATTAACATTGCTGTATGTATATTTTTGACCCAGCAGATTTTGTCACATTTTCAAAAGACCCATAATAAATTCATAAAAGAAAAAATTTTCATGAATGTTTTTTGTGACAAAGAAATATGTGCTCCTTATCATTCCATCACAGAAAAATAAGAGTTGTAGAGTTTATTGAAAACCCTATATTGCCATGGCATACATGATCTTCACTAGTGTATGTAAACTTTTGACCACAACTGTATATGTTATTCTGTCATGTTTTTTAGGATCTTTTAACGAGCGCTGGCACCTTCTGGCTGTTTTCTGGAATGTGTGCGCTAAATGTCATCTTCACCGCCATCTTTGTTCCTGAGACCAAAGGCAAAACCCTTGAACAGATCCAGGTGTATTTCCGAAGGACACCAGAAATATAGGCTACACAAGTCAGACCTGTTGCCAACACGAAACATATGAAAATTGAATTTTCGATGGAGGTGATCGTTCTGCTTGTAAACTCATAATAAATACTAATAATATTTATGTCACATTCAAGGGCATGGTGCTGTGTAATCTACTGTGAAGGTTCAATCTGTGGTATTTTTTATGAATCTTTTCAATTATTTTATGGATACGTTTTGTTTAACCCTTCTTTAACCCTTTAACCTTCTTCTCGTTTCAAATTATGCAACTCCCCCTGTCCTAAGGGTAAAGAAGGCCCCACATAAAACGTTTACGCTGTACCCTGTTTCTTGTTAGAACACTGGCTGTGCCAACATGATGTTGTGTCATTCAGCAAGGCACTTCATCCTACTTTGCCTCAGGGGGGAATGTCCCTGTACTTGCTGTAAGTCACTCTGGATAAGAGCGTCTGCTAAATGACTAAAGAAGAACACAAGGGTTACATAAAAAATAAACATTTTTTAATAACATTTTATCACAACAGAGATGAGTACACAGATTTGTTGTGTGTTATATGTAATGAATTGACGTGTATTCTGGGTTTGGTTATGTCTATGTTTGGGTTATATGTTTATTTCCAGTTGCACTGCCTTAAGGAAAATGGTAGAGCCTACTTATCATGCCAACTAACTGCCAATAAACCGTTTTAATGTTTTACAGTTTTGCTTCTTGAATTAATGTACACATATTATACCCACAGGGTATAAATATAAATAAAAGCATTTAATATGGAGTGAAGTATTATTTATGTGTCCCTGTACTTGCTGTTCATCGCTCTTTTAAGTGCTTATCTCACATCCCATTCTCTATACAGTAACACCTCGCTAGTCAATCTGCTAGACGCAGGAGTGCCCAGTCCTGGTCCTGGAGAGCCCCTGTCCAGACAGTTTAAGATGTTTCCCTGCTCCAGCACACTGACTAATGAATGATCATTATGAGGCTTCCACAGAGCTTGATAACGACCCATTCATAAATAAATAAAAAATCAGAAACAAATCCTTAGAATGTCAAGCCAGCTGTCACAGATGATGGTTTCAGCTGGGCGATTAGGTCATTCACATCTACAACCACGACATTCACAAAACGGTGATTTAGTTTTCCCAGCAAAAGGACCAAATGTGGAGAACTTCTACTGGATCTGAACACAAGCTGTTGGCTTGGCTTTTCCATTCTCACCCCATCCACAGCTCAGAGCTCGGTTCATCCAGAGCCTTGGAGAGGAGAAGAGGAGGTTCCTGATCTGTTCGTCAGGGAGCTTCTCTGCTTATGCCTGTTCTCCTTCCTCTTCTCCTGGATGGGGGGAGCTCACCACCAGCTTGGTCTGCAGCAGCAGAGCCAGCTCGTTCACTTTCTTCTCCTAGACAGGGGAGCTCACCACTAGCTGCCAAACAACAACAACAACAACAACAACATGATAACTCTATTACATAGCCAGTGACCTGAATCCAATGCAAGTACTGTCTGCCAAATGAATAAATGTACTGTATATTTGAACAGAAGAGTTCAAATCTGCATAAAATATCACTGCAAAAATACTTTCCACGTCAATTATTGTCAACAACAACAAAAACTCTAATACTGGATCATAGTTTTTAACCGGTCCCTAATAATGACGCTGCGAATGAGCGTTTTTATGAATGGGAGACAAATGTCGAATATGAAACTTAACTTCACCAGACAATGAAAATGTAACTTCTCCTGAATTGACTGTCAGTGTCACACAAGTGCTGATCTCACATCCCATGATGTACATTGACGCACATTGTGTAGGTGTGCAAGATAACACACAGTGCAACTAACATAAAGGGATCAAGACAGGAGGATTGATGTCTGTGACTGCAGTCTGATCCATGTCATGCTGGGGTTTGACGCCAACTTCTGGCTGAAATGGGGAAAGATCGACATCCAGCCCAGCTAACGAGCTATTATTAGCCACAAGGTGCTAAACGTCTCGACAGTTATTCGGCGTAGAGAGCTCGACTAGCTAACTAACTATGTAGGGAGATTTAGAAATGCGTACATCGCCATGACCTTGCTTGGGGTGTAAACGTTATCCAAATGAAACTTTCAGCATTTTTCCCGATGCATTTAAGATGAGTCTTCATTTGGACAGACACCTCGACGCCCCTGGAGATCCGATCTTTGACTCGATCCTGGCTGGACCTGTCAAGTAGCCCCACAGCCGGACTCGACACTGCTTGACAAGCCCCCTTCCTAACCTCGTACTGGGGAAGATAACCTGCTCAAAGCTAAACCAGCTAGCTGAGCTAGGCTGTCTGGATTCATCGGCTGTCTGGATTCAAGTAAGTGAGGCTTGCTAACTTCAACAGGTTAAGCTATGATCATAATCATATATTGTTTTGCTAACGGCATTAAACGACAGAAATATTCGCTCGGTCTGGCTTAAAGAATCACGCTGTGCTGGCTAGTCTAGTTCAGTGTGTTTCTGACATTTAACGCGAGTTCCAGTCTAGTAAATAAGTAGTTGTTGGTGTTTAACTGTATGGATAACCTAACGTTGTTTGCTTCTGTTATGGGGACCCCATTGTTTATCATTGTTTATCACTATGCAACAATGTTTTCCATTTAGAGTTGGGGGGGGGGGGGGGGGGGGCTGATTTGGCAGCAACATTTGTTAGGGTTAGTATAGTTGCTAACTTGGTTAGCATCGTAGCTAACTTGGCTAGCAAGCTAGCGCTGCTAACGCCGGGGCCATATAACTTGGCTAACGCTAACGTTAGCACCAAGCTGCACTAATGGAAACGAGCTAGCCAACATTCAGCAATGCCAAAATTAGTTAGTTGAACAGCTTTCTGAGTCAAAGTGCATCAAAGTACGGTAGTTCTAACCAACTAGTGTCAACTAGCATGCATGAAGTCAGGGCTTAAAGAACGTTGCTCAATTTCGGTATGTCAACAAGTGCGAAGTTGCACTAACCCAGGGCTGGGGGGGTGTTTAAGGGGGCTAATTGTACTGAAGGCTATGCTAGTGCAATGTTCATTTAGAAAACTTGATGGACGTGGACGGTATTCTTAGTTTGCAACCGAACTGCGGCAGACATGATTAAAATATGTCATATGAGGTTGGCTGGATGGCTCGGTAGGGGGAACTCAATACGGATGAGACCTTGTGGGAGGCCTGCCATGCAGATTGCATTGGTTGATATTGCATGCCTGGCCTACGAGTTTGTCACACCCTGGGAGTTCAAATCAGCCATATGAGGATCAGAAAGTTGGACTATTCGGTGTAGAAATAGACATAATTTAGCCTAAGGCCACCCTCTCATTGGTCAGTGTTTGTAGGACTGTTCTATCATTACCTGCACATCTTAGGTGATCAGTATCAGGAGGGGTGTGTGTCTGTGTGCGCGTGTATGTGTGTCTGCGTGTGTATGTGTGTAAGGGGGGGCGGTGGTGTTACATACACCATGCCAGTTGTAAGGCCATCATTAGTTGTATTAATACCATTGTAAACTAAAACTGGCACAGTGCCATTTGTAGGAAATGATTGCACCACACTACCGCCATTCTGCAGGATTTCCTTCACTTCTTTGTTTGAACATGTAATCATCCGTCAAGCCCATTAGGCAATAAGAATTCTGAATCGGAATGAGTTTTTATTCGCCATGCAAGTTACACAAATGCAGATTAGATACGATTTAGATAAAGTAGGCAATAGTTTTTCATGGATAGGGGTATATGAAAAAGAAAAAAGTATAAAAGGTCTAAAAAATATAGTATATTGGTGTCATGGATATATATGGGGGGGGGGGGGGGGGGGGGGGGTGATCAAGTGTCAAAGTGGCCTGTGCAGTGGGATTCATTTATCTTGAATAATGCATTCGTCTGAGGGTGATTGCGTACCTTCAAAATGACAACGTCCGATCTCTGCTTTCATCCCCCAAAGGGGCTCGTTTACACATGGCCTGCATCCCCGCAATGGACTTGGAGCCCCCCACGTACCCCCCCGCGCACCAGAACGGGAACGCCCTTCGAGAGCGGCGGGGCTCCAGGCTGACCGATGTGGCGCTGAGGGTCCAGCTCTACCACAGCAGTCAGGGAGGGGCCGACTCTGCCCCCCTCTGCTACCCACCCGGAAGCTACGTAGCCGAGCAGATCTGCATCGAGGCCGCCAAAGAGTGCAGTAAGTACCGCATTCGCACGGCCCAAGCGGGGTTCGAGGGGTCGCGAATGACCCCCCCTGGTTCCCACCACGGTCCTTCTATGTTCCACCCTAGCCCGGGTTCTTTGAAAGGTTCCGGAATTTTCTGGAAGGAAGCGTTGTCGGTGTCGAATGCCTTCGCTGACTGTTGTTGAGCTCCCAAACTTTATTCCAGTCTTTCTACCTGTATTTACGGTTGTCAAGGATAAGCAGAAGCGGTCCATTGGGGTCTAACGAGTTCTGCCGTAGACGCACTGTATCATCAACAATTATGAGAGGCAACCGCGAGAAGAGATACCAACGTGCACTTTTTAATTTCTGTTGATAAACAAAACATGACATTTTAGCCTTGGCGAGGAGTTTCTTCACCCATACACACACACACACACACACACACACGCACACACACGGTAAAGACTTTAGCTGCTACACAGCGTTAAGTGGCCTGGCTCCACAGTAGTGTTTCCGTGGTCACGGTGAAAGCTCTTCTATTGGCTGTCATGCATACGCCCAACTGTGGTTGGCTCTCACAAATATTGAACTGTTGGTGGTTGGGGGTAGAATATAGATTGTTGTTCCTTTTTTTTTTTTACATTTTTGGACCCCTCTACCTTTTCCATGACCGTGTGACGCCTGTTACGTAATACAAGGTAAATGTATTGCATATAATCAAACAGCACTTAAAGGACACCTAATGCCCTACTCATTCATTAATTCATTTATGCTACACTTGCTTTCAAATGGCATTTCGGTACAATATGTATAGATCCCTTCCTTGGCTGGCATACAGTCCATAACAGATTGAATTACCTTGTCTGGTTACATCATGACATTTAATAATGGTTCTTCAAGTCATCCCCAGTTCAGCACATACTCGGTCGAACATCATTCAACTGTTGATCCCCTCCGAGGTACAAACGCACGATTCAAGTATAGACAGCGGCTGATTCTGTGCAGACGGTGAACATTTTGTGTTATTGCAACTGCTGTTACACCAGCTAGTGCCTATAATACCCTTAAAACAACTAATCTAGAGTAGCAGAACCCCTCAAAATATGCATACTTCTACATGTACAAAAATAAATTCATTCTAAGATTTGTTATTGCATCGGTGGACCATTGGAGTGATATCGGGAGTGATATCGGGATAACGAGTCACAGGGCTCAGCGGTTAAGGCATCGGGCTGTTGGAAAGTAGCGAGTTCGATTCCCGGCTGTGCCTACATGACGTTGCGTCCTCGGGCAAGGCACTTCACCCTGCTTGCCTCAGGGGGGGAACGTCCCTGTACTTGCTGTAAGTCGCTGTGAATAAGAGCGTCTGCTGAATGACGTAAATATTGCGACCACGCGCCCTCAAATCAAACGAAATAGCCCCCGTTTGCTCATTCATGCTAATTAATGCCACTGCTAATACGGTGCCACCCTCTCCTCCTCCTCCCCCAGACGTGTCCCCACTGTACTGCACCCTGTTTGGCCTCTTCAGGGAGAGAGACAGCCTCTGGTTCCCACCCAATCATGTCTTCCAGCTCAACGAATCGTCCGGCGAGGATGTGGTGTTCAGAATCAGGTAGGAGCAGCGTCACCACCGTTTTGATTGGACCAGTTTTACTTTCTCCGTCTCGTCTAGGTAAATATACAGCGCGCGTGGATGTTCCCGCATTAATGGAACGATGACGCTTGTCTTTTTGTTCTCTCCCCCCACGTCCAAACCGACGATAGATACTATTTCCCCGGGTGGTACAGCAGCGGGGCGTCTAGAGCGTATCGCTACGGCGTCACCAAAGGCTCCGAGAGCCCGGTCCTCGACGACCACATCATGGCGTACCTCTTCGCTCAGGTGAGGATCGACGATGCTTCGCGTCCCCCCCCCCCCCGTCCCCCCCCCCCCCCCCCCGTCCCTCCCCCTCCTCCCAAGTCTGGGGAACATATCGCAGCGGGGGGGGGAGGGGTCCTGCGGAGGAGGAGGCACAGCGGTGAGCTGGTTCCTTTTGTCTGACGACAGAGCAAAGACCAGCTTGTCTTTTTTTCGACGGAGCGAGTTGTCAGCGGGATATTGCCGCCGGAGGACGCGCGGTAGGGGATGATTGGATGCGGCGTGTGTGTCGTCGCCCCCCCACCACCACCCCAGCAGTTCATGAGTCCCTGTCGTGACCGTTCACCGGAGGGAAGAAGGAGAGAGGGCGAGAGTGGGAGAGGGAGCGAGGGGGCAGGTCGGGTCACAGGAATCTTGTTTGACCGTCAATATTTCTGTTTGGGATGTTGACAGTTTCTGACGCAGGATTGCCTCCTCGCCCCTATCGGCGGGATTACCTCTATAGTCAAAATAGGGGACCGTCCTGATGACATGTTTTATTATATTGAGATTATTTTTCCGTTCCTCTATCCTCAGCCCCTTTTTCCGTGGTTAATTTAGTATATTTTTTTAACATTATAACACTAACAACCTGTGTTGTGTTGCTAGATTGTTTTTATGTTCGATGTCGTCGTTCATAATCGAATCATCAATGACTGTCATTCCCTAAAACCATACGTTTTTACGACTGAATTAATTCATATACCGGTACCTTAGAGCTGTCTTACAATGGCTGTTACTGTGATGTAACTACAGTAAGGGGGTAAAAGGGGTAATATTCCCCTTACTTCAGGACTTCAGGATTCGGGACTGTTGTGGAGGGAGAGGAAGTCTACAACAGTGTTATTTCAGGTTTCAGCAGCTTACATGTTAAATAAACATAACAGGCCCCCACCCAGCCCACTCAGCTCACCCATCCAATCCGCCCACTCAACCTCTCACCCCTGAATGAACCGTGTTGTCTTGTATGTACCCTATATAATGTGGGCAAACACCAACTCTAGGGTGGCTCAGCAAGTTAAGGCGTTGGCCTCATGATTGGAAGATCGTGAGTTCGATTCCCAAGCTGTGGCTATGCGATGTTGTGTCCTTGGGCAAGGCACTTCACCCTACTTGCCTCAGGGGGGGGGAATGTCCCTGTGCTTGCTGTAAATCGCTCTGTATAAAGTCGTTATGTATTCCAGTTCATTCATAGTCTGGGTTTTGCCCAGCGCACATGAATCCTCCGCTGCCGTGGGACCTCTCTGATCCGACGCGGAGACTCATTTTGATCTTTTTCAAAGAAAGGTCCGGAACCGTCTGCGACCTTGACTTTCAGAACGCACCGAACTGTTCAGGCCTCGGGCGATAGGTGCGGGGGTGGGTTACAGTCGCCCCTCCCCCCCCCCCCTCCCACCTGATCATTAACCTGTGTTTCTGCTGCGCCTGGGCCGCAGTGGAGGAGCGACTTCGTGAACGGCCGGGTGAAGATCTCAAACTCCCACGAGAGCCAGGAGGAGAGCCTGGGCATGGCCGTGCTGGACATGATGAGGCTGGCCAAGGAGAAGCAGATGTCCCCCCTGGACGTCTACAACGCCACCAGGTAACCGGGGTGCCACCCGTCGCCGCGTTCCAACAAAGCGGCTAAGCCCCTGTGGTCCCCCAACCCGGGTCCTCAGGGGCCCCAGCTGTCCTGCATGTTCTACATCAGGACTCTCCAATCCTGGTCCTCGAGGGCCGCTGTCCTGAAGGTTTTAGATGTTTCCCTGCTCCAGCACACCTGATTCTAATGAAGGGTCGTAATCAAGCTCTGTGGAGGTGTGCTGGAGCAGGGAAACATCTAAAACTGTCAGGATAGCAGCCCTCGAGGACCAGGATTGGACACCCCTGTTCTAGATGTTTCCCTGCTCCAACGCACCTGATTCAAATGAACGGGTCGTTATCAGGCTTCCGCTGAGCTTCGTAATGAGCCCGTTCATTTGAATTAGGTGTGTTGGAGCAGGGAAACATCTAGAACATGCAGGGCAGTGGGCCCCTGAGAACCAGGGTTGACGCCCCCTGCTTTAAGCCGTTTGAGTGGTGTGGAAGAAATTGGATTTCCTGTGTACTTATATTAATCACTACTGAACACCCTTTCTCTGAAGAACATCATTACTGCCTGACTGTCACTATCTACCCTATATTACCAAAAGTATTTGGTCACCCATCCAAATGATCAGATGGTTTACATTCTCGTGCCCTATAAAAAAGGTCCTCTCGCCTTCAGACAGAAGAGAGAGACATGATGGAGACCTAAGCCTTGTACTGTCTTCATTTTGTTGCCAGAGGTCTGGTCATTTCTCTCCCAATCTGCAGGTTGTTAAATACTTATTCAATCCAGAACTCTACTGAGCTGTCACTCCGTTTACGTAGAGACGGACAAAAAAAATGTCTTCATCAGTGGAATCTTCTAGACTAGCACCACAGTTGTGTTTATATGTCGCTGAGGGAAGGTTGAATATCGGATAGCGATCTAATCGACACTCCACGTCAACGAGGGGAGTCAGGTGTTTCGGCGGTTAAAGCATTCATCATCTGAAGGTTGTGAGTTGAAGCTGTGCCAACATGATGTTGTGTCCTTGGGCAAGGCACTTCACCCTACTTGCCTCAGGGGGGGAATGTCCCTGTACTTGCTGTAAATCGCTCCGGATAAGAGCGTCTGCTATGTGAGTAAATGTAAATGTAACGCGATTCTCTGCCTCTCTCTCTCTCTCTCTCTCTCTCTCTGTCTCTCTCACTCTCTCTCTCTCTCTCTCTCTCTCTGTCTCTCTCTGTTTCTGCCTCTCTCTCTCCCTCTCTCTGCCTGTCTCTCTCTCTCTCTCTGTCTCCCTCTCTCTCTCTCACACCAGCTACAAGTCTTTTCTCCCCAAGGACATGCGGGCGCACATCCAGGAATGCAACTTCCTGACCCGCAAGCGAATCCGCTACCGCTTCAAGAAGTTCATCCAGCAGTTCAGCCAGTGCCGCGCCACGGCGCGCGACCTCAAGCTCAAGTACGTCATCAGCATGGAGTCCCTGGAGACGGCCTTCTACACGGAGCGCTTCCAGGTCAGGGAGGCGTCGGCGGGCCAGGTCACCATCGTGGTGGCGGCGGACCACGGCATCCAGTGGAGCCGGGACAAGCACAAGGACTCGGAGCAGGCACTGGTTTCTGTTTGTTTTCATCTTTTGGTGTGTGTGTGTGTGTGTGTGTGTGTGTGTGTGTGTGTTACGTGTCACTGTCCCTTAGGTCAGTGGTTCTCAATTCCGGTCCTCAGGGCCCACTATCCTGCATGTTTTAGATGTTTCCCTGCTCCAACACACCTGATTCAAATGAATGAGTCCTTATGAAGCTCAGCAGAAGCCTGATGATGACAATTTATTAGAATCAGGTGTGATGGAAGGGGGAAAAATCTCAAACATGCAGGACAGTGGGCCCTGAGGACCAGGGTTGAGAACCACAGCCTTGGGTAATGTTGCTGAAAACAGTTTGTACTTGGGTAATGTGTCTGGTACATATTTGGACGAGGGAAATATCTAAAACATGCAGGACAGTGGGGCTCTTAGGGACCAGGGTTGGGGCTCACTGCTGTAGAGGGTGCAACAACAAAAAAGGTACAAATATTGGGCTGGTAATCAGAAGGTCCCTGGTTCGAACCCCGGCTGTGCCAACATAGCGTTGTGTCTTTGGGCAAGGCACTTCACCCTACTTGCCTAAGGGGGGGGGGGGGGAACGTCCCTGTACTTGCTGTAAGTGGCTCTGGGTCAGAGCGTCTGTTAAATGAAGAACGGAAAAGGCACAGGTCAGTCTAACTCCACGATGGCTTGCTTCGCTCGCAGGATCTGCAGACCTACTGCGACTTCCCGGACGTGACCGACATCAGCATCAAACAGGCTAACAAGGAGGGCTCCATGGAGAGTCGGATGGTGTCCATCAACAAGCAGGACGGGAAGACTGTGGTACAGCTCAGCGCCAACATCCTCAAACCCGCCGCGAACGCACATGCAGAACACCTCAGAGATTAAATCAGATCAGATAAACCTTTATTTGTTCGAATCTAATCTCTGAGGTGTTCTACGATTCACCTTTATTTGTGCTTTATTTGCGTGGCACGTGTAACTTGTAGTTTTGTTTTTGGACCTAGTACCCCAGACGTGTAATTGCAATACTTTTCTGTGAGAATCTTCTGGAAAAATGTCAGGAGTTCCAACAATGTTTGGCCCTGACTACAGAGGTTGGGAAGCCTAGTTTAAAGCCTGTTGGGAAGTCTAGTTAAAGCCTGTTGGGAAGCCTAGTTTAAAGCCTGTTGGGAAGTCTAGTTTAAAACCTGTTGGGAAGCCTAGTTTAAAGCCTGTTGGGAAGCCTAGTTTAAAGCCTGTTGGGAAGCCTAGTTTAAAGCCTGTTGGGAAGCCTAGTTTAAAGCCTGTTGGGTAGTCTAGTTTAAAGCCTGTTGGGAAGCCTAGTTTAAAGCCTGTTGGGAAGTCTAGTTTAAAGCCTGTTGGGAAGCCTAGTTTAAAGCCTGTTGGGAAGCCTAGTTTAAAGGCTGTTGGGAAGCCTAGTTTAAAGCCTGTTGGGAAGCCTAGTTTAAAGCCTGTTGGGTAGTCTAGTTTAAAGCCTGTTGGGAAGTCTAGTTTAAAGCCTGTTGGGAAGCCTAGTTTAAAGCCTGTTGGGTAGTCTAGTTTAAAGCCTGTTGGGAAGCCTAGTTTAAAGCCTGTTGGGAAGCCTAGTTTAAAGCCTGTTGGGTAGTCTAGTTTAAAGCCTGTTGGGAAGCCTAGTTTAAAGCCTGTTGGGAAGTCTAGTTTAAAGCCTGTTGGGAAGCCTAGTTTAAAGGCTGTTGGGAAGCCTAGTTTAAAGCCTGTTGGGAAGCCTAGTTTAAAGCCTGTTGGGTAGTCTAGTTTAAAGCCTGTTGGGAAGTCTAGTTTAAAGCCTGTTGGGAAGCCTAGTTTAAAGCCTGTTGGGTAGTCTAGTTTAAAGCCTGTTGGGAAGCCTAGTTTAAAGCCTGTTGGGAAGTCTAGTTTAAAGCCTGTTGGGAAGCCTAGTTTAAAGCCTGTTGGGAAGTCTAGTTTAAAGCCTGTTGGGAAGTCTAGTTTAAAGCCTGTTGGGAAGCCTAGTTTAAAGCCTGTTGGGAAGCCTAGTTTAAAGCCTGTTGGGTAGTCTAATTTAAAGCCTGTTGGGAAGCCTAGTTTAAAGCCTGTTGGGTAGTCTAGTTTAAAGCCTGTTGGGAAGCCTATTTTAAAGCCTGTTGGGAAGCCTATTTTAAAGCCTGTTGGGAAGCATAGTTTAAAGCCTGTTGGGAAGCCTAGTTTAAAGCCTGTTGGGAAGCCTAGTTTAAAGCCTGTTGGGAAGCCTAGTTTAAAGCCTGTTGGGAAGCCTAGTTTAAAGCCTGTTGGGAAGCCTAGTTTAAAGCCTGTGTGTGTTTTTTCGATGTTGACTTCCTTCCCGTTGTCCTTCCCTGTCCAGGAACTAGAGTTCCCCAGCCTGGCCCAGGCTCTTTCCTTCGTATCGCTCATCGACGGCTACTTCCGCCTCACCACGGATGCGCATCACTACCTCTGCAAAGAAGTGGCCTCCCCCAGGCTGGTGGAGGCCATCAGCTGCCACTGTCACGGCCCCATCTCGTAAGCGACCCCCGGCCGAGGAGCAACCCCACCCCCGCACACCCCACACACACACACTACTTCTTTCCTGCACCTCGCTGCCTGGTTATCTTACCGGTTATCTCCGCGGTCTCCTCCCCTCTTGCCCGCTGACAATCACTGCGGTCGTAGGATCGAGTTCGCCATCAACAGGCTGCAAAAGGCGGGGAGCAAGCGCGGCCTGTACCTGCTCCGATGCAGCCCGAAGGACTTCAACAAGTACTTTTTGACGTTCGCCGTGAGGGTACGTTATCGCACGGCACCGCATTACGTTGACATGTATTCATTCAGCATTCATTCAGACGCTTTTATCCAGAGCGACTTACAAGAGAGAGCTTTACTAAAGAGCATCGGTAAATGCCAAGGGAAGAGCTATAAAAGCATAACACAATGATTGTGAACAATAAAGCAAGAAAACACCAACACTGGTGAGTCACCATATGGGGACCAACAAGTATTTCTAAACAACATTAGATTAGTGCCATACTAAATACATAATAAAGTGCAATACTAATAAAGTGCAATACTAAAAGCAGACGCTTTTATCCAGAGCGACTTACAAGAGAGAGCTTTACTAAAGAGCATCGGTCACTGAGCACAGCAACGTGGTAGACCCCAAACATAGCAGGCTTATAGATTGTGAAACATACATCATGAGAACCAGTAAGTGCCAAGGGAAGAGCTACAAGAGCTTTTAGACTAACAAATTACAAATGATAAGTTTAAGGTGAGTCTCTGACGGACAGTAGTCTACCTAAGGGATGCGAACAATAAAGCAACGTGAACAATACATTTACATGTATTTGTTCAGCAGACGCTTTTATCCAGAGCGATTTACAAGAGAGAGCTTTACAAAAGAGCATCGGTCACTGAGCATAGCAACGTGATAGACCCCGAACATAGCGGGTTTATAGATCGTGAAACATACATCGTGAGAACCAGTAAGTGCCAGGGGAAGAGCTATAAAAGCATAACACAACGATTGCGAACAATAAAGCAAGAAAACACCAACACTGGTGAGTCACCATATGGGGACCAACAAGTATTTCTAAACAACATTAAGATTAGTGCCATACTATTCCTAAGTGCCTGAGAGTTTTAAGACTTCTTTTAAACAATAAAGCAACAGCACCAGCTCGTTTATGAACAGGGATTAACAAGTAATTCTCAACAACGCCCCCAGACGATATTTCTAAGGTCCTTAATATTTGCCCTTAAGTGCCCTTAAATTCTCTGAATAAGTGAGTTTTGATCCTTTTCTTGAAGGTGAGGGGACGGTCACAGTGTGTTTCTGATGGAGGTGGGGAGTTGATTCCACAATTGGGGAGCCAGACAGGGGAAGAGTTTGAGATGAGATACATTTTATTTGTCACTGTACAAGGTACAGGTACAACGAAATTGCAGTTTGTGCTAGGCTCTGGCTCTTGAGAAGGGGGGGGGGGGGACGGGACCACATTAGCAGAAAAAAGTCCCTCGGTTGTTGTCTGATCAGATGGAACCGTCCTCTCTCGGCGTGTGTGTTAGGTGTACGATGTCGTGGACTACAAGCACTGTCAGATCACCCGCTCGCCTTGCGGGGAGGTGAACCTGAGCGGCACCAAGAGGAACTTCGGGAGCCTGCAGGAGCTGCTGAGCTGCTACCAGAAGGAGACGGTGCGCTCGGACGGAATCACCTTCCAGTTCAGCCAGCGCTGCCCGCCCAGGCCCAAAGGTGACGGCCCGCACCTGCCTGCCCCCCAGACCTCATGGAGCGGGCTGGACTTTATCCTCTGTCGACTTTTGAACGTTGACGTTTGTGAGAGTGTGTGAGAGAGAATGTGTGTGTGTGAGAGAAAGAGTGTGAGAGTGTTAGAGAGAGAGAGAGAGAGAAATAGAGAGAGTGTGTGAGAGAGAGAATGAGTGTGAGTGAGAGAGAGGGAGCGCGTCTGAGAGAGTGAGAATGCGTGTGTGTGTGTGTGTGTGTGTGTGTGTGAGAGAGTATTTGTGAGAGAGAGAGAGATAGAGAGGGAGAGCGTGTGTGTGTGTGTGTGTGGGAGAGCGTGAGCGTGTGAGAGAGTGAGTGTGTGCTACAGTCAGGTGGTTGTTGGTACTTATTGGATGACCCCTTCGATCTAGACTCTGAGATGGTCATGGTCATGGTGAGGTCATTGTGTTCTGTCATCTGCCTCCCACAGAATTGTCCAGTTTACTGGTCTGCAGAAGCAACAAGGGCTCCGAAGTGTCTCTATCTCCCTCTCTGGCGCGACACCACATCAGCCAAATGGTGTTCCACAAGATCAGGAAAGAAGACCTTGTGTTTGTAAGCAGCACGGTTTGTTTAGACACTCAATATCTTCCTTCTGCTCTGAACGGAACACTCGCAGAGTACAAGGACGCACAGTTCTATCAGAATTTGACGTGCTTCGTAGTGCAGTGTTGTTTTAATACTTGGGACAGGATGGGTGATGTGTTTTTGAACTTGGACTCTCCTGTGCTCCAGAACGACAGTTTAGGTCAAGGTACGTTTACAAAGATCATCAAAGGAGTCCGGAAGGAGCTGGGAGACTACGGAGAGATGCACCAAACCGAGGTCATCATGAAGGTTCTAGAACAAGCGCAGAGGAGCTATTCAGAGGTCAGTGAGGACAATATTCCAGGCTTCGGGTTCGTCCGTCCCTGGGGAGCTCGGTACGGCTTCCTTGGCAGGTAAAGACGTCCGTGTTACAGTGATGGACTGTTCTCTCTCTCTCCCTCGCTTCCTCCCTCCCTCTCTCCCTCCCTCTCTCCATCTCTCTCCCTCTTTCTCTCCCTTCCTCCCTCCCTCTCTTGCTCTCTCTCCCTCTCTCTCTCTCCCTCCCCCCCCCCCTCTCTCTCTCTCTCTCTCTCTCTCTCTCTCTCTCCCTCCCTCTCTCTCTGTCTCTGTCTGTCTACTCCTGCAGTCTTTCTTCGAAGCAGCAAGCATGATGAGCCAGCTGTCGCACAAACACCTGGTTCTAAACTACGGAATGTGTGTGTGCGGGGAGGAGAGTGAGTGCTGTACACACACACACACTCACACATCGTGTTGTTGTGGTGGAATTTATTCAAGTCATTTATTTCAATTTACTCAACAACAGCTGTCTGACTTGTGAATGTGGCTCAATCCTTTTTTTCAGATATCATGGTGCAAGAGTTTGTGAAGTTTGGGTCTTTGGATATTTACCTGAAGAAGAATAAGAACTCGGTCAATATCCGGTGGAAACTTGAAGTGGCCAAACAGCTGGCCTGGGCAATGAACTTCCTGGTACTTCCTGCTAGTGCCCACATTTATCTTATTTGTGTTTTTATGTTTTGTATTTTATCTTTATTCTATTTTATCATACTCTTACTATGTTACATATGTTCCATGTTTGCTCTTTCCTGCAGTAGGAAATTCCGTGTTTGTGTATCTGGCATGGCGATTAAATGCAAATTCGGATTTAAAACCACCGAATGGAATTGATTGTCGTCACGAACAGCACGTGAATCAAAGCAATGACGTGCTGGTTGTCGACGTATCAGAGCTTTTGTTCGGAGTCTGGCTGACCGGGTCTTTCCAGGGCGTCTCCGTTCACGGTCTGGTTCCTGTGTCACCCCCCTCTGCAGGAGGAGAAGAACATCGCCCACGGCAACGTCTGCCTTAAGAACGTCCTCCTCATCCGGGAAGAGGACCAGAAAACGGGGAATCCCCCCTTCATCAAACTCAGCGACCCGGGCATCAGCATCACCGTCCTGCCTAAAGAGAGTGAGTAACGCCCCCCCCCCTCCCCTTTTCATTCACCCCACCTTCTTCGATTCCTCACCAGTTCACATATACCCTTTAGCAGACGCTCTCTTCCAGAGTGACTTACAGCTAGTACAGGGACCCCCCCCCCCCCCCCCCCTCTGAGGTAAGTAGGGTGAAGTGCCTTGCCCAAGGACACAACGTCAACTTGACACAGCCGTTAAACGGCAACATTCAGATAACTAGCCCGATTCCCTATCCGCTCAGCCACCTGACTCCCCGGGGAATGAAGCTCTATCCATCCATCTATCCATCCATCTATCTATCTATCCATCCATCTATCCATCCATCCATCTATGCATCCATCTATCCATCCATCCATCCATCTATCCATCTATCCATCCATCTATCCATCCATCCATCTATCCATCCATCTATCCATCCATCTATCCATCCATCTATCTATCTATCTATCTATCTATCTATCTATCTATCTATCTATCCATCCATCCATCTATGCATCCATCTATCCATCCATCCATCCATCCATCCATCTATCCATCCATCTATCTATCCATCCATCCATCCATCCATCCATCCATCTATGCATCCATCTATCCATCCATCTATCTATCCATCCATCCATCCATCCATCTATCCATCCATCCATCCATCTATCCATCCATCCATCCATCTATCCATCTATCTATCTATCTATCCATCCATCTATCCATCCATCAGTCGTCCTAGCCAACCTAGCCTTCGCTCCATGGTGTGTTAACTCCACCGAGCCACAAGGGGGCGACAGGTTCTTCGTCCTCCCAGCAGGGGAGGCTCCCCCAATCGTCCTGCTCACCCGTCTCCCCTGCCTTCCAGTCCTGATGGAGCGGATCCCCTGGGTGGCGCCAGAGTGCATCGAGGACCCCGGCTCTCTGAGCCTGGCAGCCGATAAGTGGAGCTACGGCACGACGCTGTGGGAGATCTGCAGCGGGGGGGAGAGGCCCCTGGGCACGCTGGACGACGCCAAGGTGAAGGGGGGGGGGGGGGGGGGGGGGGGCAGTTTGGAGGTAGTCATCTGGACACCAGAAATGTTCAAAATCGAGATGTTTCGACCTCCATTCGAAAGTCATTCTCAATCATCTGGTTATTGAGAATGACTTCTGTTTAATAGAATCAGAATCAGAATTAGAATGGGGTTTATTCGCTATGCAAGATTAACAAACATAGAATTCACTGTGGCAGAAATGAGCAAACATAGAACACATGTGGCATACTAATACAAAATGAATACAATGTAAAATACACTACAGATATGATACAGATAAACAAATAATACAAATGATGCAAATAATACGAATGACACAAATAACATGGAAGTACAAATAACATAGAGTACAAATAACATAACAAGATTATTCGAAGAATAGTCAAAATAATTTGGAAAAACATTGTCCAGATGACTACCTCCTGAAACTTCTTCTACACGAGAGGTGGAGGCTCGGTGGTTAGAGCATTTGACCGCAGGATAGTTCCAGGTTCGAATCCCCACCTCTCTAACTCCTTGATTCTTCCGGTGCAGAAGAAGCTGTTTTACGAGGACCACCACCAGCTACCGGCCCCCAAGTGGACCGAGCTGGCCAACCTCATCAACAGCTGCATGGACTACGAGCCTTCTTTCCGCCCCACCTTCCGAGCCGTCATCCGTGACCTCAACAGCCTGTTTACCCCGGGTCAGTCCCACTTAGCAGGGTTGACACCGTAAAGGCTGCGCTCGATCCTTACGCCGGATCTGGAGCGCTTGTGTACGATGTACTGTCTGTGCTTTTTCTGGAGCCAGACCAGGGTTTGGCCCAACCCTGAAAGAAAATGGGCAGATCTGGGATTGCAAACGTGGTATTTGCATCAGCACGGTGTAGAACATCAACAAGATCTGCAGAGATCTCGCGTCTTTAATGACAAGACTTTCTCAAAATACGACACATTTGAAAAGGGGGGAAATCTTCAAACAGGTGTGCGTAATGTGGTATGCAAGCATTATGCACGTAAAGGTATTTTTATGTTGGTATGAACTAGCATCGTGTTTATAATTCCTTTAAAACAAGACGTTTGACTGGTGTCTCTACATCCCCCCCCCCCCCCCCCCCCCCCCACCTACCCCAGACTACGAGCTGATAGTGGAGAGCGACATCCTGCCCAACAGAACAGGAGCCTCCTCCTTGTTGTCCGGGGCCTTCGAGAACGGGGAGCCGGCGCAGTTCGAAGAGAGACATCTCATCTTCCTCCAGCAGTTGGGCAAGGTGAGAGGAATCTCGAAATCGCCGACCTTAACCGGACCGAACCTTTCAAGTTAAAAATCTTAAACTGAACGTCCATCAGTTAATACGTATTTTCTAAACACCTGCAAAAATGTCTATTATCATTATTATTACTATTATTATTAGCATTATCCCAGCGAAATACGGATGTGAGTTCTTGTTGTTTAGCCAGATCAGGGGTGTCCAATTGTGGACCCCGGAAGGGCAACTGTCCGGACAGTTTTAAATGTTTCCCTGCTCCAGGCACACTGAATGGGTTGCTATCAAGGTCTGTGGAAGCCTGATAATGACTCTAGAATCGGGTGTGGTAGCGTAGGGAAACATCTAAAACTGTCAGGACAGTGTCCCCTGAGGACCAGGATTGGATACCCCTGAGATAGCCCTTAAGTCTATGGGAGCTTCGGCTCTCCAGCGTCCAAAAACTAAGTCCATTTTGCATAGAAGTCATTGGAGCTAAGTCATTGGAGCTCCAGAGCCTAAGTCCATTTTCAATGCAAGTCTATGGGAGCTTCAGCTCTCCAGTGTCAAAAAACTAAGTCCAGCATATTTGCATTTGCCCAGCCCCTCTCCTAAAACGGTGTTTGCCTCTTGTTCAAGGGGAACTTTGGCAGCGTGGAGATGTGTCGCTACGACCCCCTGCAGGACAGCACGGGGGACGTGGTGGCCGTGAAGAAGCTTCAGCACAGCTCCGCCGAGCACATGCGGGACTTTGAGCGGGAGATCGAGATCCTCAAGTCCCTCCAGCACGAGAACATCGTCAAGTACAAAGGCGTCTGCTACAGCGCAGGTACGTCAGGGGGCACCATGGTTTTCGGAAACGCTAGGTTTTGGAGTTGAAGCGCGGGGTTGGAATTGTATCGCCCAATTTCTGTCCGGACCCCGTTTGAGATCCAGGTATCGGCAGAGAAGAAGGGCGACCAATTTTCTTTTGCGGTTCCGTAACTGTGGAACGTTCTCCACGACACGATCCCCTTGCTCTCCAACTCCAACCTGCAGAGCTCTGCTCATCTGGTCCTCGTTTCTCCGCTGTACTTTCCATACGTGCTGTTTGTACCTCGCTTTGGATAAGAGAGTCTTGAGCAGGGGTGGCCAACCCTGGTCCTCGAGAGCCGCCGTCCTGAAGGTTTTACATCAGGGGTGTCCAATCCTGGTCCTCGAGGGCCGCCGTCCTGAAGGTTTTAGATGTTTCCCTGCTCCAGCACCTGATTCTAATGAATGGGTTGTTATCAAGGTATGTGGAAGCCTGGAAAATGACCTTTCATTTGAATCAGGTGTGCTGGAGTATAAAACCTTCAGGACTGTGGATCGCATGGACCAGGGTTAGCCACCCCTGGTCTTGAGGAACGAAGCAAAAATTCGAAACGTAACATTCCTTCTTGTCGGATGCGTCCTGCAGGCCGGAGGAACCTGCGACTCATCATGGAGTACCTGCCTTACGGTAGCCTCCGCGATTACCTCATCAAGAACAAGGAGAGGATCGACCAGAAGAAGCTGGTGCACTTCACCTCCCAGATCTGCAAGGTACTCTTCAAGCCTTCTTTTGGGAGTCAGTTGGCTGAGCGGTGAGGGTGTCGGGCTAGTAATCAGAAGGTTCCTGGTTCCAACCCCGGCTGTGCCAACGTGATGTTGTGTCCTTGGGCAAGGCACTTCATCCTACTTGCCTCAGGGGGAATATCCTTGTACTTGCTGTAAATCGCTCTGGATTAGAGCGTCCGCTAAATGACTACATTTAAGCCTTCATCTCCAACAGCACCTTAGTCAAGCTTTTCCAGGTCATTTCATGGGGGGGGGGTTTGTCTGTCAAGTCTGTTACTGTTAGTGGTCGGCGTTTTAATGAAAGTCCTCAGGTTTTTGTACGTAGCTGGTCAATGTTAGGTCACTGGTCTTTGAGGTTGATGCATATGAACGACCGTGTCTCTTTGTGTGTGTGTGTGTGTGTGTGTGCGTGTGTGTTTAGGGCATGGAGTACCTTGCCAACAAGAGATACATCCACAGAGATCTGGCGACACGGAACATCTTAGTGGAGAGTGAACTGAGGGTGAAGATCGGAGATTTTGGCCTCACCAAAATCTTGCCACAGGACAAAGAGTATTACATGGTCAAGGAGCCTGGAGAAAGCCCCATATTCTGGTGTGACTCGTTCCTCAATCGTTATTCTGTTAGGGTCAGTTAGTCGCTGGATGTAGGAGTCAGATGGCTCAGCGGGTTAAGGCGTTGGCCTCATGAGCGGAAGGTTGTGAGTTCGAACCCCGGCTGTGGCTATGTGATGTTGTGTTCTTGGGCAAGGCACTTCACCCTACTTGCCTCAGGGAGAATGTCCCTGTAATTACTGTAAGTCTCTTTGGATAAAAGCATCTGCTAAATGAGTATTTATTTCGTTATTTATTTTAGTATGTGGGAGGTAGGGGGGTGGTGGTGAGAGAAGTAAGCCATCCTGGGTTCCATTTGACTGAAGACTTGTTTGTGGGCCCCCCCCCCCCCGTGTGCAGGTACGCCCCCGAGTCCCTGACGGAGAGCAAGTTCTCCGTGGCGTCGGATATCTGGAGCTTCGGAGTGGTGCTGTACGAATTGTTCACCCACAGCGACAAAAACCTCAGCCCACCTGCGGTAAGTGTTGACAACGAGGGGAGTCAGATGGCTCAACGGGTTAGGGCGTTGGCCTCATGATCGGAAGGTTGTGAGTTCGAACCCCGGCTGTGGCTATGGGATGTTGTGTCCTTGGACAAGGCACTTCACCCTACTTGCCTCAGGGAGAATGTCCCTGTAATTATTGTAAGTCGCTTTGGATAAAAGCGTCTGCTGTATTTTTATTAATTAATTTAAACGTAGATAGTGACAGTCAGGCAGTGACTGTCTTCAGAGAAAGAGATTCGCTGCTCCCAGCTCATGACCACTCTCTGACTAGAGATCATAGTTGGAGCTCTCTTTCTCCTGACCCCAAACCTTTATTAACCCTGACACATAAGCACAATCTACTTCTTATTAATAGCAAGCTCACATGAGACACATACCAACTAGTATCCAATGACTAGTTCTATTGATTAGTGATTACACTGGAAAATGTATTCCACAGTGTCTCTCTCTCTCCCCTTCTCGCTCTTTCTCTCTCTCTCTCTCTCGCTTTCGCTCTCTCTATCCCTCTCCCCTCTCTACTGTATAAAACAGGCTCAAGACAGTATGTTCAAGAAAAAACGTATTTTGGCCTTTTATGCTTACTTTTTCACTTCTGTAAAATACTCCTGAAGCAGATCAAACAGACGTTATCAGCAGAGTCAATGTTCCAGAAAGGAATACTTCTTCAAGTGTTTCGTTTTTGCTTTTTTTGCGTTTTGTCTAACCCTCAGCCCGCTGGGTAAGGCCAGAGTGGCCAACCATATTTCGATCCCCCGTTCCTGACAGAATGAAACCTTTCCTCACCTGACATCCCTGTCTCTCCCCTGTCCTCATCCTCCCCTCTCTCCCCCCTCCTCCTCACCCTCTCTGTCTCCGCAGATGTTCATGGGCATGATGGGTAACGACAAGCAGGGTCAGCTGATCGTCTACCATCTCATAGAGCTCCTCAAGTCAGGCAGCCGGCTGCCTCAGCCTCTACAGTGTCCACCAGAGGTGAGGGCTGAGGGACGAGGGCTGAGGGACGAGGGCTGAGGGACGAGGGCTGAGGTCTAAGGGCTGAGGGCGGAGGGGGGAGGGCTGAGGGACGAGGGCTGAGGTCTAAGGGCTGAGGGCGGAGGGGGGAGGGCTGAGGGACAAGGGCTGAGGGATGAGGGCTGAGGGACGAGGGCTGAGGGACGAGGGCTGAGGGATGAGGGCTGAGGGACGAGGGCTGAGGTCTAAGGGCGGAGGGGGGAGGGCTGAGGGACGAGGGCTGAGGGACGAGGGCTGAGGGACGAGGGCTGAGGGACAAGGGCTGAGGGCTGAGGGACGAGGGCTGAGGTCTAAGGGCTGAGGGCGGAGGGGGGGGGGCTGAGGGACGAGGGCTGAGGTCTAAGGGCTGAGGGCGGAGGGACGAGGGCTGAGGGACGAGGGCTGAGGGACGAGGGCTGAGGGACAAGGGCTGAGGGATGAGGGCTGAGGGACGAGGGCTGAGGGACGAGGGCTGAGGTCTAAGGGCTGAGGGCGGAGGGGGGAGGGCTGAGGGACGAGGGCTGAGGGACGAGGGCTGAGGGACGAGGGACGAGGGCTGAGGGATGAGGGCTGAGGGACGAGGGCTGAGGGACGAGGGCTGAGGTCTAAGGGCTGAGGGCGGAGGGGGGAGGGCTGAGGGACGAGGGCTGAGGGACGAGGGCTGAGGTCTAAGGGCTGAGGGCGGAGGGGGGAGGGCTGAGGGACGAGGGCTGAGGGACGAGGGGGGGCTGAGGGCTGAGGTCGTCATCATTACGACACAGTTTGGATTAACTGAATGTACCCATTGAGTATAATGGACAATTCAGTCAACTGACACAGGTCAGACTCTGTCTCTTATTACCTCTCTCTGTCTCTCTCTCTCTACCTCTCTCCGCCCCCCCCCCTCTCTGTCTCTCTCTCTCTCTCTCTCTCTCTCCCTCTCTCCGCCCCTCCCTCCCTCTCTCTCTCTCTGCCTCGCTCTCTCTCAGATCCACGAGATGATGCAGGAATGCTGGGACAGCGACCCGTGCTCGCGGCCGTCCTTCAAGGAGCTGGCCCTGCGCATCGACCTGTACTGGGACAGCAAGGAGACGTAGAGAACCACCCTAAGTGCCCCACCCCACACCCCACCCCAGCCTTCTCTGCACCTAGAGACTCGCTTCTGCATTCACTCGGCTGCCAAGCGGGGTGTCCTGTCGAAGACAAAGGGACAACGCCTCCGTCGTGGGCTCTCTGCAGTGTGCCATCGCATGGCAAGGAGATTCAACTGAGAAACACTTATCTTGTATCTAGAGACTCGAATCAGGAAAGGTCTCGTTTCTTCGACAGTTGCGGTCCCCAAAAAACAAGGCCGGGGGGGCCTGAGTTTGCCGAATCAGAGCAGGAGTACCCGGAGCGTTGGGGGATGAGAATTTTGACCTCCCTTTGAACACGACGTTAACGATGTTCTAGTCATGTGAGGAGAATCGGATGGCGTCTCTCGAGCTTCGAATCACTTTTTAAATGTTTTACTCTGTGTGTGTGTGTGTGTGTGTGTGTGTGTGTGTGTGTGTGTGTGTGTGTGTGTGTGTGTGTGTGTGTGTGTGTGTGTGTGAGTGTGAGTGTGAGTGTGAGTGTGAGTGTGAGTGTGAGTGTGAGTGTGAGTGTGAGTGTGAGTGTGAGTGTGAGTGTGAGTGTGAGTGTGAGTGTGTGTGAGTGTTTAGTTTGTCCCTCTCGTAAACTGAGCTAGCCGGGCTAGCTTTCATCAACTTTTTCTCCCCCTATCTGAAGAATGAAAGAATGATGGATTGATTAATCTGAAAGAGAACTTTGGTTTTAACCCTTTTTTTGTTGTTGTATATAAATACATATTTGTGTACATATTTTAAGAAGATTTTATAATTTTATAAAATAAACATTCAAGTCTATATTTGAATTGCTGAAATGCACTCAGTGTAAATGAAGTACATACACAGATAATTAAGAATACCTTATTGTTTAGGGTTTTTTTTGCATTGTGAATGAAATGGCGGCAGAGTTATAAACAAAATGTCTACGAATGCTGTGTGATGGAGTGGCTTTCTACACATATTTTAACAATTTACAGTACAGTACTTGAGTGAGTATAGGTGACTGTAACATGAAGACAGCTTCTGTTGAAAGGACCCTGGGAGCCAGACCCAGGTCATATTAATATCCTTGGAGTGTGGGGGAGGGGGAGGGGCTGAGGGTGAGGGTAGGAAGAGAGGGGGAGGGGGTGACGGTAGGAAGAGAGAGGGAGGGAGAGCGAGGGAGAGAGAGAAACCAGTCACTCTGGAGTTGTATGTATTGCCAAGGAGTGTCCAGGCTCCAAATATCACATAAATACGTACGTAGATTCAAGAATTTTATCGGAATGGATGATTTCTTGAACAGTAGTATAAACTGATCAAAAAATAAGTTTCGCAATGTTAAAATGTTAAGTTTGACAATGTCTAATGGCAAATGTCTACTAATCATTTGACGCTTTTTCATCAAAGAACGCAGCGAACCATGCGAGAACAATCTGATTACAATGTTTTCGGGCAACAAGGCGTATCGTGACAGACCATGGCGGGTCACTTTGCGCCGAAACATTTGTTGACACCTTCGGGTCATGAATTCATGTAGCGGATCTCTTCCAAGCTTGACCTGTGTAGCTGGCCTACAACCGCGGCGTGGGAGCGGAGCCTATCCGCAATTTATAAACTACAGTACATGGACCAAGGGAGTTTAGTCTGACCCAGGACAGCGGAAAAGGTCCACCTTGAAACCCGCAACCGCCTAGATCAACGATCGGATGGAGTGAAGACCTTGGACCGTAAATCGTGAGTGATCAGCGATCGGCGTTTAAAAATGATATTAATCTGAACTTCCTTCAATTACACGAAGTGATATGACCGTAGCGATGAGAAAAAAACTTCACCAAGGCAGAACATTTTATATAATTATTAGATTAGATTAGATTAGATTAGATTCAACTTTAATGTCATTACACAGGTACAAGTACAGGGTAACGAAATACAGTTAGCATCCAACCAGAAGTGCAAAACAGTTATTACAACAGAATATAATTGTAATTGTGTACTCAGAATATACACAGTAAGTACAGTATAATCAGAATATATAGAGTATGTACAGAATAAAGTAATTTAAGACAAATGTGCAGCTGTATTGTACAAGATGACTACAGTATTTAACATAATTTACAAAGTTGCATGCATGTACAGTTAGTGCAAATGATGCAATGTGCAGATGTGCAAAATGAACAGATAGTGCAAATAGCAAAATAACAACTGAAATTATGCAGATGATACAAAATTAACAGATAGTGCAAGATAACAACAGAAATGATATAGGGTGGGGGGGGGGGGGGGTTCTATGGGGGGGGGTTATATAGGGGGGCGGGGTCTAGTGCGGGTGGAGTTCAGGAGTGTCACAGTTCTGGGGAAGAAGCTGTTCCTCAGTGTGCTGGTCTTATTCCCATCCTAAACGGTTGCGGAATATGTGTGACACTGTAATTGGTCCTTCAGACAGACTCGCGTTAAAGTTTCTTAAAGTCCTCCCCTCCAATTCATTCTCTTTCCTTGCAGTCCAGTCCTGATGCAGAACAGGAAGTCCAGCGGCCCCCTTCCCCCGGATGGGGGCTACGGCTGGGTGGTGGTCACGTCTGCCTTCTTCGTCATGGGTCTGACGATCGCCGTGTCCAAGAACTTTGGGCTGTTTTTCATGGACATCCAAACGCACTTTGGGATCCTCGCCAGCACGTTTTCGTGGATCAACTCCACCACTATAGCCATGTTCCACCTTGGAGGTAAGGTGTATGGATGGTGGAACTGACACAGTCCAGTCTAATACACATATAATGTCTTGTATGGAAATGTCTACGTCAGGGATGCCCGATCCTAGTCCTCGAGAGACACTGTCCCGACAATTTTAGACGTTTCCCTGCTCCAGCACACCTCCACAGAGCTTGATAACGACCCTTCATTAGAATCAGGTGTGCTGGAGCAGGGAAACATCTAAAACAGTCAGGACAGTGGCCCCTCCAATACCAGGATTTGAACACCCCCAGTCTAGATGGTCTACAGCACACACATCCCATGTCCCACTCCACTCACACAGCACACATCCGTATCCGAATCATCCGTTTCTTCTTAAATCATGACTGAATGTCCGTTTCTTCGTTCCCTCTCCAGCCCCTCTGGCCAGCGCTCTGAGTCTCCGGTTCGGCCACAGGTGGATAATCATACTGGGAGGGCTGCTCATCTTCTCAGGCATGTTACTGGCCTCTCTTAGCACCAGCCTGGCAGAGCTGTTCCTCGGCATTGGCTTTTTGCAAGGTAAGAAGGAACCGGAATGACATATAAGGCGTCTGCTAAAAAAAGATTCAATGTAAATATATGGGATTGCTGTTAGTTAATCACACAAGATATTTAGATCACTGAGCCTTTTGGAAGGGAAATTAACCTTTTCATGGAAAACCTCACACACCCAAACAATCAACACTTCATGACAAGGGGGGTGGGATGGGGGTGGATATGAGGGCTGTTAAAAAGGGGGCAGCTGGCTTGGTAGAGCTCAGTGGTAGAGCATTTAACTCCAGATTGAGGTCACTGATCACAATATTTTGCATGCAGAAATATTGTTCGCTGAGTCACATGACAAAGGAGTCAGGTGGCTCAGCGGTTAAGGCGTTGGGGTCCTGATCGAACGGTTGTGAGTTTGATTCCCGGCTGTTGCTACATGATATTGTGTCCTTGGGCAAGGCACTTCACCCTACTTGCCTCAGGGGGAAATGTCCCTGTACTTGCTGTAAGTCACTCTGGATAAGAGCGTCTACTGAATGTAAATGTGACTCACTTAAATTTTAATGGATCTGGGGATCCGACAGGGATCTGTCTGGAGAAATCTGACTAGCACTAACGAAACATGACACAGTGTAGCCTACAATTTCATCTGAATGCTCTTGTGGTTCTTCCCTTTGGCACTTGTTTGGTTTCCCGCAATGTATGCTTTCATAATCTATCCGCAATCTCTATCTACTATCTCATTATGATCATTGACCGATGCTCTTTTGTAAAGCTCTCTCTTGGAAGTCCCTTTGGATAAAAGCCTCTGCTAAATGAATGCATGTACATGTACATGGAAATAAATGGGTCTTCATCTCCCCCACCCCCCTCCCCAGGGTTGGGTCTCTCTTTCTGCTGGACGCCAGCCAACAGCATGGTGAGCCACTACTTCCTGCGCTGGCGTCCCATCGCCTACGCCATCGCTAGCGCCGGCGAGTGCTTCTTCGCCATGATATTGAGCCCCTTCATCCAGTGGCTGATGGACGCCTACACCTGGCAGGGGGCGCTGCTCGTCCTCGGCGGCCTTCAGCTCAACCTCTGCGCCTGCGGGGCCGTGATGAGGCCCCTGGACTCCCGCAAGCCCCCCCGGACCCTCAGGCGAAGCGCTGCCGAGACGCCTGGAGCTCCACCGAAGAAGAAGAAGGAGCCCCGATTCGATTGGTCTCTGCTCAGGAAGCCTGAGCTCGTCCTGTACATCCTGTTTGCCATATTCGCGGCGGCCGGATTCTTCATCCCTCCCCTGTTCCTGGTGCCTTACTCGAACAGTCTGGGGTTGGGCCAGTACTGGGCGGCGTCCATCCTCTCCGTCATAGCCCTGGCGGACCTGGGCGGCCGCCTGGCCTGCGGTTGGCTGGCTAACTTGAGGCTGATCCGGAATCTTCAGCTGGTCAACGTGGTGGCGACGCTGCTGGGCGTCGTGCTGCTGCTGTTGCCCATCGGTCCAAACTACTGGAGCCTGCTGGTGTTCTCCTCGCTGTACGGCTTTTTTTACGGAGGCGTGGCGTCCATCCACGTGACGGCCATCGTGGACATCGTGGGGATGGCGAGCCTGGACAGCGGCCTGGGGCTCTTCATGCTCTTCAGGAGCATAGGAGGGTTTTTTGGGCCACCAGCTGCAGGTGAGGATGTTTCCATCTCCGTATTGTGTTTGTCTGTATCTCGGTGGATGGTTGTGTAGCTGATGTTGCGGTTCCTCACAATCTCTCTCTCTGGGGGAGTCAGGTGGCGGGGTGGTTAGGGCGTTCACGTTAGCGATTGGAAGGTTGTGAGTTTGAGTCCCAGCAAAGGCCACTTGACGTTGTGTCCTCGGGCAAGGCACTTCACCCTACTTACCTCAGGTTCTGGATGAGAGCGTCTGCTAAATGACTCAATGTAAATGTAAAAATGTTAATCAGTCAACAGTGGTGAAGGCTCGTTTTCCTCCCAGAGCCACTGTTGCGTCTGACGTTCCCCCTCTTGACGCAGGTTGGCTGGTGGATTGGACGAACAGCTTCGACGTCAGCTTCTACTTGTCTGGCGTGTGCCTCATCGTGTCGGCGGTTTTCGTGGCGCTCGTCGACCATCTCGTGAGGAAAAAAGGCGCCTCCGGCGAGGGCCAAGAGCCCACCGCCTCGGACCCCGTGATGATTGCAGGGGAGGAGTCAGGGGACATTCTGAAGGGCAACCTTACGTCGGACGACATCGCATGACCCCCCCACCCCTCCTTTTTTAAACACCTGACTTTGGGTTTTTGGAGGCTTTCAGATCTTGTGTAGCAGGAGAGTGCGGGCAACGGATCACTGTGCCAAGGAACATTCCGGCAGGTATTGATGCGCGTACACAATCCATTTTTATAAATCCCTTTGCCGAGTAGCTGACAAAATTATTTCCGAGGGACCATCATATCAACAGAATTGGGTTTCCTCGCTTTTTAAATATGTTGCAATTGTGTTTGTTTGTATGATTTGCCTACGATGAGAGCGCTGGTGAACCTTCTTGAAACAAAACCGTATTGTCAGCGAAACGTCACATTATCTCAGGGGGCATGCAATCAACTGCTTATTCATCACCATCAATCATGACACATCTTGACTAACTGAATGTTTTTCAAAACCTTGAAAAATATCCAGTAAAACTGAAACGCAAAAAATCCAGTATTACTGTATCTAGCAGCTACGAGAGCCTTGAGGCTCTGGATGAAGATGTGGTTAACTAAAAACATTTCTGCTGTTCTACACATCCATGCCTTTCAAATAGTCTTATTTTATCGTCTGTTAAGAAATGAAATATTTATTTTTTTCAGTTGCCTTTGTTTTTTATTCCGATGAAAGTTAAAACATTGATTAGCTGATGGATGTTCTTAGGAGGAGAATAATAGTACAGTACAATCGTTTTTTTATGTCAACACATTTAAATATCTGATCTACCGTCAACTGTAAATGTCTATCATATAATAATAAATGGTCCATGGTATCATATATGTAACGGTTAAACTGTCTTTTGTGGCAACGTTCAACTTTTCGCTGTCTTTAGAGTGTGTGTTAATCTGGTCAGTTTGGCAGTCTGTCAACCCGGTAAGAGTTCGTTACTATACCAGAGGGGGAGGCATACCTAGGGATAATTATAGCCTGTGTCTTATGCAATTCTACCAGGCTGGAAGTCTTAAGGTTAAGAGACAGTCAGACATTCTTCTGAAGTCAGAGAGGCCATTTCAAACTGATATCTGAAGATGGGTTTGTGGTATTAGCCATGCTACGAAATGGATTAATTTCTCATGGCTTTTATCATTGATTTGAAGTAGGCTTACTGAAACACACATTGAGTAGTGATAAGCCTTATTTAAAGGCCAATTAGTTCAAGAAGAAAGTACTGGTAAAAGACAAGTCACAAGACTTAATCTTAGGCACTAATTCTTTGTTCTTTTATCCCATAATTTCATCTGGAAATGCCTGACAGCTTATGATAGGATAACTTAATGTCCAAACCACTCACCTAAAATAAAACTGTAATACAGTTTTCATTACTTTTATCAAGCAAGCATTGGTCTGGTTTGTGAGAGCCTTCCATCATATTCCACTAGGTGGCAGCATTGTAAAAGAAACACTAAAAGTACGTTCCTCATTAGGCTTGAAATTTAAATCGTGTGCCAAACTCTGTAACTATGGATTTAGCAAATGAACTCGTGAGAGTTTTGTTATTATTAACACAAATAACAATAGATATATCTAAGGAGGAAGTTAATTTGGTATCAGTATGGTATTGGTTTTGTATGGTGAAGTGATCTGCACTACAATGAAACACAACACAGGTCTAGATCCAGACAACGTTTAATACATCTAATTTGCTACAAGAAATTGATAACAAATCACTAAGATTAGAAAACAATATTTTCATAAAATATCTTAAAGGCTAGAGCTATTACACAGGCAAAGTGTAAAAAAGAAATACACCAATTAATATATAATAACAAAAAAATCTAGTGGCAGCTATTTTATCCGATGTCTTAAGAGTTGAGGGAGGGTCATAACAACTATTTGTACAACATTTAAAATGGTGGCACCGAGAAACACAATGAAAGGAAATAAAAAGTTGCCTTTTTTTCGTCGTCATGTACGATCCATGGACCAGTCATGGGGTTTATGCAATTTTGGACGCATGTGAGAATGTAGGTGTGTGTGTGGGGAGGGGGAGGTCCTCAAGGTCAGGGGGGTGGTCCCTCAGGGCTGGGGGGAGGGGGTCACACGTGAGGGGGGCCTCGGGGTCATGAAGACGCTCTCTTCTCCTCGTAGGGGGACTCGTACACGTCCATGGGAGGACAGGTGCACACCAGGTGCTGGTCCCCGTAGATGTCATCGATCCTGGAGATGCTGGGCCAGAACTTGGTCTCCGGCCTCACGAAGGGCTTAGAAGGGAGGGGAGAGGTTATTCATCCAACATGGCAGTACATATGTCAAATTAAATCCAACGTCACATTAAAATGATGGAAAGACTAAAAGTCTAGGATCCCATCTGAAATTGTGAGTGGAAGATTCGTGCCTGTGTGAAGTTGGTAACACTGGTGCGTGTGTGTGTGTGTGTACGTGTTGTGTGTTTGTGCCAGCGATTCAAATCCACTTACCAATGGAAAGGCAGCAAATTCCCTGGAGTACGGTCTGTCCCAGGTGGAGGAGGAGATGCAGGCCAGAGAGTGAGGGGCCATCTGTGGACGTGTGTACACACACACACACACACACACACTTAGATGGCAGTTTCCATGGCCGCTTTCCTACTACAGGATTTTAAACAGGATGGCTGATATCAACAGCCTACTGAGTTGATGGCCTGTACACAAAGGTGCCCGCCCCAGCCAGTCCTCTGTGGTACCTTAAGGGGGTTGATACGCGAGTCCATCCTGCCCTCTTCGATGTCGGCTATTTCCTGTCTGATGGCCATGAGGGCGTCGCAGAAGCGGTCCATCTCAGCCTTGTCCTCCGACTCCGTGGGCTCGATCATCAGGGTTCCGGCTACCGGCCACGACATGGTGGGGGCGTGGAAGCCTGGGGGTGGGGGGGGGTATTTGTTTATGTTAGAACAACAAGTTAGTCGCTACAAATATACAAAATATTTTGTGTTGACCGGTACATTCATACATAATTTATTATTATGTATAATAATATGTATTATAATCATATGTATTATAAATATATAATATTATATCTGCCAAAGTGAATTCTGTGTATCTTGCATAGCGAATAAAATAGATTCCGATTCATGGGTACTCTATATCAGAATCAGGATACTTTATTAATCCCCAGGGGAAACTCTTTGGCAGGACCGTGCTTACCGGGGCAACCAGACAAAGTCAATTTATCGGCGCCAACAAGCTTCTTAACAGAAGATGAGAGGATGATATGTCATGTATGCTGTGTTCATGATAACCGTTTGGTGACCTCACCGTAATCCTGCAGCCTCTTGGCAACGTCCACTGCTTCAATGTTGGCGGTCTTCTTAAACGGTCTCACGTCCAAAATGAACTCGTGAGCCACAAACCCTGAGGAACAAGGAAAGGAAGGAAAGGAATTTCCGAACAAGGAAATCAGTTGATTTGAGGAGTTTTAAGCTCTAAGTTAGCGTCCAAAAACACAAAAAAAAGGTCAACTGAGTGGAATCAGGCATGCGGATCAATGTCTGACCTGCTCTGCCCTTGAACAGGATCTTGTAGTGGTTCTCCAGCCGCTTGGCCATGTAGTTGGCATTGAGGATGGCCACTTCTGTGGCATGGACCAGACCCTTCGATCCCATCATCTAAACAGGAACACCAACACCCGTTAGAACCCATCCAAAAGACCCCCCCTGAACACAGTCAACCTTGAAGCGAGCGCAACACAAACTCTTCCACTGCCTGGCTCCCCAATGGTGGAATCAACTCCCCACCTCCATCAGAAGCACAGACTGCCTTCTCACCTTCAAGAGAAGGCTTAAAACTCACCCATTTAAAGAATTTAATGGCATTTAGGAATAGTATGGCACTTCACATAATCTAATGTGCTTTTGAACAATCTGTTGGTCCCCATATGGTGACTTTCCAGTGTTGTTTGTTGTATCTCTTGCTTTATGTTCACAATTGTTGTGTTATGCATTTATAGTTCTTCCCTTGGCACTTATTGGTTCTCATGATGTATGATTCACAATCTAAAAAACCGACTGTGTTCGGGGTCTGTCACGTTGCTATGCTCAATGACGGATGCTCTTTGTAAAAGCTCTCTCTTGTAAGTCGCTTTGGATAAAAGCGTGTGCTAAATGAATAAATGTAAATGTAAACGTAAATAACTAGGTTTAGTGTTACAACTTTCCCCTTCCGGTGACTTCCTAGTCTTCTCACAGAAAGGCAGGAAAAACATCTTCCGGAACTGACCGCCCATCTGAAGCCCATTTTGAGGGGTCTCCTGCTTGTGCTCACCTTGATGTAGGCCCAGGAGATGGGCAGGATAGCACTGGACCCCCAGGGGGCAGCACTGATGGTGCCCAGGGACCTGCTGGTGTTCCCGGACTGCATGCTGACCACGGGGTGGCTGGGAAGGAACGGGGCCAAGTGCTCCTTCCTGGGAACACACATCCACAATCGCATGCTAGCATTAAAACAAACGCTATGACGCAAACGAACCACGTGATGAATGTTTCTGTTTCTGCTTGATGGGAGTTTGATGTTCTGGGATGCGTATAACAGGAAAAACACGGGAGTCAGATGGCTCAGCGGGTTAAGGCGTTGGCCTCATGAGCGGAAGGTTGTGAGTTCGAACCCCAGCTGTGGTTATGTGATGTTGTGTCCTTGGGAAAGGCACTTCACCCTACTTGCCTCAGGGAAAAATCCCTGTACTTAATGTAAGTTGCTTTAGATAAAAGTTTCTGCTAAATGAGTATTATTATATAATTATAATTATATTGTTATTATAACATGCAAACGTCCCACTGTGACAGCGCAGACAAACGTCTGGATCACAACAACGCCATCCCCTGCCTCTTAAGGGGTCAGGTTGGGGGGACACTTACACCCCGATAGGGCCCATCCCTGGTCCTCCGCCCCCATGAGGAATACAGAAGGTCTTGTGGAGGTTCAGGTGAGACACATCTGAGCCGTAGTCACCCGGACGACACAGACCCACCTGTAGAGGGCAGAGTGGAGTCAGAGGAACGCATGGTGACATCCAGGAAAAAAAAAAACGATCAACCTTTAGAATCAGATTCTGTTTTAATCGCCATGCAAGATCATCAAACACAGAATTTACTGTGGCAGGAAAGAGCAAACATAGAACATATATTAGAGTAAGATAAAGTAGAATACAAAAATAAAGATAAAATACAATAAAAAGAGGGCACCAGCTGTACAGATGGGGGGAGTATAACTATACGAGTACGAGTATAGGGGAGAATGGATATGTATAGTACAAGGGGAGAGGGGGGGGGGGTATATACACAGTAGTGCAAAATCACAGTGGTAAGTTTAAAGGTGTCATGTGCTTAAGAGGCTTGTGCAGAGTGCAGTGGCTTCTTGCCCCTCAACATGTTTATAAGGATTTGCCTGTAATCTTGCGTATTAAAGCCACAAATACATTTAGCTAAGCTTCTGCTGAGGTTTTGCTAAGTGCCGAGAGTATAAACAAATCTTGGTAGGTTTCCTTGATTTCTAACTTTTGTAAAGTTCTCTCTTGGAAGTCGCTTTGGATAAAAGCGTCTGCTAAATGAATGTATATGTATAATGTTCTAACAACTCCACTTTGGACGCCCTGTGTTCCTATGATTTGGTCACGCATGTTGCAAAAGGACCAGCGTGAATAATATGAAACAAAGTTCCCTTCCAAGGTCCACAGTCCTTGTATCAGGCAAGACACACCTAAGGTTCCTATCAGCCAGGAGGAGAGACCGAGCCCCCTGGAGGAGGACGTAGAGGTGGGGACGGCAGACCGTCTGCCATTGGTGGAAGGAGGTCTGAGGTAACGACCGTTATCTACATATTGTCAAACTTCAGCAGCTCAAAGGTCGCGGACCTCCTGCCCTCCCGAGGTACAGAAGGGCCGCGGATTAGACAGTAGTGCGGCAAGACAACTTTACAACTTCCACAGATGGATGGAAATAGATTATATTGACATTGAAAGGCTGCACTTGGGGGAGGGGGGGGGGGGGGCTGTTGGGTGCAATTTATGAAGAGGGCGACTATCATTTTGCACGTTGTTATGTTTTTTTACAAGCCTATCCGATCCACCAAAATCAAAGTGTTTAATCCCACCAGGATCCATCATACCTAATCTAATAATCAGGTGGTTGACGAGGAACAAACAAGAATCGTTTCTCACCTGGGCGTTCATGTTGGCACCGTCCAGGTAGACCTGCCCGCCGTTCTGGTGGATGAGGTCACAGACGTCACTGATGCTCTCCTCAAACACGCCGAAGGTGGAGGGGTACGTCACCATCATGGCCGCCAGATTGGCCTTGTGTTTGTCCACCTGAGAGCGGGGGAACACAGAACAGATTAAGAGGCTGTGGAACGTCCAGAATCCTTTTTTTATAAACAGAATCACAATGAAGAAGATGGTTCACGACAATCGAGTGCTTGCATATCAAAAAGGTTTGTTGCTTTTTGATGTGGATGGTGTTGAAAAGCGTCTTACCAAAGCCTTGAGGTGGGCGATGTCGATGTTTCCATCCTTGTCCACCTCAACAACCTGGACCTTCATCCCCGCCATCTGGGCGCTGGCCGGGTTGGTGCCATGGGCAGACTTGGGGATCAAACAAACCTAAAAAAAGCAGAACACGAAGAAGAATATTGAAGTTTTATCATCCATGGTTCTTCCCAATGGGATCTTCCAGAAAGAACCATTGCCAGGACACCACAGGCAAAACAAACAGGTGTTGAAACTGGGAAAACTGTGAGTTATTGACAAATTTAACACCTTATTAGGGAGATGAGTTTCCACAGAGGAAAGATCATGCCCGGTCAAGTTTGCACAGCTATCACTTTCCACTGTCACTTGTTGTTCCCAAAGTCTTTTTACAAAAAAAAAATCACCAAATATGGAATCTTGAAATGAAATGGCCTTCAGAAAGCCCACAGTGACTTCAATCCTATTTGCACAACCTCTCAGGAGTTTGGACCTTGGCTGTTTCAATGGATCATGCAACGAATCAAGATGTGCTTATAGGGGGTTAGATAAATAATAATAAAAAGATAGAACAGGGAAGCAATTTGAACAAGCAATCTTATCTTTGTTGTTGTCTATCGTGTTCCTATCTCTGAATGTGCCAGAGCCATCGACATGCAGCGCTGGGATGGCGCTGTTAAACTTTGCCAGGGCAATATACAGAAACCATCGCTAGACCCAAAGGATGAGTTTCTCCTTTGCCGTCTGACATATCAATCATTGCCAGCTTTACAACTCGTTCCAGCAGATATGAACTATGAATAGCAGCAGATTGGACTAATAACAGCTGACTGGAGCGTTTAAGAATCGTTTACCTTCGTTATTCTAATCGGCAGGATCGTACTTACTGTTCGGTGGGTTTCTCCCTTGGAATTCAGATAGGCCTTGATGGCTGCCAGCCCTGCGTACTCCCCCTGTGCACCACTGGGGAAACAAAGCACAGCATATCAAGTCAAAGTCCTGACTCAGCTAGCCTATGCTAGCCAGCTAGCACATGACTCCTCAGGGAGTGAAGGGCGCAGTCGAATAGGGAGTCGAGCTAGCAATCAGAGGGTACCTGGTTCGAACCATGGCTGTGTCGACATAACATGCGTCCTTGGGAAAGGCACCTCACCCAACTTGCCTCAGGGGGAATGTCCCTGTACTTGCTGTAAGTCGCTCTGGATAAAAGCTTCTGCTAGATAAATGACTAAATGTAGCCTACAAGGAGCATAGTTCAGTCTGCAGACTTCACAAATAAATATAAAGCACGCTAATAATCCAGATAAATGTGGCGCTCCTATAGCTCACTGTTCATTAGCCTATCACCGCCAACCATTAACAGGGACGTTCAGGCAAGCAGAGGAACTAGCGGGAACTTTCCGCACTGCCAAGTGTTCCGAGACAGCGATCTGGATTGTTCATCCCCTACCAGAAAATACAACACCTTGAGGGGTGAGAGTGTGGGTGAAGGAGGGGGCGGGGGGGGGGGGGGGGGTGTCCTTGCCTGTTGGGTTGGAAGGAGATGTTGTCGTAGCCCGTGATCTCGCACAGGTCCCTCTCCAGCTGCCTGAAGAGCTGCTGATAGCCTTCGGCCTGATCCAGGGGCACGAACGGGTGCACGTTGGCAAACTCCTTCCAGGTGATGGGCTGAGCAGAGGGAAGGTCAAAGGGCATTTACCTACCAAGGTACGGCTGTGGATGGACTATATGCAATGTAAATGAAGTCCGGAGTAGATTACTAACTCACCATCAGCTCTGAAGAACTGTTTAGCTTCATGGTGCATGAACCCTTGAACAGAACAGAAACAAGAGTCGTGATTTTCCAAATAGAACCCATTTGAATTGTGCGTTTCACAATGTTTGGGGACCATCTTGTTGTTATGATCGGAGACCGATGCTCTTTTGTAAAGCTCTCTCGGAAATTGGATACAACCGTCTGCTAAATGAATAAATGTAAATGTATGGGCTGTTCCACATGCGATGTCACAGGCTCCGTCGATGCCTGGCAGAGCAGGGAGCCTTTAGCCGTGTTATCTGCAGCGGGGCGACCTTACCAGCGGGATCATGCTGTGAACCAGGGAGATGTCCTTGTTCTCCAGACGTTTCATATAGCGCACGATGTTGGTCTCAGAGTGATAGCTGTTACAGGACAGAATTAGAACAATCACTTTCGGACTCGGAAAATCTCTGTTAGATACAGGGGGTGGCTTGGCGTGGACGAACCTGTTGAACACGGTGTGCGAGAGGTACTTGCTGGTCCTCTTGAAGGGACTTCCCAGAATGCCCTTCACCCTTTCTCCCATCTTCTCAGCAATCAGCTCCTGGAAAGCGGGACACGTAAATAGATCCGTTCAAATGTAAGGTCATGTGATTTAAGCAGTCGGCAGATACAACATCCCATGCAAGTTACAAACAACTGGGCGATTAAACCTACAACATTTGGATTTATGTAAAAAATGCCGTAACACTGAGCTATCCATATCCTTACACACACACACAAAAAAACAGGTGTCCGGTGGCTCAGCAGTTAAAGTGTTGGGCTCATGATTGGAAGGTTGTGAGTTCGATTCCTGGCTGTGGCAACATGACGTTGTGTCCTTGGGCAAGGCACTTCACCCTACTTGTCTCAGGGAGAATGTCCCTGTTCTCTTATCCAGAGCGACTTACAACAAGTACAGGGCCATTTCCCCTGAGACAAATAGGGTGAAGTGCACAGCCGGGGTTCGAACCAGGGACCTTCTGATTACTCTTGTGAGTCGCTTTGGATAAAAGCGTCTGCTAAATGAATAAATGTAAATGTACTAACCCGACACCCTAACCGACTGTGCCACATGACTCCCCTAAAGCTTAACTTAAAATATAGTGTATTGTTTGGTGGATGTCTACAATTTTAGGGAGATCTCGTTATGGTGAGGAGGGTCAAACTTACAGCTGACGATTCGCATCCGAACACCCAGAGCAGGTCATCTAGATCCCTCTCGGTCACGGTCTCATCCAGAGACACGCCCAGCTGCGAAAAAACCCCCCCACAAAAATGACCGTCAACGCCATGGCAACACAGATGAAGATCAAGCATCAGGATCGTGTTGGGAGGGGGTCTACGTTTGCGCCTTACCACGCCCTCGCTGAACACCCGCAGGTTGATCTCTCGCTGGACCGCCCTCTCCAGGATGTCCTTGGCCGCCACGCTGCAGTTGATCTTCAGCGTGTCGAAGAACATGTCGCTGTGCAGCCTGTGCCCCGCCCGCCGCAGACCTGGTTCACCGAGGACGCAAAGACGAAGCGAGAAGGAAAAGGAATGAAAAACACAGCGCTGGAAATACTTGTCAGATTATTTTGGGCCCTCGGCTGGTGAATAGGGAGTATTCCCTGACATTCACCACCGAAATACCATTAGTAGAAATACGCCAGTTCTGTTTTTTGATCTTCTGATTCTTAATTCTGACGGTGTTTATAGAAATCACTTGTCTGGTAAATGAATATGTTATCATTCTGACAAAATGGCTTGTTTGCCATGATGAGAGGTGAGCCCCACTCGAGGTCAGGTTTCAAGGTTATGCATCTACCTTCAGCCAGTATGAGGGCAGCGTTGTGAGTCCTCTCCGCGATGTGCTTCAGACCCTTGGGCCCGTGGTAAACCCCATACATGGCGGCCATATTGGCCAGAAGAGCCTGGAAGAGACGCAACAAGAAAGCAACGGATCGATTCAGACCCTTCACTTAACATCAGTGAACTGAATATGAACGGCAGCCATCTTGTCCAGTGTATTGGGTGTTCATTGGAGTGATACCTGGGCGGTACAGATGTTGCTGGTGGCCTTGTCTCTGCGGATGTGCTGCTCTCTGGTCTGCAGGGCCAGGCGATACACCTCCTTACCTGCTGCATCCCTGAAGGAAAACCACCACACGTCCCAATACGTCAGTCACATCCATGCCCAAGTCCAACACATTTCCTTATTAGAAGCCACAGGCTTTCCTAGTGGAAAGATCCTAATTGAAAAATCCCAACAGGAAGGTCCCAATGGAAAGATCCCAACGAAAAGATCCTAACGAAAAGATCCTAACAAAAAGATTCCAATGGAAAGATCCTAACGAAAAGATCCTAACGAAAAGATTCCAATGAAAAGATCCCACTGGAAAGATTTCAATAGGAATATCCCAATGGAAAAGTTGCAATGGAACAATCCTAACGAAAAGATTCCACTAGAACGGGGTGGGCAATCCTGGTCCTCAAGGGCCGCTGTCCTGAAGGTTTTAGATGTTTCCCTGTTCTAGCACACCTAATTCAAACGAACAGGTCGTTATCAAGCTCTGTGGAAGCCTGATAATTCTAATCAGGTGTGCTAGAGGAGGGAAAGATATAAAACCTTCAGGACAGTGGCCCTAGAGGACCAGGATTGCCCACCCCTGCTCTAGAAAGATCCCAATGGGAAGATCCCAACATCAGTCTCGTGGCCGCTGGTTCTTACCTGGTCACTCCGACCATTCTGCCAGGCATCATCCGGACCAGGCTTTCCCTGACGGAGAAGAAGGCGGCGTGGGGGCCGCCGTAGCAGAGCGGGACGCCGAACCTCTGGGAGCTGCCCAGGGTGATGTCCACGCCAAACTCCCCCGGCGGACGCAGCACACAGAGGGCCAGGAGGTCCGTGGCACAGCAGGCTAGGGCCTAGCCAGGAGGGATAGGGGGCAAACAATGGCGTAACTTACCGTATGTTTTGCACTATAGGGCGCACTGGATTATAAGGAGCACTGTCAATGAATGGTCTATTTATTATGAATGGCCTATCTTTTTTCATATATAAAGCGCACCGGACTATAAGACACATTAAGCGGGGAAAAAACAGTCAGATAAATCAGTCGAATAATATTATGGTGAAGCACAGTATGTATTACTCCGCGACACTCCTGGTTACGGTAGCCGTAATGCTGCAAGCGGTGCGGCTTTGTAGTTTACCAAAATCGTACTAAAACATTCTTATTTAGTGCCTTGGACCACACAAAAATCGCTTAGAGGTCAGTAAACAAAATAATTAATCCATATATAAGGTGCTTCGAATTATTAGGCGCAGTGTCGTATTTTGAGAAAAATAAAGGCTTTTAAGTGCGCCCTATAGTCCGAAAAATACGGTACATAATTTTCTAGCTGCGTTTGCGCATCCGTTTGTGTTGTGTGTTTAAAACAGTCGTCCTTTCTTACCCCTCCCTTGTGAGCGCGGTCCACTAAAGCGGTGAAGTCCTCCACCCTCCCGTCGGTGTCCGGGTACTGGAACAGCACTCCGCTCACGTCCTTCCCGCTGAAGTCCATCTCGTGAGGAAGCTTCAGCTCAGTCTTCACCCCGATGTAACTACCAGAAGAAGAGGAAGAATGATGCCTGTTTGGGATTCTGACGTTTGTGAACGAGTGAAGGCCGTATGGAGAATAGATCAATTAGCTACATTTTATTTGATCTAATCTGGGTAATTTTAAATGATGGTAAATATTGTGTTGCTGTTCTTTTTTCTTTGCATACTTGGCTCTGGTCTGCACCACCGCAATGGTCTGAGGGTGGCAACGTGGGTCGATGTAAAACGTCCTTCTCTTATTCTGCCTGCGGGGGGAACATGCGGGAAGAAATAAGTCACGTTTAACCTCCTCAGGGTTAAAAGACATTTCGCGGTCGGCAGCGGTACTTGAGAACCGGCGAGGTCCAGCTACCTGTGGCAGAGCTGCATGGCTTCGGCCGCGGCCGTGCCCTCATCCAGGAGGGAGGCGTTGGCCACCGCCATGCCGGTGATGTCGCAGATCATGGTCTGGTAGTTGAGCAGAGACTCCAGGCGACCCTGAGCGACCTCCGGCTGATAGGGAGTGTACTGGGTCACCCTGGTCAGACGAGGACACACACACACACACCTAAACATAACTCCTAAACCATGCAGGTCATTGCCGAATCCCGAGACTTGAAGGAGGGTGAGTTTGGGGTTCAATACAAGCCCTAACGCACACACATAAATTCCTTATTTTAAATCTAGGTACATCTTAATTCTCTGCTTGGCTGGAAGTGGATAAAAACGAATCACAAGATCCTGCATGTGAGGAGGTTAATCGATTCAAGACCAATCTAAAGCAGGCATTTGAGATTCGGTCACAAGTTTGACCAGCAAGCTATTCTGCAGGACAGAAATTGCTTAAATGACCAGCAGAAGCCTTTCAATTGGTTGACAATACAACTGCAGAAGAGGCTGAAAACTCGCGTGAATGTTCTCTGTGTGACTTAGTGACTGTCACGGCAGTGGTTAAGTTCTCGACTCGAGCATGTGAGATCTATTCTGTACAAATCGTAATGTACTCAAACCATACGCGTTGATCCATAGGGACATACAGTTCAAGGGGGATTGGACCCGTTGACCTGCAGTCAAATGCTTTAACCCCTGAGCTTTAACCTCTTAACCTTTAACCTCCTGTATCTCTTGTTCTAGCATGCACACTCACCATCCTGAGTTCTCTAGCAGGTTTCTCTGTATAGGGGGTGGTACAGAGCAGTTGTAGTAGCCCATTCCGATGTAGGACCTCCACACTGCGTTCTTAGACGCAATCTTCTGAAGAGACTCGAGAACTTCATTCTCACCTAGAGAAACAACACATCAGTTACACAAAACAAGAACACAAGAACCATGTCTGCTAAATTCAGGAATTCCTCACAATTCTAAGGCAAACAATGTCTTCTGTGATTATTTACATTTAGTCCTTTATCAGACGCTCTTATCGCTTATCTTACCCCCCCCGAGACAAGTAAGGTGAAGTGCCTTGCCCTAGGACACATCATGTTGCCTCAGCCAGGAAATCGAACTGGCAACCTTCTGATCAACAGCCCGACGCTCTAACCACTCAGCCACCTGACTCCCATTACTGCGCTAAGGGAGAGTGTGCACTGTCTATCCGTTTCTCAAATGCAGATTGTGTGTATTAACTAGTATTTATGGACTTTCTGATTTAGCCTAATTTCCCTTTGCTGGAAGAGAGTTCTGCCAGTGCGAACCGAGGCTCTGGGATTCCTCAAGCTTTCCTTTGCTGCTTAGCAACTCCCTCTGCAAGAACAATACAACTAGTGGGAAACAAGGGTCTATGTTCAATAAGGGAGGTCTTCGCGTCTGTTGTGGTAGACAGTGGACAATGAACCCCTTTTTCGGTGCTTAAAATGACTGATGGCACAGGCGGTGGAAAAAGCCCCTTTATGTTTCAAAACAAACTCGCTGATTTAGTTAGACCCAGGAAGTAACGTGGGGGGGGGGGGGTATATCTGAAAATGTTCCCTTTCAATCCAAAACAGGTGAACGGATGCTAATCTGAGTCAACGCAGCCACCAAGCTGAAACACGCTTGATTGGTGGAGACAGTTTTCCCAGGGTCCCTGAGTTCCTCTGAGCAAGAGAAAAGCCTGATTCACAGCCATCCAGCACATCTATTGTTGAGCGGAGAATCCCTCGCTGGCTTAGCTAACCAAACCTTCTGGAGCTGAACAAGCAGAAACCAGTGTGACCTCTCTGGTCCAGTCCAGAGCTCGTTAGACATGATGGAGCTTGATCTCTGATGTCAGTCCCCACCAGGAGGTGGCCTGTCTTCTGCCAGGCCACTGTTACAAACAGGAATGTTTACTTAATTGGCCCTCTTGGTCAAATAAAATAGTTTCCGTCGCAGAGGCAGTCAAACTGCAGTTGCTATTTACCTTACATTGACGTTTAATCATTTCGCTGACAAATGGCAAATGATGTCTTCTGTGTATTGTTTACATTTAGTCCTTTGCAGACGCTCTTTTCCAGAGCGACTTAAAGCAAGTACAGGGACATTCCCCTGAGGCAAGTAGGGTGAAGTGCCTTGCCCAAGGACACAACTTTGTGTTGGCACAGCCAGGCTCGAACCTGGTACCTTCTGATTACTAGCCAGACTCCCTAACCGGTCAGCGGTTACAGATATTGTTTACATGATGAATAGGACGAGTTGGACCAGAATGAACGTACTGCAAGATACATCATGAATATGTGCAACCACTTACAGAACATGGATAACTGTTAAAAGAAGGAGCATGTGTACATTAAAAATATGGGTCATTCATTGTTGTTAGCAAACATTATTATTTTGTAATTGACTGACTAGTTTCTCAAACCATTTCATATCTTTAAAAGTGTACAAAGCCCAACTTTAATATGTAGGCCTATTGAATTCAGACTAAAAAGCCTACACTAAAAACTATTAAATCATCCTTAAGTACAACGTTTAACTATTGCTTTACAGCCCCCAAAACTCCCCATGTTTGTTTCATTGTTAATTTGTGGCATTTCTGTCGTTGTTCCCCTCCATCTAACGAACCATGTTTAATTAAACAAATTTAAATGTTAATTAAACGTTAACTAAATGCTCTGGTTCATGTCTGGTTTGGACTGTTCAGCGTTATGTCTGGGCTGCGCTTCGTAACTGTTTTGCGGACGATAAACCATTAGTGATAGTAAACCGTTTCAAAGGTCCTTCCCTTCGCTTAAAGTGCTTAAAAACAGCATCGTCTACCGATCAACGTCAAACGTAACCGTATCTAAAAATGGTCATACTTAAAGACCACACATCAACAACCACAAAAAAATGCACATTTTGACGAATAATCCGTGCGGCAACGTTTTGAACCTTTCATTCGCCTGTGATGTAATGTTAACGCTGTAACCAGATTGAACTGGACTTGAGACGGGAGCTCAAGGCTGAACTTTACACTCCAGTTGCCATCCTATTACCATCGGCTTCCCTAAAGGAGAGATTGGTGCTGCTGGTTGAGTTTCGCAAAAACAACTCCAAATATGTTCAAAGGAAGACTTAACGAGGAGCGCTTCAGCATGGCAACACAATGGAAGAGCCTATTTCACCCACGGTGTGGCTTGATTTACCACCGTTATCATGACAAAAAAACGACCAATGCACATCACAAAATACATTATTTAAAACCAGAAAAGAGGGTGATAGATTTAATCAATTCATTTTATGAATTGAGATAACTGGGTAGATTGAAATCTTTAGAATACATTCAGTCTAAAGGACAGATTTTGTATTTATTTAAATAAAATCGTTGTGAAAAAGAAACTTACAAACTGGATCATCCATTTTCATACTTTTCTGAATACGGATGGACGCCGGAACTGTATTTTCTATCAACTGAGCGATGGACTGGAAAGAAAGAATAGGGGAGTTATTAAAAAGAAATAAAATAATTCAGGTTCCCCCCCCATTCCTGTCACACCATAATTTGCATGACACATGGGTTATAAATAATAATAATAATAATAATAATAATAATAATAAAAATACTACAGAAATATGAAAATGTTTGGGTACATTACCTCAAGTCCGAGAGTATCCAGCATCTCTCTTTTCTCTTTTTCACCTGGACCAATGTGTCTCTCCGCAAAATCATCATGCCTTGGCAGAAGTCGTTCAATCTGTCTGGACGAACTGAAGGCTGCTGATGTTCGCAGACCCCGAACTGTTGCGGAGGCAGCATGATTTGGGCTCCTACACAGCAGAAGTTTCCCAAACGAGTGGCTTTTACCACTTAAAAGTCTGCAATGTGCATGGGGATTCAGCGACTTGGCGAAGATGATTCCCCAAGACTTGGCGCAGTTTTGCATGTTGAGATCCCTGAATGGTGTGTTTCGAAAGGAATCCTCTCCCCGCTGCTCTCGTATGAATGATCCCAGACACTGATGTGACCTCTCCTGCAAGAGTCTGACAACTACTTCAACTGCAGAGTTTTGCTCACCGCCCAGTTGCGTAAGAACTGACCAATCGATCAGAGAGATGTTGCTGACGCTGTGACGAGCCCCATTCAAACAGCTGCTTTAACTTTCTCACATGGCCTCAGTGTGTAAAACACACAAAGTTGAAGCAAAGGCACCTCGATCGAGTGTTGTTCATGACATGGATACGGAAGGACAATTGAGTTCAATTGTATCCTTATAAAAACAGCATGATCGATAGCTCAGTCAAGTGATATGCCCATAATTGGACAACAAGACTAGGGGTCAAAGAAACTATGATCGATTGTCAATCAAGTTGAAACTAAAAGGCATGAACGTTGTGTTCAACAAGATTTCATGTTCACCCCTTTCACATCGATGTATGCAAGTCCCTCGTGGCTAGAAACAGTGGGATATGGCTCCACCTACAGTAACCCTCCAAATGATTTGTTCTACCTATAGGCAGTCATCCATTCTCTGAAATAAATGAACAGGCTGCAAACTTTTGGATCGTTCGTCAAACCATATTGCATAATAGTTTGCACGTATGCTGGGACTTTAGATGGTTCTTAGGAAATGTGCTAATTGGAAATGCTTATGAGTGGGCGTTGAAGGCACCTACTGAACTAAACATGCTCATCTAGGTGAAGTCCTATCTTGCATGCTCACAAGTGTATAAAACTCTTCAAGTCACTTACCACGATCATGATACACACACTGAGGTTTGCGAAGGGGGAGATTGTATTGTTGCTATACGAGTACAGGGGCTGATTGAATCTGTAAATGCCAGCGATGCTGTGCTTTCTTATCAGCAATCAACAGGAATGACTTCCCTGCTAGTCACACGCGGAATGTCTGATAACAGTTGCAGTCCCGGTAGGAAAAATAAATACTGGTTTAAATCTATATAAACCTGTGAGCTTCCTCAAGTCAACACATTCTTCACGCATCTGTAATATGGAACCCGTCTACTGGCTGTTAGAGCAGCAGCCATTTCTGATGCATCAAGTCTTTTCAGTTCCCATTGCATTTCTATTCTACCGTTTGTCCAGAGTGGGGTATCTGTCCTTGGCAAACAGGTCTGTATTTTTCCCTATCTACCCTCAATCTAATCTAACCATACCTTCTAACGTTGTTGTCTCCCAACCCTGGTCCTCAGGGGCCCACTGGCCTGCGCGTTTTAGATGTTTTTTCTGCTTCAACACATCCGATTCAAATAAATAGGTCATTATGAAGCCTGATAATGACCCTAAATCTGAATCAGGTGTGTCGGAGCAGGAAAACATCTAATGAAGGACAGTGGGCCCCTGAGGACCTGGGCCAGGGGATCACTGATCTAACGGGACAGAATGAATCTGAATGTGGATGACCCTGGCAGGCATGTGTTCCTGGCATTGGGCGGATGTGCCCTGGCTGCGGTCAGCATGGGAGCGTACTGCCTGCTGCTGTTCGTCTCCACCGGGGTATTCCTGCTTCAGGTAGGCTCGCTCAGCCCTGCGCACGTCCATCCATGGGCGTTTGGACTGCAGATGTTCTGGCAAACCCTCTGTCACCTTTACATGCAGTACAGAGAATACTATCTCAACGAGACCACTGATACCAGGTACTATTCTTCATGTCATATCGACAGTGCTATATTCACTTGTCATGGGAGGGAGTCGTGTGGCTCAGCGGTTAAGGCGTTGGGCTCATGATCGGAAGGTTGTGAGTTTGATTCCCGGCTTTGCTTGCATGATGTTGTGTCCTTGGGCAAGGCACTTCACCCTACTTGCCTCAGGGGGAGTGTCCCTGTACTTGCTGTAAGTCGCTCTGGATAAGAGCGTCTGCTAAATGACTTAATGCAAATGTATGTAATAAGTTTCCCATTGTAATACAAATTGACGCTTTTATCCAGAGCGACTTACAGCAAGTACAGGAACACAACATCATTTTACGGGGCCGGGATTCAAACCGGCTACCTTCTGATTTCTACCGATTCCCAAACCGCTCAGCCACCTGACTCACTGAAGTTCCAAATAACGGGACCTTGAACTGATTGTGATTGATGTTATGAATCTGTATTATTTGCCTTCTCAGGTTTTTCTTGTCAGTGTCCTCTTTGATGTTACTAACTCAGAGAATAAGCTCAGTGTCTATGGACATCCAGGAGGGCAGAGTCAGGATGCCGTGGAGGCCAGGACCTCCAGGAAAGACCCCGGCTCTCCTCTCTGTCTTCAGCTACATGCTTAACTTCACCACCCTACTTGGTGGACCCTTACAATCCTACCGTCAGTTTGTTTGTTGTGTGGAGCAGATTGACCGCAGCCCGCCTCCGCACCCACTGCGAGTGGTCTCCCTTAAGGGTGTTCAGGTAATCTTACTGGAATGCTTCCGGAGCTTTCTAACTAGTCTCCTCAGAGGCAGTGCTGGAGAGCTGCCACATTGCACTGTGCTGGGTGGCATCCTGTGGGCCTGGGGACTGGGGTTGGCCCTGAGGACCAGCTACTATTCACACTGGAAGGTTAGCGAGTGTCTCAATAACGCAGCTGGGTTCGGATTCAGGGGAAGCGGCACTGAAAACTCCCTAAGTTCGTGGAGCGGGCTGACAGACGGAGATATCTTGACCACTGAGACGTCTTGCAGGGTGGCCGTGTTTGCAAGGCGGTGGAACGCCACCACCGCTGCCTGGCTACGTCGGCAAGTTTTCGACCGCTGCAGGACTTGGCCTGTAATGATGACTTTCGGCTTTTCGATTCTGTGGCACGGCTTACACCCTGGACAGTTTGTTGGATTTCTCATGTGGGCTTCTGCGGTGAAAGCCGATCACCAGATACACCTGCGCTTAAAGACTAGGCTGACATCGACTTGGAGACGAATGGGGTATGCCGGGCTAGGATGGATGCACACTCAAATTGTGATAACGTGTGCTGTTATGGCTGTTGAGCTTCGTAGCTTTTCGTCTTTGAGGTTCCTCTATGTGATTTACGTTGGTGTTTATCCTTGTCTTTTTACGTTGATCTGGATCGGGGTTAACGTTGTAACGACAGTAAATATGAAGGGACAAAAGTGGTAAAACGTTGTAAAGTCAAAACTCTTGCCCTGATTGAGCTTTATTCAGTGGAAATACACCTTGTGGTCTTGTTTAGTATAAATAGGTCATGCACAAACAATAAAAATAACTGTTGAGTCTTGTGCACGATTGGCTGTATCATTGTAATTGCTCATCTTGCAATAATGTCTCTCTTCTTTCTTTCCACAAATTGCCAGCGACTATTCCCAGAAACAGCAGCAGTCCAAGATTTCTGTTCGACACAAACTTCTTCCAGCAGTCCTCTGGCTTGTTGATATCCAGTGTGTAAATCTGTATAAAAAAAATGTACAAAACCATCATTTGAGAATGTGTTTACACTGAAAGCTGTACACAGTCTTCCTTGTACATACAATGCCTTCCATTAACAACTTTTAAAGGAAACCCTAGTTACGGACGTACTGCATATGACAGTGGTTCTTAACCTGCGTTTGACCGAACCCCAGGGGTTCGGCGGGGGTCAAAACAGGACATTGGTTGTGTCATCACGAATCATGAGTCAGATGTGTGACTCATGATTCGTGATGACACAACCAATTAAGAAGGATTCGGTGAATGCGCATATGGAACCGGTGGGGTTCAGTACCTCCAACAAGGTTAAGAACCACTGGTATATGACATCCTGTCCCCTACCTGGTGTGTGAGGTGAGCAGCCACAGTGGAGAGCACAGCGTAGTAAGGTATAGTCTGCTCAGCATTGACTCCAGCCACTACCAGCCCTGACATCATGGCCACCATGAAGCCACTCAGCCAGGGCTTGGTTTGTTCCTGAAACCTCAATGCAGTGGACTTCACCCCTATTTTGATGTCATCATCTTTGTCCTAGTAACAAGAAAAAAAAAATGGAATGAAACAAAATGGGTAGTAATAATAATACCTCATTTAGCAGACGCTTTTATCCAAAGCGACTTACATTAAGTACAGGAACAATCCCTTTAAGACAAGTAGGGTGAAGTGCCTTGCCCAAGGACACTACAGCACATAGCCACAGCCAGGGTTTGAACTCACAACCTTCCGATTACAAGCCAACGCCTTAACCTGCTGAGCCATCTGACTCAGCCAGACTCTGACTAGTAGATCGGTACCAGAAACCTGATTCATGTTAACTGTCAGAAACAGTGTCGTAGTGTCAAGAATGAAACGCATCCCGAACACCACAGCTTGGACTGCTAACGTTCCAAAGTAGCTACATGCTAACAGGCTAAATGCTGCGTTCACCTGATGGGCATAGATTGTGTCGTAAATCAGCGTCCACATCACTCCTGAGAAGTACAGTGGCAAACACACCGACCAATCACAGGCGCCGGTCACAGCTGACCAACCAAGAAGAGCTCCCCAGTTGAACGTCAGTCCTGGATCACACACACACAAAAAACACAATGGGGGACAAAGCCTCAGAAGGCCCATTGTAAAGCCTTATTGGATAACAATAGCAAACAATGCAGGCAGAGACATACCCAGTACCATCTGTGGCCAGTAGGTGATCCTCTTCATCAATGGATAGGTTACGACCAGAGAAAGGGAAGCTATCCCAAGAGCTATGCTGCAGGAATTCAGAACAAGGACAATAAGACTGGCAATCCGTGAACAGAGGTTCCAATTCATCTGCTGAAACCACTTCAGACTAAAAGACTGCCTGTTTCCAAAGCAACCTATGGTAGGGAGGGGAGGGGGAGAACTCTCAAAAGTTGGACCTCTTGAAACGGCAGTCAGGTGCTCTAACACTGAGATCTGAAATATGCCCTTGCAAAACCACTTGCAACAAGGCCAAGTGCGCTTGTGAGTGGGGCTGGAGTACCTGTAGTAATTGAGGCAGAGCAGGACTCCCAGAGCCAAAGAGAGCTGACCTCCCAGGAAGACCAGAGCCTGAAACTGAGAGACCTGACCGGAGGCGATGGGTCGCGTGGCTGTCCTGGATACCTGCACGCACCCAAAACACGGACCACATCAAATCTGTTCAGACGCTTCCTGTTCCATCTGAAGCAATGCATTGTGGGAGTCTCATAACAACAAAAGCGACGAGATAGAGTAGGTCCTGTTTTTGTATGTCACAAATAAACATGTAAATATCTTTAATAATAATGGTAATAGTAACAACAATAGTCAAGTAACAGTAACACAGTAATACCTACAATTACCTTTTTGTCGAAGTCCTTATCCCACATGTCGTTGATGGTGCATCCAGCTCCTCTCATTAGCAGAGCGCCGGTGCCGAACAAGGTGAGCAGGCCCAGGTGAGGGAGACACCCTGGGTCTGCAGCCAGACCAATGCTCCATGTGCAAGGCAGGTACAACAGCCATGTTCCTGCAGGACGCAACACAGACAGCCATTTCACACACACACTGAATATTAGGTCAAGCACAACCCACATTTACATGTATTCATTTAGCAGACGCTTTTATCCAAAGCGACTTACAGTAAGTACATGGACATTTTCCCTGAGGCAAGTAGGGTGAAGTGCCTTGCCCAAGGACACAACGTCATGTAGTCACAGCTTGGGCTTGATCTCACAACCTTCTGATCATGAGACCAACGCCTTAACCCGCGGAGCCATCTGACCCCCCCAACTTAGGCCTAAGTATATAAGAAATAGTAAGTCACAATATGAAAGGATTTTCAAGATATTCCACCCAATCTTAATTTGTAATTTTTAAGCCTAGTACTCTACAGAAGTCAATGCCACATTATATGTACTGCTCAGACTTACTACTTGGTCTACTGACCAATTGGCTTATCAAGGCGCATTAATCGGAGGTAAGGCTGTATGGCTGCTGGAGCAGAGTTTACAATCCCAGCAGCTGTCAAGCTGAACTGTCTTTTCCCACATGATGCCGTGTCCCATCTGGTGACGAGAGGTAACCACGGCCGCTGGCTGTGAAAGGCTCGGTTCAAAACGCCTGCATCCAAGTGTGAAGACAAGTCAGTCTTGTGATCTGTCTGAAGGAAACGGGAAGACAGAGCAGGTAGATAGGACTGGCAGCTTTGATGGTGTATCCTTCTCAAGGTGTTTAACGCGAGCCGAGTGGCAAACCGAACGGGGTTCATCTCGCTCTCGCTCGGCGGTGAGTCATGCCCTGGAACAAAAAGGCATTAGAAACATGGGTGTTTCGCTCATCGGTTCACATATAATGAGCTTTGTCATGACAAAGAATAGGACAGGGTTGCATGCTCAGGATATTTCTTTGGTTGCTTAAACGTGAACAATTCGATAAACGAAGCTCGACACTCCCTGGCTCATCAGGCTTACGCAAGAGTAATTTATCACTAACAGTTGTCACTTATTTCTTTATTATTATTATTTATTTTGTATTAATGTCAGAATAAACATAACAAATATGCAGACAGTAGTAACACATCAATTAATTAAGACATGTATATAAGGGGATATACAACACAATATACAAAATAACCAAAATAAAATATAAATCTAACATTTATAATTGCAGTTTGTCTGACTGAGCCGGTGTCGAGAAACACAAGCCTAGGTTCAAACATCTCCCCCGAGGGAGGGGACAAATGAAGGATTTTCTATTCTACGTTCAAACTTAACGAAATGAAGACTGCGTAAACACAGAGAGTTTGTGGAGGCTAAGATCAGCGTGAAAAAAAAACGTTTATTTTCGTGAGTGACAGAAGCAAAAAAATACACTTTAATAAGGCATACCTTATAATATGCGATAACTTCCTGTTACAATAACAGTGGGCACGTCAGATACAATGTTCCGCCAGGAACCATAATATAATTTGACGTTCCGCCACTGCCGCTCCACGTGTAGTTGATCATAACAGTTGTCATTATTTTGATTTTATACATGGAAAATATATTGGACACTTGCAAAAGGCTTTTGAATAAAACAACAACAACCAACCAATGCAAGCAGATCTTTGCGATACGCTCAAACGTAATAAACCCACGAATGGTGGTCACTCGACGCTTGTTTGAAGCATTTCTTTGTGCACCCCCCTAGCTTGTCCCCGGCTTTCCTTCAGCTGAATGCAATGCGAGCGGAAGGCACATGAGCTGGCGATGGTAGTCGCGGGAAAGATGGCGAACATTTACGAAGCTGTCCTCTGCAATAAAGGCTTCTGATCGAGGCTTATCGATGGTCTAAATTGTGTGAGTATACGCTTTTAGTATGGCTTACGGTCATATTGCACATCGCATTATGTTTCGGGCAAACGAGCTCATGTGAGCATGCTGCTGGAGAACAGGTTTTGAGGAGAGTCGCAAGAAAAGGAGGTTCGGATGCCTTTTCAGTGTCCCCTGGCTTTTGTAAAAAACGAGTGTCTGGTTAAAATGACGGACCATTGACAAGCACACATTTCTAACCCCATAAGCATCCCTTGTGTGTCTTGGAGTTTTGTATGGCGCTAAATAAATCATCGACATCTTGCATAGAGTGATTGTTTTGATCTGGACCTAGTATTAATATAAAAAATATTCCATGTCAGTCATCCTGCGTTTAACAAATAAGAGCTAATGTCGAGGATTATGTTGGGTATATTGTGAATATAATCAGCTGTATTACTTTTGAGGTTTGTTACACCATGTTTGTATGCTAGAGTATATTAATTACTGTATGTGTTCTAGGTGTTTCCTGTGTGATTGCAAACCTGTGGGCATTTTGCAATGGAAAAAGGTATACCAAATTGCATGTCGCCTTGACATTACGTGTCACGCAGTCATTTTGATTATTTGACGGATTCATTGTTTTGCCCCTCAGACTCCAGACATGCTCACAAGTCTGACCACATGACTGCCAATCAACATGATTCTCAGCAACTCCAATCTCAAATTCAGTCATTCCAATGCAATTACTGCATCCTCATCTTCAAATCGAAGCAGTTCCTTCATGAACATGTAAGTAAGGTACATGGCTTCAACGTGGATGTATCCAAGAGTGACGGTGACTCCACCCCCCTCAAGACTGGAACCAAATCCTCCTCCAGCCTCTCCCAATCAGACTATTTGGGGGACTGCTTTTCTTGCAGATTCTGTGTGTTCACATCGTACAGGTGGACGGAACTAGTCAACCATGAAAAAAACTACCACAAATCGGGTACAAAAAGCCTTGTGAAAAACCAAGCCAAGGCCACTGTAGGGAAGAATGCGGTGAACTCACTTGGAGTGTCCCAGTCCAAACTTGGTGAAAAGGGAAAGCTGAAATCACCATACCCAATGTTTACCTCGAAAAAACACCACTCCCATTCGTCGTCGAAGGATCTGGAACGGCACAAAGGTTCTCCGGGAAACACCTTTTCAGTTGGTCCAAGCAAGTCCACAGAGAAGTCATCACAAGGTAAATTGAAGTCGTCGGACCGGGAGAGTGATGTGAAAGTCCTAATGGAGCGTGACTCTAAGGCCAGACACAGCTGCCCTTCCTGCAGCTTCACCTCATCTTCATTCACTGACCTTCGTAATCATCAACAACAGAAACACGGTAAAACAGTCACTACATGGCCCAGTCTTGGCTCCTCACCGACTAAACAACAGAATTCAAAACCTGAGACGGGTGATGGTTCTGCCACTAAGACCGCTGCTAAAAGAACTCATGACGCCAGTTCTTCATTTCCTCCCAAGAAGAAGCGCAAGCTTGATGCAAGACACCAGGAAAGTAGCGTCGTCAAGACTAAGGTGTCAACGAGCTCGGATTTTAACAGTGACTTTAGTGAGGCTGGAAAGGTACATTTCGGCGCCAAAATGGGCAACCATCCCGACTTCGAAAACGGGGAGAGTTCTGACGAATCAGAGAGCCTTATCTGTTGCAAACACTGCGATTACAGTCACAAGTCCTGCCGCGGTATTGCCGGCCATTATCAAAGAATGCACCCATTCATCAGGTTTACGTATAAGTATATACTTGATCCGGAGGACAATAGTGCTACCTATAGGTGCTTGGAGTGTCCTGTTGATTTCACAAGTGTGGATGACCTCAAGGAACACTACAGCGTTCACCCAGGGGCTCTGGATGTATTCATGCATAGATCAGATCAGCTCGATCTGGTGTTCAAGTGCTTCCTTTGCACCTACACGTCTGTCAAAAGTTCGTTCTTGAAAATACACTACAGGAGAGACCATTCGATGGAGGAAATAAACAATCCGTTGATGTACTATAGTTACAATGCCAGTAATCCACAAGCGAAGCCTTCTCATTCCCCAGTAGTCACAGAAACATCTAGCCCGAACAGTGCAAAATCCCATGAGAGAGTGCAGACACAGCACATTGAAACAAGCCGAACCTCACCCCTTAAAAGCCCCATCTCAAAGGGAGTTGACAAGGAACTGCACCACTGTAAGATTTGCTCTTATAGTAATACGTCTGTTGTTGCTGTGGTTGTCCACTACCAGAAAAAACATCCAAATTCGAGAGCAACAATTGAACAAATCAAACAAGCATCCGCGTCTACTCTTTCAACACCCGTGGAATCACCGCAAAAATCTCCTCCTGAATCTCCAAACTCATCTCAGAAGATGTCTGATGATAACCCAAAGGACCTGCTGAAGATGTATTTCTGTCAGGTCTGCAACTACAAGCACCCAAAGGTAAAGGGGGTTTTTGTTCATCAAAAGAAAAAACATCATGAGCTTAGGGCAACTGCTTTACAAATCCACATTTATTCTGAAGAGGTCCGGAGTCGTTCAAGGATGTCCCAGCGTTCAGAGAACATCTCCTCGCCGAAAAGCTCAACATCACTTGACTTAATTAACAGCAGGTTGAAAGACCTGTTTTTCTGCCAGCTGTGCAACTATGGACATCCTGCTATTAGGGGGGTTCTTAATCATCAATTGATGAGACACAAAGAGATAGTAGCAAATACTGAGCAGGTTCTCATGCATACTTCAAGGCTTCGTGAGAAACAAAGTTCTGCTAGAGAGTCTTCGGCAAACTCTTTCACTTTACCACTTCCCATTTTGCAGAAAGGGACAGAGAAAATGAAGTTCTGCCAGTTTTGCAACTATTCTCACCAAAAAGCGACAATTGTTGCCGGCCACCAGTTTAGGAAACACTCTATACTCAAGCCATCAGTTCAGGAAATAAACGTATACACTGCTAGGGTTTATGAAAAACTGGAGAAGAAGGCGAATACAGCAATAGATCAGTCTAAACCCCCTGTCGAAGAGGTGACCGAACCTAGGGCCTTAACGTGTGGTACATGCGACTACACTACGCCACACCTGTATCTTTTGAAGAGACACAAGATGAAAAAACACCTGATAAAAACCACAATAGCCAAGATAGTACAGTCAGCTTATCTAAAAGGCCAGTTGGAGTCGGGTTATCACTGTCAGTGGTGTGTTTATTCAAACCCTGATGCTAAAAAAGTGCAGCAGCATTACCACAGCAAACACCCGCTTAGTGCTGGCTTCAGTCTTGACCACATTACTTCAGATTTATGTGCTGGTCTTAAGGCTTCTCCATCTAAAAATGCATTACCAGACTCAGAAACTATCGTCAAAGAACCGCACACACCTCAAAAGGCCACCTGGGGAAAGAAAAAGACGGTGCCTATTCCAAAGCCTGGCGGAAAAGTGGCAAAAGTGTATCCCTGTCGGGCTTGCCCCTTTAAAGGTTCTTCGATTGAAAGGGTCAAGCGCCATTATCGTGCTGTCCACCCATGGTCTGTGAGGGAAGACGGCTCCGTCCTCGATGTCATCACCAGTCGGCAGCCGGCAGAACTCAAGCAGAACCTCGGAGATGTGCTCGACAAGGTGCCTGGCTCCTTTGAGAGTTACCAGGAGCCAGTTGAAGACTGTGAAGAACCGGCCGAAGATATTTCCGGGGATACGTCTCACGATGCCTCAACGTCTATAAAAAAGTTCGAGTGCGCTGTTTGTTCAGCGTGTTTCAACACTCATCACGGTCTGATAACTCATTGTGGGAGAAAACATCCCGACTACCAGCCTGAAAAGGAAATGGACGACGGTATTGAAGGAAGCGTGAAAACCTCCGTCTACAAGTGCGATGTGTGTCTGTATGTGAATACGCGCAGTCACGGTATTCTCACACACTGTCAGATGAAGCACCCGTCCTTCAAAGCCAGGGCGGAAGAACTTCAATCCAAAATAGCTCAGTTTCCCAACATGAAACAGTGTGTCAGGAAAAGATCAGGAAAGGTAACAATACAGGGCTACTCGTGCAAGTTGTGCCCAGTCACCCATTGCTCATTGAAGAAGTTAAAAGTTCACAGTGAAACCCATCGCCACAGTACCGCCTTGGTGAAGCTCAAAACGGCCCACGCCATCAAAAAACAACTGCTTTCCAAATACAGAAACGCCCAGGGCTCAGTCGTCACTTCCAGATATCACTCGAAGAGGAAATGTCACCGCTGCACGTTTACCTGCCTGACGATGAAGCAACTTGCCAGCCACATCAAAAGTAGCCACAGTTGCACGCCCGAGTATACCTACACATGCCACTTGTGCCCTTATTCATCCGTAGTGCCTGTCTACCTTGCAAACCACTACAGAAGGATGCACGGCCCAGATTCGTACAGAACCTACTTTGCAGAAACACACATGCGATTGCTGCAGAAGCAGAGTTCGGACGTTCGCCCGTCACCTACGCCGGAATGCCAGCCATCTTCGGGGAAAGCATCCGCAAAACCTCTGGCGAATTCGGATTTCGATTGTACGTCTGAACAACCTGCAGCTAACAGTGCACAGGAGCGCTCCTCGAAGACCACAAAGAGGAATCGAACCAAGAAAAGAGGTATCAGCAATATATTTACGAAATCATCCGGGAAACATCCGATCAAATGCAAGAGGTGCACCAAGTACTTCCCGTCGGCGCTGCTGCTGAGCATCCATTACACCAATTTTCACTTTGCTGACTTCAAGCGGGACTTCACCATACTGTCAAACACTGCAGGAACAGACCTACAGTTATACCGTTGTGGACACTGTAAAGCGAAGATCAAAGGCAATCAAAAGCTCTCCTTACATCTCGACCATCATGGCGAGGTTTCGGCACGGACAAAGTTGAAACCGGTGGTTGAAGATCAACAAACTAAGCTGAAGCCTGCAGAGGTAAGTGCTGTTGATAAGATTTCATGTATGTGGTTGTTTTCTTGTCAGTACAATGTCCAAGAATTACGGCCTGCCCTATTGTAACCATTGTAATGTATTTTTATATCCCTCAGCCTAAAAGCCAAGAACTCCCTGAGCTCTTAACTGTACAGGAGTTGTCTCGTTGGAACGTGACGAAGGTGGGAAAGATTACGTTAAAGATGAGTCCTGAGGCGCCCCTTTCTGAAACGCCGGATCTGGTTGACCTTAACAAGGGAACTGACGAAGCAGAGGGCGTCACCTGCATCCAGTGTGGTCGAATGTTCATGTCTCTGAAGGGTCTACGATCACATGAGCGAAGCCATGCTGCCATAGCGTCCCTCAAGAGAACAGGCCCAAAGCACATGTAAGACTATATGAACTGTACTGTTATCATATACTGCATATCACACGAATGGTGCCTTTTAGCACAACTTCGATCCCGTAACTCACTGGTGATGTGTTTGACCATTGCAGAATCGAAGAGAATATCATTTATCGACCCGGGACCGTCAAGAAGTATCACTGTGGGCTGTGTGGGTATAAAACCAACTTAGTCTTCCTCCTGAGGAACCACTTGGCTAAGAAACACGAAGGTGATTATCCCAGTAGCAACACAATAACCTGTACATGTTTCGTCATCCGCCTTGAAAATCTACTTGTTTTGAATTCGGTGTTGATACACATTTGGCGGTTGAAAAAAAACAAAACTATTGCCTTATGTCAGGTCAAACATGTTCTTGTTTTCCAGCTACTGATATGGCTGAGTGCTCAGTTAAGGACCCTGACATCCACACAACTTACGAAAAAGACGCAGATAACAACCTGAGGGCCAGTGAAGAAGCCCCTGAACCCACAGGACCTCAGAAGAGTGACGGCAGACCGGAACATTCCGCCACACAGAGCAAGTGATCCTATTTCATGGGTTTGAAATTCACCAAAATAGAATAAAATGGCTCTCCTTTCTGACCTGTGTAATATTTTTCATTCGTAGAACGAGGGTACTCCGAGCCCCCGCATGTACAGCGTCAGTTGAATCACTACAAGCATGTAGCCAAGAGAAAAGACCCTGCTGCAGACATGCCACCGGCCTCAAGGGCTTTTTACGATGGCTTATATCACTGCGAGTTCTGCAACTTCACCTCGGAGCACATATCAAGTGTCCGTCGACATTACCTAAATCGACACAACGGCAAACGGCTCCTCAAATGCAAGGACTGCTCCTTCTTCACAGCTTTCAGGTAAAGGTTTGTAGCTTGAATTGAAGAGCACGTAATGGGATTTAGGGACACGTGAAAGTGAATGAATGGCTGTAACATCATCTTTGTTTTTTGTATTTGTGTTTTTAGGAGGAGGTTTGATATGCACATGGATGCAGGTGGTTCTAGCTGCTTGGCAGAAGCTGCGATGGACCTGCGCTGTCCTTTCTGCCTGTACCACACCAAGAACAAAAACAACATGATTGACCACATCATATTGCATCGAGGTGCGTTATTTTATGTAATGTTCTGTAGTAAATAATCATGGCAGTTAAAGATCGACACACTTGTGGTCAATCAATCACACCATAACTGAAGATGCATTCTTTTATTCGCGTCCAATCGCAGAGGAGCGTATGGTTCCCATAGAGGTGCGTAGGCCGCGGTTGTCCCAGTACCTGAAGGACGTCGTTTTCCGCTGTCACAAGTGCACGTTCTCGAGCGCCAGCGACGAGAATCTTCGGGAACACATGCTCAAGCATGACAGCGTCAAACCGTACAAGTGCCGCTTGTGCTTCTACGACTGTTCCCAGCTGAGCAGCCTGGAGGCCCACCTCTGCGACAAGCATCAGGTTTTGCATCGAGCCATTTCTATCCATGTTGGTTGGCCAAGATTTCAAATGAAGCGAGCGTACTGACCAATCACGTTCTCTTCTTTCGTAGGTTGTAAGGAACCATGAGTTGGTAGGACAGGTCAGTTTGGAGCAACTAGAGACCAAGCTGAATGAGAAAGACAAAGAGGAAGAAGACCTAGGGACAACCCTCAAGCACACGAAACAAGAAGAAGAAAGTGATGATTCAAACCTTGAGCAACCGTCGGCCATGGAGGTAGGGAATCTGTCAAAACACACGAAGGAGGAGGAGGAGGAGGAGGACGAGGGGATGGAGGAACGAGAGGAAACGGAGGAGAACGCCACACCCTGGCAGGCGAAAGCCGAGAATGCGGCGAACGCTACCGAGAGATGGTTGCGTCAGAAACGAGACACAGATATGGAACGTGGTATTTTAGCTGAAGCGGACAAAGAGCCACAGGAGGCCGCGGTTCCGGACATGGTACAACCCGACAAGCATGACACAACTGACATTCAACAAAACACACACATGAGACACAAAACACATGAGACGCAGGCACAGGAAGGCAAGTTTAGGGCAAATTGTCAAAACACAGGACAGTCCCGTGAGGTGATAATGGACGGAAAGTCTCAAGGCGGACTTATACATTTGAGTCAAGGGTTGACTGAAGAGAAGGACAGAAGCGAACCTGCAGAAGGACAAGTCACAAAGAAAAATAACGTATTAGAGTCATTTGTGGACTGTGAAGAGAAGAACAAAAGGAAACCAACAGATCAATATGGTGATATGCCAATCCTGGAGAACGTCTACATCGAACAAGAAGAAAACGGCAATCAAGATGAGAGGCTGGAAGATGTAGTGGTGAAACAAGTGAAACTCTCCAAGTGCAATAAAACAGGGGAAGAGGGCTGTGAACCAGGGGCCTTTCAAGAAGAACCAGTTGAGCAGGTTAAGAATCTGGACCATTCGAACGAGGGACTCCCAAAGAAAAATGCTGTTGCATCAGCACCTCCAGGTAAGCTTAACTCTGGAAACAATCAACAATTTCCATTCCGCAGTTTCCTTGTGTCACTAACCAACCTTTGTCTGTCCTGTGTAGATTCAACCCCATTCCTAAAGAACAGCAGTGTGAAGTCGTATTCTTGCGAGCTCTGTGGCCGGACCTTTCCCAACAGCACTGAATTTATGCGTCATGTTATGCGCCATGGAATGTAATAGACTGTTCCTGCGACTGCAGTGACCATCTGACCATACAGATGTTGTTTTGAAAGTGTAATACTGGGATCACCAATCCTGGTCCTCGAGGGCCGCTATCCTGACAGTTTTAGATGTTTCCCTGCTCCAGCACATCTCCACTTGATAACGACCCTTGATAACGACCCTTCATTAGAATCAGGTGTGCTGGAGCAGGGAAACATCGAAAACGGTCAGGACAGCGGCCCTCGAGGACCAGGATTGGTGACCCCTGGTGTAATACATTATTATACCTGGAAATGTACATGTAATTATTTGAATACTGTATCCACCGCATACAATATGTTTGTTAACGCACAAGTATATTGCAAAGGACTAATGTGTTTCATTTAACTGCACACGTGTAAATTATGCCTGTGAAATAGCAGTTTTTTCAAACTTGTTCGTAATTACGTTTAAACCGGTTGTCTTTTAATGTTTTTTGTAATAAATTATTTTATACTAAAGATGCGTTTTTCCTTGACATTACTTTAGTGACACTAGTGTTTAAGTAACTCCCTATGCAAAACTAATGTAATTGTTTTGAATACAAGACGGGAAACGATGAGTGTCGTAGACATTGCGCATGTGCAAAAAAAGCCATGATAGTGCTTAAATTGTAATAAAGATATAAGTATCAATTGCCTTCATGAATCACGGATTATTGCCTTGTTCCAGGGCATCAAAGCAGTGTTTTTTTTTCTGTTTGTATAACGTCACATTTTGGTCATAGCAGATGAAATGGGACACCGCTTCCTGGTCCAGATCATTGAATGGTTAGACTTCACGCAGTTTAACATCCTCCGACTCAAGGACTCGTCTCCCTTCATTCACTTCTGGATTTATTGTAAGTAATACAAAAAAATTACAATCTGTTAATGTCATCCCTTTCGCTCCTCTTACAGCGGTTTCTTTGTTTTGCTTCTTTTAATGCGCTGATATATAAGTGTTAACCTTCATTTCAATACCACAGTTGATATCAAGCGATTTGTTCTTCTTAAACTCAGTATGGAAGTATTTTTCCAAGTGTCTACTATCTGCATTGTTAAAAATCTGCCAGGAATTACGGGTTGCTTCCTCCTTGCAGTCTGCTCGTCACACCTTCAGTTTATCTGGAATGCAATGGCTTCCCGCACACAATTTGGAAATACAGCCTTTAAAGTTTTATTATGGGAGGAGAAACTACTTTATGTAGTGACTTCCTCGAGTAATCCTTGCACCATAACCACAGTGCGGAACTCCGAGTTACTATGAGACGCAACTGTTTTTCCTGTCTCTAGTCAGTCAGCCTACAGAACACAACCTATTGATGCGTTCATGAAATAACACACTGCTTTGTTTTGGTAGGAAGGTCATCATGGATGAAATGTCAAGGGAACGCGAAAGCCAACGGAAATCTCAAGAGGAGGAAAGTTCCTACTCTTCAAGAGTCATCAGCATAGTTTTCCTCGCTCTTCTCCTGGACCTGTTGTCTTTCACCCTGATCTTACCTCTTTTCCCCTCCATACTCGACCACTATGGACAAACAAAAGTAAGACAACTGTATGATTTACAGTGTACCCAAGTGACAGAACTCCTTGTATTTGTTTAAGTTTGAAAGACTGACCAAACGACAGCGTTTCAATGGTCAGCCATAACTTGTCTAATCGGACGTCTGATAAAATACTTGGTTAGGTTAGGAATGCACTGGTACAGAACAAGGCATAGCTTGTGTGTCCCTTTTGTGATGCTCCATAATGGAATGTGAAATCGTGTGAGGGGTTTAGCGAATGAGTTTTTCCGCTCAACAAACTCGTATTTGCATTATTTGACAGGATACTGTTTACCTCTCACTACAAAGCGTAGTAGACTGGTTCAGGGAAGCTGTTGGAGTTCCTATGGAGACTAAATATAATACTGTCTTATTTGGAGGTAAGTAAAATAAGAAATTGACATTTTGCTGTAGTTCAAATACCTTTGTAACTGCTTGACAATTGTGTATAATATTTGTAAACAAAACAAAACTACAACCGTTTGCTTCGATCACATCGTTTCAGGTCTAATTGGATCCCTGTTCTCTTTGCTGCAGTTCCTGTCATCCCCTTTAACTGGGGCTCTCTCGGATCATCATGGCAGAAAGCCTCTGCTTGTTCTCACCACAGTGGGTGCAACATCATCAACACAACCTAATGGATGTTCACTCACAATGATGATTCAGTAACTGTACATCTTGCAACACCATTCGATCACTGATGGGTCAGATTCTGATTTATTTGGGTGTGTCGTCCAATCGCACTTGTCTTGTGTTCCAGTTGGGGTTGATGTCCTCCTATGCGGTCTGGGCAGTCTCTCAGAGTTTTGGCGTGTTCCTCCTGTCCAGGGTGATCGGGGGTGTTTGTAAGGGAAATGTAAGCCTCTGTACTGCGATTGTGGCTGATCTTCCCTGCCCCAAAGCACGGAACAGAGGAATGGTAGGTTCTATAAAATGTACTGCATGCACATAATTAATGTCCTGTTTTCTTGTACAACACATTGTTTGAAACAGTAACCCAGCCATTTTACCCCATTGCTGTTGTCAAGTCGGTAAAAAAAAGAAGAATTTGACTCAGCTAAATTCAAAGTGTTAATTTAGTCATTTAGCAGACACTCTTATCCAGAGCAACTTACAGCAATTACAGGGACATTCCCCCTGAGGCAAGTAGGGTGAAATGCCTTGCCCAAGGACACAACGTCATGTTGACACAGCCAGGGTTTGAACCAGGGACCTTCTGATTACTAGCCTGGCACCCTAACCGACTGTGCCACATGATTACGTCAGGAGTGTTTGTTTTACTTGTGTTTCTATTGGTCCACTGTTATGAGATGGACCTGTAGAAGCTATTATGGTGTTAAATGAACCCTTGTGCTGTGTCATTACCTGTTGCCAGGCGATGATTGGGATTGCGTTCTCCTTGGGCTTCACCGTGGGCCCATTGATGGGAGCCTACTTCGCCGTCAGCTCCGGTAAGGAGGACGTATTCTACAAGGCTCCGGCTCTGCTGGCTCTGGCTTTCAGCGCTGCTGACCTGGTCTTTATCTGTGTCAAGCTGCCAGAGACCCTGACTAAAGAGAGCAAGGTAAGATGTTTCACGGGGGGCTTTTTTGTTGTGGTTGTCAAGAACAGCTAAGCTCCAGTGTGAGCGTTAGTTCACAGTCTGCTGGTCTGTCCTAGCGCTCTGCGGTGAGCTCGTGGATCCAGGAATCTGGGGATCTTCTCAGTCCTGCGGCGCTGTTCCAGTTCTCTGCTGTCACCAGGGTGGAGAACCCACCCTCTAAAGACAGTGGGTACAGGGTGATGTCATAGTTGAACATTGCATCAGAGTACCCACATTGCACTGTTACGTCGGTTACCTTACAATCGTTTCCCCTTTTCGTTTCAGGAATGCAGAACCTTAAAGTGCTGGGTTTGGTGTATTTCACCTACCTGTTCCTCTTCTCCGGGCTTGAGTTCACCTTAAGTTTCCTCACTCATCAACGGTTCCAGTTTACAAGGTACAGGGTTGGGGGGGGGGGGGGGGTGTGGGGGTGGAGGGGGGACGACGACTGTGTCAGAACCTCTCAGCAGGGTTCACTGTAGTTGTTTTGAGTTCTTGCCTCGTAATGCGTGCACTCGACACCTGACTCCATAAACGGTGAATTTATAAACGATTCATAGTCGTTTGGAACTAACGGTGATTCTTCTATTCTAAAGCATGCAGCAGGGAAAGATGTTCTTCTTCATTGGTATCACCATGGCGATAATTCAAGGAGGATATGCCAGGAGGATCAAACCGGGGAGTCACATCCGGAGTGTCGGTTTGGTAAACACCGTCTTCTCAGTGGTTTACCAGAATCAAAATCGTGCTTCGAAAAAAAGTTGCTTCCTTCCTAACACAGTTTTATTTTTAGGCAGTCATATTACTGATTCCAGCATTTCTCCTCATTGGACTGGCATTTAATCTGACAATGCTTTACTCTGGGTTGGTTTTGTACTCATTTGGTAAGTAACTCTTTTAAACGATACGTATCAAAGCAAAAAAACACTGATGTTAAAGTCGATTAAGTCTATTACTGAGATAATTCACACTTTGTCCCTTTGTCTCTCACTGTAGCTGCAGCCATTGTTGTCCCTTGTCTTTCAACACTTGTTTCTGACCATGGTAGGCTATATCTGTATTTAATATCTCTACAGACACAAACAAGTGCACATTGTGATCGTAATCTTCCTCCTTCAGGTTCAGTCAGTCAGAAAGGCACAGTGATGGGAATCTTGCGGAGTTTGGGGGCCTTAGCTCGAGCTTTGGGGCCAATCGTAGCATCCTCAGGTGTGTGATGTCACTTTCCTGGGTTGGGGTTGTAATACGACACCGGTATTCAAAGGTGTGAACAATTTCTCGGTATTTTTTCTTCTTCTGGGTCCTCAGTAAGTTGTCTCTGTTTTGCAGTGTATTGGATAGCTGGAGCAGAGACCTGCTTCATAATCAGCTCTGCTGCCTTCATCATACCTCTGGCTTTACTGAGATCATTAAGAAACCTCAAGGAGGACTGATGGAGATGAAGATTACTTGAGAGAGAGCGAAAGATATTGCTTTCAAGACACGGATGGCATAGACAACAAATGTTGATTAGTTTAGGATGCTTTTTTTTCTTCATTTTTTACATTTGCTTGGAATGCAAGCTATGGAACATTGATACATTTGTCAGACAAATGTGGTGTAAGAATTGCAACTTTTTATTGTGCTGCATAGAGATGTTCTTTGCCCCAAAGCTTCAAAATGTGTCACAAATATTGATTGCAATCGATCTCCCATTGACCGCCAATAGGACAAACCCTGTTGTAGGGACAAGGGATTTAACGACAGAGGAAGGTACTTACCTGTGTATCACATGCCCAGATCGTAAAGGGCTGATTAAGGAATAGTGGATGTTTTTAAAAGAGTATTTTGTCAGATCACTTTTCTTAATGTGTTGTATATCCCACATTATGTTGGCACTGATGTATCACACTGTTGGTTTATAATCAATTTTATATTTTACTCATGTAAATAAACATGCAAATAAAGGTAATGTTGGTTCATCTGGGAATTGATCATTATGGTTTGGCTGGCCCTGCGACTTACTCTTTTGAATTATTTTTCTATATTACAGATATTATATATCAAATCTTGGTCTCTGATTTTATCGAATAAATCCCCCCCCCCCCAAACATGTGACATAGTCCAGTGCCATGAACGACACCTCGCCACACGAGGGCGCTGTTGCTTCATCCACCATCCATGAGAAAGTCTCATTTGGCAGAACGTAAACAGGCACCAGTGAGGTTAGCCATCATGTCAAAGTAGCAGTTGCTGATCACATGTCAGTTGTGCAGGTTGCCAGTCGGGTCTCTGGCACATCAGAGATTTAACCATGAATATTTGACCAGCCGTGCGAGCAAACAACATGGACAAGGTAACGGCAGTTGTGTGAATTTTCTAACACAGTCGTGTGTAACTGAAATTCGTTTGCAACTAGCCAAGCAGCTAACGTTACGGTGCGGTAATGCTTAAGTTTAACTTGGGTAGCTCTGGTTTACTAGTAGGCTATGTTAACTATTTAAACAAAGCTTGAAAAGCTTATTTGAGATTGTTAACTAGCATATTCATGCTAGCTAACGTGTAGTTAAGCCATAGCTTGCTAGCCCCCTGCTAGCAAGACTAGTAATCCTACAAGCATCGTCTGAATTAGTGAAGTGAAGTAGATAGCTAGTTGCTAAGTTAAACCACGTTGCATGCTCGTACATTTGCATAGCCGTGGTTTTTTTATAACATGGCAATCAGAACCAGCATCGTAACGACTTGGTGTGTGTCTTTTCCTTGGCCGTCAGGAAAGTCAACTGTGTCCAGCTGTTCAGCCCTTTGTACCGAAAACACAGAGGGCCTTCCAACCCCATCAGCCTGGAACACCTTCACCAACCCCCCTGACCAAACACAACCCCTATCAGCCAGAGCAAAGTTCAAGAAGGTAGGATGTCAAATCTCAAACACCCAACAGTTTTCACACAGTGCTTCTGGTTCAGTCATACAGATCAGGTGTCTAGCTCACTCCAACACACAAAACCCCCCCATTGTGGAGCTATTGTACATGTAACCATTCATTTGGTTATGGAAGCATGTCTGTGACCCTATCCAGAAATGCGTCAGGTGCTTCCTCAAGGCACAGGCCGTCTACCGCTGAGGGATTATGGGGTGACACGGGGAACAATCATGCCTACGGCAGCGGGCGTCGTTCCCGAGGGACCACTGAATCCAGCGCACTCAGAGAAAGATCCTTATGTGATCAGCAGATGAAGGTCAGTTTAAGGCCGGTCAGTTTAAGGCCGGTTTAAATGAGATCTGTTGATCCACAAATGTGTAACCGTGCAATATTCCCTTATATGTCAAATGGGAAACTATAAAAGGTTGTTTTAATACGAAGGTTGTCAAAAGGTCTGTCTTGAATTCTTTCCTTCCAGGACAATAACGCTAACAGAAGATCGCTGGAGATTCAGAAAAAAGGTGAAAAACGTCCATTCCTTCAACAATGCGTAATTGATTGGGACTGTCCAATTTCTTGTTTCATTTGTTGCACACAGTGAGTGACCATTTTTATAAACTTGATTAGAGTATGATTACAGGGGAGTCATGTGGCTCAGCGGTTAAGGCGTTGGGCTAGTGATCTGAAGGTTGCGAGTTCGATTCCTGGCTGTGGCCACATGATGTTGTGTCCTTGGGCTTTTATAAAATTGGTCACTCACTTCACCCTACTTGCCTCAGGGGGAAAGTCCCTGTACTTGCTGTAAGTCGCTCTGGATAAGAGCATCTGCTAAATGAATACATTTACCGTATTTTTCGGACTATAGGGCGCACTTAAAAGCCTTTATTTTTCTCAAAAAACGACACTGCGCCTTATAATCCGAAGCACCTTATATATGGATTAATTATTTTGTTTACTGACCTCTAAGCGATGTTTGTGTGGTCCAAGGCACTAAATACAAATGTTTTAGTACGACTTTGGTAAACTACAAAGCCGCACCGCTTGCAGCATTACGGCTACCGTAACCAGGAGTGTCGCGGAGAAATACGTCCTGTGCTTCACCATAATATTATTCGACTGATTTATCTGACTGTTTTTTTTCCGCTTAATGCGCCTTATAGTCCAGGGCGCTTTATATATATAAAAAGATTGAAAATAGACCATTCATTGACAGTGCGCCTTATAATCCAGTGCGCCCTATAGTGCAAAAAATACGGTACATTTAATTCACTACGTGTCATTTACTAGTAGTATTGTGACCTTTGAGAAGATTGTAGATAACTCTTAACTTATGACTTGTTCACCTCCTTCAGGTGGTGAAGGGACTCGGTCTACCCTGGTATCAGCAGAGAGATCGAAAGCAGCACAACCCGGCAAAGTCGCTTTCCAGGTGAAAATGACAGATTTCCCCGAGTTGGGAATTGTGGCACCTGGAAGTCCGATCTTACCCTCCCAAGAGAAACCCGGAAGCTGGAGGTCTGCCCCTCCACCCTCCGTGCCCCAACCTCAGTCCCCAGCACCTATGTCTAAGGTAGGTGTAAGAAATCCAATGTGAAGTAATGAATGCTAATGAAACCAGCCATTGTAGTAATAACGTAGCTAATTTCATCAGTGCTGAATCGTGTACCAATGCCGCCATTTGTAGGCGCCATTTCGGAAAGTCCCAAGACCGGACTCCAGTCGGGAGGTCGCTATCTCTGGAACTGGACCCTCTTCGTTAGCTGTGGCTCCAGGTCGTCTATCTGAGGCCGGCTCCCAGATCGCTAGCCCCGCTCCCACGGGGACCTCCTGGGCTAACATCGCCTCTCAGCCTCCGAAGAAACTGGTCCTGAAAGAGAGGACCAGTACCAACACCTCCCAGGTACAGTATGAATCCTTCCATACATTCTAATGCAAATTTGCCGTCCATCCACAAGGTGTCTCCCTACCTGTTATGGGTTTCCCATGTGCTGCAATGACAGCAGCAGCTGTCTTTTCAGCGGTGGAGTCTTTGTGTGAATGTGCCAAGGGGAAGGTAAACTCACTCAATCGCTGATTGCTTATGGATTTTAGAGGGAGGAAACATCTGCGCCACAGGAAGAGGAAGCGTCTGAGAAGAGGAAGAAGAGGAAAAAGAAGAAAAAGTCGAAGACAGCAGGGGAACAGGAAGTGGAGGAATCCGAGGAGGTCCATGTTCATCAGGAGCCACCCAAATTGGAGGTAAGTTAGTTCCTCTTTTGTTTTACCACTTGCATCAGTGGCTTTAATCACGCTGTGCGTATATCCCAAGGTTCCAACATGGAAATCACCACAACTAATATAATGTAGTAGATTTTTCATACAGATTAAGAGAACCTGACTGTCTCTTCTCAGGATGAGGAGGAGTTTCCAGATCTGGCTTTCGCATTTGCCACCCCCCATAAAGTACAGAGCTCTACTGTCACTGCAAAATCCAACAACGAGGTATAAAAATCGCCTAACAAATGCTGAGGTGATTTAAGGCCCTCTAACTAGGCTTTCACGAGACACTTATGTTTGACATTAAAATATTACTAGACATTTGCGATTGAACTTCCTAATTGGTTGGATTAAGGCTTTTCTTTTGTCATTATTTTTGTTTCACTTTACCTGTAGGAAATTACAAAGGAACGGACTGGTCTTCAACCAAGTGATCAAAACAAAGACAAAGCCAAAACTCTCCCCTCAGAGAGTAAAAAGGGGCAGGTCGGCCATTTTGTTCTTCCGTACATCATCAGAATGGTCAAGATGCAGTTCCAAAGACATAACCTTATATGAATCTAAGGGAAGGTTATAGTTCAGTCGTTAAAGCATTTGACTGCAGATCCCGTGATTGGTTGCAATCCTTCCACCTGCTGTATATTATTTTGTATGAAAGCATCCGCTAAATTAAATGCTATTCTTAAATCCACCATATCATCTTTGAGACTTGATGTAACTGTACGATTAGGGAAATGATAATAAAAGGCCGCTTTTCCTTCTGAAATGGGAGTAGACTGTGGGAAAGAAGAGTAAGGTTCCTGTTCAGCTCGACATCGGGAACATGCTGGCAGTCCTGGAGAAGAAACAGCAAACCAGCAAAGCCATGCCGGATGCCAAGCCAGTCATCCTTTCAGGTGAGTAGGTGGACGCCAGCTCCCTCCTTACACTCTGTTCTAAGACCCAGGCGTATCGAGAAGACTTGAACCTCACTACCGAACCATGCTAATCCTTTGTAAATAAATAAATACTCATTTAGCAGACGCTTTTATCCAAAGCGATTTACAGTAAGTATTCTCCCTGAGGCAAGTAGGGTGAACTGCCTTGCCCAAGAACACAACATCGTATAGCCACAGCCGGGATTCGAACTCACAACCTTCCACTCATGAGGCCAACGCCTTTACCCGCTGAGCCATCTGACTCTCGACTTTGTCCTCCTTTTAGTGGGCGGAGCCCTACCTGTTGGCCACAAGAACCCACCTGTACAAAAGAAGCTTCCGTGGCAGCATGACAAGGTGGCCCACAATCCCTTGGATTCCACAAGCCCACTGATTAAGAAGGGGAAGCAGAGGGAAGTCCCCAAAGCCAAGAAGCCCACCCCCCTGAAAAAGGTTAGTCTCGCCGACTTCAAACATCGAACAGGCAAAGATATTCCAGAATGTTGGTGTCAAACTCGTGCCGCAGAGGGGCCAAGAGGGTGCAGATTTTCACTTCAACCAAACGCGACACCAGCTGATTTCACCAAGCAGAGAAACTCGTTCGTGAAATCAGCCTGATGTGTAGGGCTTGGTTGACATGAAAACCTGCGCCTTGTTCTAGAAAGTTCCGGCTTCCGTTAAATATACCGTATTTGTGTTTTCAGTGAGTCAGGTGTCTCAGTCGGTTAAGGCGTTGGGCTCATGATTGGAAGGTCATGAGTTCGATTCCCGGCTCTGGCTACATGACGTTGTGTCCTTGGGCAAGGCACTTCACCCTACTTGCCTCAGGGGGGAATGTCCCTGTACTTGCTGTAAGTCACTTTGGATAAAAGCATCTGCTGAATGACTAAAATGTAAATGTTCTGCACAGATTATTCTGAAGGAAAGGGAGGAGAGGAAGCAGAACCGTCTGCTGGAGGAGAGAGGGTTGGGTCCTTCTGATGAGTCTACACCTGTCGGTGCTCCAGAGGAGCCTTGTGAAACAGCAGAGAAGCTTCCAGAGCAGCCTAAGGACTCTGCAGGTGAGGGGCCCCATCAGCCTTCAGCATGCTGTGTAAAAAAAAAAAAACGCTGTCAGAAGGATAGCTTCAGTTTAATTGGAGGTTATGTTTGTTTGATAAGATAACAGTCCTCCGGTCCCAGCGGAAGAAGAGGAGGAGGAGGAGGAGAAGGAGGCGACCAAAGAGGCCGAGGAGGAGGAGAAGGAGGAAAACTCTGAAAAGAAAGAACCAGAATCAGACGATCTATCCGCTCCGACGCCCTGCCTCCCTCGTCGGCCAAAAGTCCACAGCCGGAAATTCCGGGAGTAAGTATCGCACTTGATACTTAAATCTGACTGCTAAACAAGTCAGGTGGCAGAGCTGTTAGTAATCACAAGGCTGCTGGTTCATGTGACGTTGTGTCTTTGAGCAAGGCACTTCAACCTACTTGCCTCAGGGGGGAATGTCCCTGTACTTGCCGTAAACACCCTGCGGATAAGAGCGTCTGCTAAGTGACTAAGCGTAAATGTAACTTACCTTTACTAAGCGTAAATGTAATGCTACCTGTCCTCTCCTCCATGTCAGATACTGCAGCCAGGTGCTGAGCAAAGACGTGGACGAGTGCGTGACCAACCTGCTGAAGGAGCTGGTCCGCTTCCAAGACCGCCTGTACCAGAAGGACCCCATGAAGGCACGGATGAAGAGGCGTCTGGTCATGGGCCTGAGGGAGGTCCTCAAGCACCTCAAACTCAGGAAGATCAAGTGCGTCATCATTTCCCCCAACTGTGAGCGCAGCCAGTATAAAGGTAACCAAGATGCCATGGCACTGCTGTGTTCCCACTTTCATCCCCCTCTATTACAGCGCATAGACATTTTTTTTTTTTTTTTTTTTTTTTGAGTCTGTCAACTCAAGGACTTCTTTTGAGTTGGTACAGATGGTATTGAACATGTCCTTTTTCCAACCACAGTTTAATCCCAAGGAAGAGTTTGATCTAATTGTAGAATTGGGAAATAATTGAACCAGTTTTAGTCATTACCGTATTTTTTGGATTATAAATCCCACCAGCCATGCATAATAAAGAAGGAAAAAACATATATAAATCGCACTGGAGTATAAATCGCATTTTTGGGGGATTTTTTTAAAATAAAATCCAACTCCCAAAAACAGACATGTCATCTTGAAAGGCAATTTAAAATTGAAATATAATGATAAAATGTTATGATATAATAATGTGTTAATAATTTCACACATAAATCGCTCCAGAGTATAAATCCAACCGCCGGCCAAACTATGAAAAAAAACTATGATTTATAATCTGAAAAATACGGTACTAGACAGCGTTAATACACAGAAAGTTTTTTAATAGGCTCTTCTGAGCTATCAACAATAACTGCAGATTTGCATGTTCTTGAGACATTGGCCCTGAAGCCTAGCAAGTATCAACATGTCATCAGGATTCTAAACTAGGCATAAATTACATTTACATTGAGGCATATAGCAGACGCTCTTATCCAGAGCGACTTTCAGCAAGTACAGCGACATTCCCCCCTGAGGCAAGTAGAGTGAAGTGCCTCGCCCGAGGACGTAATGTCTTGTTGGCATGGCTGGGATTCAAACTTGCGACCTTCAGATTACCAGCCCAACTACCTCACAGATTCTCTCACCTTTCAGCTCGAAGTAAAGTATCCTAGAACGGTCCACCTACTCTTCCCCTTTCTGTCTTCACTCAGGTGGTCTGGATGAGGCTCTACACAACATCATCGACACGTGTCGAGAGCAGGCAGTTCCCTTTGTGTTTGCCCTCTCCAGGAAAGCTCTGGGGAGATGCGTCAACAAGGCCGTGCCTGTCAGCCTGGTGGGCGTCTTTAACTACGACGGGGCGCAGGTATGGCACGCCCAGTGCAGCAAAACAAACTAGCTGTCTGATGTTTTGTGTCTAATGCCAGGAAATTGTATCTATATAATTATACATAATTCAAATACACTTGACTTGTTATAGGAACGATAATAACATATAATATAATGTATAATAACATATTATATAATATATAATAACATTGTATAATAACAATCCGTAATTACTAGCCGTAGCGCAAAATAATTACCTGACAGTTAAAAGTACAAGTAAGATCGGAACAATAAAGATCTCCTTTCTTGTGCTTCGAGGACCATTATCACAAGATGATCGAGCTGTCGTCCGAGGCCCGGAGAGCCTACGAGGTGATGATTGAGAACCTGGAGTTGACAGAGCAGGAAGGACCGGAGGCCCCTCCCATTGGAGAACCGCAGCCCTCTCCCTGCTCCGAGGAACCAGAGGAACCTGACTACAGTAAGCAGAAGGCTCTGAGGGAAAACTGCACTGGACCCGTTATTTGCATACACGCGGCATACTTCTCCTTTAGTGTCCCTGAGGGTATTTCCACTGTCTTTTATTCGTCACGAGGAGGTTCACATATCCATCTATGGATAAATAACCCTTGTTGTGTTTCGTATTTACTCCACCTCCCAGTTAAACTGTGGAAGAAAATGCTGAAGAACGAATGCAACCACAAGATTCTGAACTTTGAGGAAACTTTCCGGTCTTCCTCGGCAGCCAGTGACTCTAAAGCACAGATGACGGACGAGGAGGCGAGCTGACAGCAAAGGTGTACCGGGATGCACCAGCACTAACACTGAGCCACGATGGAAACTCTAGACTTAATAGGAAATGTGGGATTAGAAACTGTTTACGGATAGCAGAGGTCTTAGACCATTTGTCCAGGGACCAATTACACCGAAAGACCACTCAACAGGAATTTATTACAACTTTATAATAATAATAATAAAATAATGTGACTGGCCTGGGAAGATTTAAAGGTGAAATACCGAATGTGCCTGGAATGAATAACAATCATTGACAAGGATATCTGTAATGTAAGGAAAATTACGTGGCCTTAATGTTGCTTTCAAAGATTGGAGGCTTACACTTTCGGACAAAATTGCAATAGCACTTAAAACATCAGTCTTTTTTTCCAGCCTTTTTTGTAAACTTGAATTCATGTTTTGACGGATCATTCTGGAAATCATGCTTCCCTGTCTTGGACATATGAAATATACCACATCCACTGGAATGATACTATGATTGTATTGCGAAGTAGAGCTAATCACAATTTATCCTGGTTTATTTTAGACTGTCTTTCAAGGCAGCATATGAAGTTGATATTCTCCAGATTTACCTTATGGTAGCTATTGTAAACATTGTTTTCTTTGTATTGTAATTATGTGTTCATTTATTTGCAAAATACAAAGAAATTATAGTTTACTAGTCTGATGATTATTACGGAGCATTATAAAAAATGTGTATACATGGTTAGTTCTGAGGTAAGTTCTTCAAACAATAAATTACTTTGCGTATATAACACATTCATCAAGTGTCACAAAAGTCTGCTTAACCATGGAGTTGCATTGCAGTTGCCATTTTAGTGATACGACTAGAGCGTTGCATATCCCCGCTAGCGCTTGGTTAATTGAGATTCTTGGAAGTCAAGACAGCATGCACCCTACATTTGGACCCAAGGATGACCATAAATGAACATGATAAATATTCACAATAAACTTGATACATATTGTATAACAACACGGGATGAACAACACCATCTTGATATCAAAACTGGTCAAATCCGAGTTGGTATGAGTGTAGTTTCCTCTAGTGAAGTCCTTGTTATTCTTCATTGAAGTTCATACGGACATTTTCAGTGTCCAACCATAATTGTGGATATGAACCACATTACAGCATGGGTTACACAGGCATAGTGTCCACGTACCCACTTTTGATCAATCTTGCGTTCACCTCCACTGGCGTGGCTCCCGTTTTGTCAAAATAACATGACTTCTTACTGGTCAACGCTTCCAGATCGTCTTTCTCCCTGAACGGAGGGCTTTTAGGTCGCACGATCTCTCTCTGCAGTAAGAGTACATTGTTCATGTCCACCCCGCTGACTTTACTGTAGTTCAGCTGATTCTCATTAAGCTCCTCATCGGGGACGTTGGCTATATCCACGTAGCCGACCGAAGTGGAGGGACAGAACATTGTCAAAGGAGTGCTGCCCTTATGAAGTTCTTCATCTCCATCTTGGTTATTGACCCTCCTTTCGATATCGTTTATGCTTTTGGCATCGGTGTTTTCGGAGGCGTCGATCTGTTGCTGGGCGCTGACGTTTTGGATGAACTGTACCTCCGTGTAGGCAGAAGGTGGATCCGATATGAACAGGGTTTCTGAGAAAGGAGGCCTGTGGCTATCTGGGGTATAATCTTGGTCTTCCCACCTCTCTGGATTGTCCTCTCGGTCGTCTTCCTGGCTGGCCTTTCCGGACAGGTGTAGGATACTCTGCCATGTGTACTGCATTAAGTTCGAAGCCCTTCTTTGTTCTGCTGGAGAATTCCTCTTCGATTCCTTTTCGTCGAACACAACTAGATATTCCAATTGGTCGTTGCCGGACACCGTAGGAGGAAATCCTTGCTGGAAGACGGCGCTGAGAATATCGTCTGGCTTCCCACTCTGGTGAGGTCGAGAGAAGATCATCAGGACTACAGTCATGGTTTCTTTCCCGTTTCCCTTCCCGTTTCCCTTCCCCTTTCCTTCCCCTTCCCCTTCCCTTTCCCCTTCCCTTTCCCCCTCCCCCCGCTCTCTCACAAAGAAACATTTCAGGAGGATTTGCTCTTTTTATGGTCAGGAAGTTTCATTTCACGGATTAACTCATTACCTTGAGAAGCCGTATGTCGAACCCTCTTATCTTCGGACCAGGAACAGGTGGCAAAATATAATCCTTAATACTGGGGAGAGAAGAAAACAGAGGATTCAAACGTAACTCTCCCTACGGTACACACAGCTGTACGAAAAGGGTAAGTTAAGCTTTGTCTGTTGACAAAATACGTACTATTTTCTCTTCGCAGAGAGGATGAACGTGCCCACGAGAAAAATAAAAGACAGAAAGACGCCGACGACAATCCAGTCCTGTTTATCTGGTTTGATATCTAGAAAAACAACAACAAGGTACCTCTTGAGTATGACCAATAATTGTAACATTTGATAGATACTGTCGTTGCCTAAATTAGGGAAATACATAAAGCGTTAAGCTTACAGTTAGGGACGTCAGCATATACAATGGGGCCCCATTCACTCCACAGGCCGTGGTCTAGCTTGCACTGCACTTGGACCATGTACAAAGACCCAGGGGAAAGACTGTATAGGACAAACTGTGTCTGTGTGCCTGAGATGTACTCCTTTAAAGGCCAACAGAAGAAGGAAAAAAAAAGAAAATGTGAAAGGTTGATCGCATGTTAAATACTGTAGCATCTTGTACAATACAGCTGTACATTTGTTTTAAATCACTTTAATCAGGTACATACCCTGTATATTCTGATTATACTGTTCATACTGTGTATATTCTGAGTACACAATTACAATTATATTCTGTTTTAATAACTGTTTTGCACTTCTGGTTGGATGCTAACTGTATTTCGTTGCCCTGTACCTGTGTAATGACATTAAAGTTGAATCTAATCTAATCTAATGTCACAGAGAAGACAGTCAAATTTAAACTCCCGATTAGTAAATAGACAAAAATGAACGGTCCCGACCTCCCACTTGTTCTCCTTCTTTCGTTTAATGCGGAGTTGGTAGGTGGGTGTGGTCCAGCCTGAGTGAACATCCACACCATGAGGTGGTTCCCATGTCATCAGCAGGTAAGGGCTGTCCTCGCTGGGTGCGAATACAACTGTAGCCGTCAGATTTTCCGGCGCATTGGGATACACTGTAGACACACGTGAAGAAAACCCAACACAGAATCCAGATTGAGTCTTACAACTCTGTAATCGCCAGACAATCAGCATTCCTCCATATGACTTTTCAATGCCTACAGTTACATGACATTACATTTAGCAGACGCTCTTACACAGAGCGATTTACAGCAAGCACAGGGACATTCCCCCCTGAGGCAAGTAGGGTTATGAGAGAATAGTGTTAGACAAGTACACCCCCATACCATATATGTATGATGTCCTTATTTTTGCCATAATTAGTTTATTAGTCATTCTTCTTGTTTTGTTGCATTTGGTAAACATTGTGCTCCATTTACCGTTACACAGGCCTATGTAGTACCTCATTTCCGCCACATTTTATATTGTTCTATCCTGTGAAAGCTACACATTATCAGAACAGGTTTGGAACAATGGCGGACAGAACGTGTTGTAACGTAATGTGTACTTTGCCTGTGTCTGTTTACAGGTAAGCAAATAATATAAGAGTCATGAATGTACATAAGCAGGAGCTGGAAAAGGGTTTAGATATGTGGGGAAAGAGTTGGCCTGTTAACTACCGGGAATGTTGTATTAAAAGGTTGTAATGCCGTGATAAGCAACTTCAGTAGAGTTAAGCTAACATTCTTGCGTCCGCAATTAGGGTCCGGTAGCGGTACATTTATATAGATTGTTTGTTTACTTTGTATGCCAAGGTTAAGAACTGGGAAAATTATCAGGAGTCACTATGTGCTTTTATTTTGTGTATTTCCATTGTAATTTATATGTGTATTAATAGGTATTTTGGTCAATTGTGTAATACGTAGATTAATATGTAAATCAAGAGAAAGCTACACATTATCAGAACAGGTTTGGAACAATGGCGGACAGAACGTGTTGTAACGTAATGTGTACTTTGCCTGTGTCTGTTTACAGAATTCATTAAAAGAACAACTTCAACTTCTTCAAGTCCACTTTTGAGTTTAATTATTCAAGTGTGCAACAGTTACAAACCCGACACCTTAACCGACTGCGCCACATGACTCCCCCCACTAAGACGATGATTACTGCTATCGGTCCAAAAAGGTGTGCTGTCAAATGGTTTGACATGCATTAACATTAAATAGTCCCAATTTCACCCTGAAGTAAAAACCTTCTAATTGCCTCAGAGAAATTTGTCCAACTCGACACAGCATGTTATGTCCATTATGTTATGTTATGGTGAAAAACACTTCTGGCAGTTGGTAGAGGAGATGAAAACCCTTCTCTACTGCGACTGAGAAAACCTGTTTGTCCTCATTCTACCGAGGTTAGCACGTACGCAAGCTCTCATACACACCAGTCTGAACATTTCCCCACGCGAATGTACACTCCTTATGCAAATCCCGCACACTAACTTTGAATAAGAGCATCTGCAAAAAAATATACAAAAAATAGACTTATTGTTAACTTACCTATATTCATGACATCCACTTCCAAGGGGTCAGACCTGATTCTACCCAGGGAGTTGGAGGCCTCAATCGTAATGTTATAGGTGACCCAGATAAACGTGTGCGTCCGGTCAAAGAAGCAGGAATGTTCCCCTTCGGACTGGTAATCCGGACACTCGAATGTTTCGTCCGAACTGCGCGGGAAATAAAACACGAACAACGCCGTCAGGAAGTTAAGCGATTCAGACTGTGACTCTGACCTTTCCGAACGCTGACCCTTGACCCTCTAATGCCCTTTCTACGTGCACTATTTGTACAATCCTTTCAATCAAAGTATCTGCTCAGCGAATTAAAATGTTGAATGTTATGTCACGTGGACTATTTTCTTCATCCACCACCTATATGCATCGTCATTACTTACAGGGGGGGTATATACAGCACGTATGATAGGACCACAGCGTGTTCAGTGAAGGGAGACATGAACATCACTGCAGTGCATCAATAATTATGTGTGGTTAGCTGTGCATTCATGTGACCAGCACACACAGAAGGACTGGCCAGTACATTTCCTCTGAGGTGCAGAATCTCTAACAACGTCCTTATTCACAAGGCCATAAGCAAAACACAACATCGACTTGAAATCTCCTTTATAAGTCCTCTGATATCACTGATAATTTAGAGGAGCCATTCATTCAGACTTACGATACACCAAAAATAGCTTTTTAGTGGGACTAAGATCCATGATAAGATACGATCCTTTATCTGTCTAGCAGTGGGATCCTTTATCCGATCCTTTATCCCATCCTTTATCTGTCTAGCAGTTTGCAACAGCAGCAGGGTACAGTACAGACAATACACAATACAGTACAGGTTAAAGTATAAAAATAGAAAGTACAAGATGAGGGAGTCCTATCAAATATGCTAAATGCAGACGCTCGTCTGGTTTTCAACCTACCCCACTCCTCATCGCCCTCCACTGGCTTCCCGTCATGGCCCGCATCAAATTCAAGACCCTGGTGCTGACCTTCCGGGCTGTAAACGGGACTGCCCCGACCTATATCAACTCTCTCCTCCAGCCCTATACCCCCACCCGTCACCCGTCACCTATATACCCACCCCCCCTGTTTGGGGACTATGATCAGTGACCGATGCTCTTTTGTAAAGCTCTCTCTTGGAAGTCGCTTCGGATAAAAGTGAATTAATAAATGTATGAAATAGCAACATTGTATGTAAGTGAGTGAGTGTTAAGTGTGAGGTAAGTGAGGTGGATTAATGGACATGGACAGTGCTTACTTTTCTCTCTGGTAGTAAAGGCGATACGTGGTTGCCAACCCGCCATCTGAACCAGGTTCCCATCGGCATGTAAAGGTCTCTTTCTCAGGAGATCTACAGTTGAGGTGAATGGGTTTTCCTGGCCGAGACACACCTGGAGGAGTCACAAGAAAAAAAACGTTCCACTATAAGCTCATCATGATCAAACACAGCACCGGACATGCGTTTTTAGAAATGTGCTGATGCATGGAGGTCAGATGGCTGAGCGGTTAAGGGAATCAGGCCAGTAATCAGAAGGTCGCCGGTTCGATTCCCGGTCATGCCAACGTGACATTGTGTCCTTGGGAAAGGTATTTCACCCTACTTGCCTTGGTGCTTGCTGTAAGTCGCTCTGGATAAGAGCGTCTGCCAAATGATTAAATGGAAATGTGCTGATGCCTGCTTGTTGCAGGGACTTACCATGGCATATCGGGAAGGATGACAGAAGCAGAGGCGTTAAGGTGACCAGAACATTTCCCCACATCTTTCCCTAAGTCCTCCGGCAGGAAACAGGCCAACCCTTGAATATGAATATGACATCGCAAGTTAATAAGATGCTACACGTTCACACAGAGCAGCCAGGCTTGTTTTTACTGACAATAACAGACATGGAGGGGAAACAAACGCAGGCAAGACATCTGCTAATGGACTTTGAGAGAGGCATCTGATAAGGCTGAGCCTTGAAGGACACTTAGGACTATTTACAGTAAGTCATCAGACCCTCAGACCCAGGAATGAACGATGATGTATCCTGAACACACACACACACACATTAGCGTTGTTATGACTGTTTGTTTCGTAGTTACGCTAATGAGCTCTGGCTTCAGTAAACATGCCCTTGAAATCACTTATAACATTATGAGTTTGAATTGCTTGGAGAGACACGTGATATTTGGGAGGGAAAGGGGTGGGTAACCAACAGAGAAACTACTTGTGTCTTGAAAACATGGATCCGATGTAAAACGTTATTGTGCGTGCAATGTGTTCTGCTAGAGAGAAATTGTTCGATGTAGTTTTCCATTTAGCTGATTCTGTGAGAAACTTGTAATTCCCGAACATGATACCCTACACCTTCCCTTGCATGTACTGCCCTTCAGTGTAGAATCAACCAGAACATTTTGTAAAGGTTTATAGTTAAAACAGATACATTATCTGTCATCAAAAAAAAAAATTAGGACATAGGCTACAGGAAACTTTTTTCTCCTGAAGGTCATAGCAGTGTTTGAACATGATAGCTTCCTGAGGGCTACAGCCGGCGTGATAATGGTAATTCTGATAAGCGGATAGATTAGAACCCCCAGTCTCTCTTAAATAGCCAAAACCCATTGTGAAGTACATTGGTGGCCAAAGTTATTAGAACACTTCTTGGATCTGGATATATTAACCTTTTATGCCATGATTTCATTTCATAATGTTCATGAAAGTAATATTCATATTTAATATTTGGCACGTCCACCTTTGGCAGCAATTACAGCAGCACATCTCTCTTGAATAGTGTCAACATATTTCTTGAAAATGTATACACGTACACTAATGTTATGCCTTCTGCAATGATTACGCAAATCATTTGGCTTCTTCTGTAAAGGAACATAACTGTGAGATTGACAGTGAAATAGGCCTAGCTTGTTTTGTGTAAAGAAAATTACCTAAATATCCTTGATGGCTCTATTCTATGCAGTTTATACATCTTATTGATGACTCTGTAGATATTTCATGTGTTTAATTAGATTAGATTAGATTAGATTCAACTTTATTGTCATTACACAGGTACAAGTCCAGGGCAACGAAATACAGTTAGGATCCAACCAGAAGTGCAAAACAGTTATTAACAACAGAATATAATAATATGGGTATACTCAGAATATACATATTATGAACAGTATAGACAGAATATACAGGGTATGTACAGATTCATTTAATGGGTATTTGAAAGGCCAATTCAACAAAAACAACTGATATCTCTTATATAGGCCAAGTGTTCTAATAATTTTGGCCACCACTTTAGACATAGCTATAAGTTTATAAACATAAAGGTGTTATCTTAATGATGACCTAAATGACTGGATCCCACCACTGTTGGCCTACGTGCGGCTCCCAAAAAATTGTTCCAGATGTTCTTGACGGTGTCAAGGTCAACCTTGTAATAGAGACTGGTGAGGTGCGCCATGATCAATAACATATATTGTGGTGGTCTAAATTGATAGTTGAAAGGAATAACATTGAGAAGGTGGCCTCCTCCTCGTCAGGCCTCAAGGATAACCTTAATCCCAGGTCTCCGAATTTTCAGACCTGGGATTAAGGTTATCCTTGAGGACTGACGAGGAGGAGCCACCTTTTCAAAGTTATTCCTTTATATATTTATATGTTGTTTTTTTTTAAGTAAGTACCTTATTAACGTGTAGGATCCTGTAATTTTCCACATACACACGACCGTCCGATACGTTATGCGCTGTCGCACGTACAATTGAATGTATGTAGGTTAGATGTTTACATTTTTTTGTTGTTAAAAACCACAATTTTTTATTTATTAAATCTTTGAACAGGTCTGTGGGTCCTTGAGGCACGACATGGCGTTCACGAAATATCTGAATTATTAGGCACCGCACATGAAATGCAAAATAAAGCGTGGCCAACGTGAATAGTACGGTTACGGTTACGATCTGTCTCTAAATATAGAGATCGTTGATCAAGTTTACGTTCAGTCAAGTTTGCCTTTCATATTTTGCTTGAAAGGTCATACCGAAAATCAAATACAAGCCAAATACTTTTTTTACGGCAAACATTCAACCTTTATGATAAAAGAATCAATTCAAGTGCAGATAGAAAGCTTTACATAACGCACTCACCTGGTTGTCACTGTCACTCCTAGTAAATTCTTACTTCAATGACCATAATTAACTCCGTGGAGGCGATCAAACAAGTTTGGATGGCGATCAAATGTCCATCCGAGCAATTCGTGATGAAATCGTATTTAAAGTTGAGGCATTTCGCTCGTCTTCACTACCTGTAGCCGATCTCTCCATTGTAATGAAAATCTTTCCAGGTATGAAGATTGTTCACAGTTCACTAGGTGTGGCTTAGTAGTGTGACGATGAAAACGGAAGCAACCCGATTGAACAGAGCGATGGTTGCACTGCAGTCTACGATTCCCAAGACAAGAAGATCGCCCGTTTTAATTGACATCTGATGTCCGGTTGTTGATAAAAGACAAGAAAGGAGGCGATCAAAGCTCGCTGGAAACTGTTAACTTGTGTGCAGTGCTACAAAACTGCACAACGGTAAAGCGAAAAGAAAGTCTGGCATCGCCACCTGCGAGTTTGTTCAGGAAGTGGAAATCGGTGTTGAGAATAATTGAGAATCTTTAAATATTCATTTTTCGGAGATGACGGACAGCGATCGGTCCGTGAACATCAACCTTTTGAGAGAGCCCGTTTTCAGGAAGTTGTGCGACGTGTTGGATAAAAACAACATCAAAGGATGGAGAAAACTTGGGGAGATGATCGGCAGTGACAGGCGATTGAAAGTTAGGTAACGTCTGTTTAAGCATGAACGTACCCAGGCACTGTTCACAGTGAGATTTGCTGAGGGCTATGGATGTCACACGTGTTTACCCGAGTGTATCAGGCAGGTGATGTAACGTATCAATAGGGGTATAGAGGTTTTTTTGGCAGCTAGTCAAATCAACACCAACCGTCCCCTTGATCTAAAAACAAATGAATATCGCTACAGGGTCAAACTGAAAACCGTGCTGTTTCCCTCCCCCCTTCCTGGTGTAGCTCAGAGGAGATGGAGTTTTGTTCTCTGAAAGTGCTGGAGCTGGAGGGAAGCCCAAGTCGTATGCTGCTCAGGCTAATGGGAGAAAGAGGATGTACCTTAGGCCAACTGGTTGATATCCTTCAAACCATGGGCCAGACAGAGGCCTTAAAGTGTGTTCAACCACCGAGTATGTACCATTTACAGCAGGAGTGGGCAATTCAAGTCCTCGAGGGCCGCTGTCCTGAAGGTTTTAGATGTTTCCTTGCTCCAGCACACCTGATTCAAATGAATGGTCATTATCAGGCTCCCGCAGAGCTTGATAACAACCTGTTCATTTGAATCAGGGGCCCGTTCTTCGTACGTCGCTTACTACATCCGAGATCAAATGACACATCCAAGATGATTTCATCGTGCGAATCATGATCCGGCTAACTGGGTTCTTCGAACGAACCTGTTGTGTACGATTAGTATCACTGGATAGGATCACGTGTTGGCTTAAAAGGGGATATGTATCGATAGTAGAAACATTGATCAGCAACGCTGCTATTGGCTGTTCAGCATGGCCAAAGAACGTGGCCACTTTTTCTCCCAATCAGAACAAGAGCTTTTAATGGAAGATTATGCCGAATTTGAGTCGTTATTTAAAACGACAGGGAACACCTCAAAGTCTGCAAATGCCATGAGAGTGGGCTGGCAAAAAGTAGCAGACAAATTAAAGTAACAGTGAAATACAAGAATATTCTACAAAATGGTAGCCTTTAATTCATACTGTCTTTATTTTTAAAAAGCCACTTATTTTTCCTCCCTTTTAAAAACCACTGTTAAAGGATGTGTTTGTCTATTTATAACAGCCACAAAGAAAAATGCTGAAAAAAACGGTATCTCTCAACAATTACACTTTATCCCGCAATACCCGATTAATTTGAAAAGCTCTGCAAATTATTCTTCCACCTTCCGCAAGAGGTTGCTCGCGTAAGGCTGCGACAGACTTCCCTATCTCCTCCGCTTATAACGCCTCAATCTAATCTTGTTTACATGAAGTAAACCTGCTCCCGAGCAGGTTTGAGCTTACGGACCTGTTGCTATGACGACAAGTCTAGGATGAGCTTCGAAGAATCAAATGATCCAAGATCATGCCAAATCGCCAACAATCAAATCCGGCTAACTGAGTTAGCGACGTACGAAGAACGGGCCCCAGGTGTGCTAGAGCAGGGAAACATCTAAAACCTTCAGGACAGCGGACCTCAAGGACCGGAATAGGCCACCCCTGATTTACAGCCATGTAATGTAGCCACACACATATATTCCCCATCATAATGAATTCCATTTGATCAAATGAATTCGTTTATACGTTCTGTGGCATTGGCCTACTCGCAACATCAACATGATTGCAGATGTATCCAACATGGAATATCCTATCTGAAAGAAGCACTGTAGTGTATCCACTTCCTGTGGTCTCAACTTATTTCACAATGTGAACCCAGGTATTCAAATCCTCATGCAACCCCAGTCTGTGGCTTTACTATCTGGACATAACCTCCGCCTAAGATGCTGTGCCGTAGGGAAGACAGATGTTCAGTACCAGTGGTTCAAAACCAAAGAAGAGGTATAAACACATGGCTGCCAGTACCCAGTCAAAATACAGACTTATTAGGCATTTCATATCCACGATTCTCTTTTTCCGGTAACCCAGACCGACAGCTGTTATCTCTTCTTAGGTTCCCAACAGCTCTTCGCCTGATCTCAGCATCAGTCCTGTGCGACCTGTGGATGCAGGTTTCTATATATGTAGGGTCAGCTGCGGAGACGCTTACGAGTTCAGCCAGTGGGCTCAGGTGGACGTGCTGGACGTCGCCCCGTCGTACGGTGAGCAGAAGGGTTCTCGAGCTGACTCGCCTTGCGCTGACGCGGTCTCCCTCCACGGGGGAAACCCAGACGTCTCTTTCGGTTCCTCTTGCCCCCGTGGCAACGATTGGAACCGTGGTCATCCTCTATGTGGACAATGTCATCATTTAAGAATAGAATAGATCTTTATTGTCATTGTCACTGGTACGACGAGATTGGAAGTGCTTCTAGTCAGTAAAAGAATAGCCTAGTGCTAAAATGACTAATAAGTGTTAAAATAACTAGAATAAATAAGAGTAAATATACCTGAAAATGTACTAAAATAAGATTAAGCATATACAACAAAAAACACAAATAAATACTAAATATGCTAAATGAAATTGAATAAAATAACATACAGTCATACATGCACACCCATTACAAATACATTGTGCACATAATTTTTTGGCAGCATTCACAGTGACTATTGCATTTGGATAAAAACTGTTTGAATCTATTGGTTCTTTCACCGATTGCTCTGTACAGTCTGCCTGAAGGCAGCATTTCAAACAGGGAGTGACCGGGTGTGAAGTGTCTCATATGATGTTCTGGGCTTTCTTTTTCTTAAAACCATGTGTCTGTCTGATATGTTGTCACAGAGAAGGACTTATAAGGTATTTTCTGAGGAGCGCTGTGTGAAGAGGGCCTCTGTGTTTTCCTCCCCAGGGCTGGTCTCCCACTCCCTGCAGGGTAGGCTGAAGGTAGCCATACAGCCCCAAGCTCAGAAGCTGTTTCTGGGGGACCGTCTGCAGCTGGAGTGCGGGGCCACGGGGAGGCCCATTCCTCGATACCTGTGGCACAGGAACGGGGTTCCCTTACCAAACGCCACCAAGAGGAAGTTAACGGTGAGAGGATGGAAACCAGCTCACTCAACAACCCAACACTGAGTAGGAATAACACATTTTATAATTCCGGAACAGTACAAACATGCGGAAATATAAATGTAAACATAGATAATCCTGAAATAAGTATACCGTATGTAAACCATACGTAATACCTGTATGGTTGGCAGATTTACAAAATTGGGGAATTCATGTTTGTTGGAGGTCGATGGCGATGTTCATGTTGATTTGAGACCTTGTACGTACGACGTCAACAGATTCAGTATTTGTCGATGGAACATCACGGAAAGTATCGCTGCGAGATTACCAGTGACAATGAACGAACCTGGACAAACGAAGTGGACGTTGTTGTGGGTAAGTCTCGTTGCTTCTTGCACCTGTATCTGATGCCAGTGGCCCAAATGTAGTGACTCCATTTTCCTGATGTGCCCTTGTTCTTAAAAAAAATACAAAAAGGTCCAAGGATTTCTGCCCAGGTGACAGGGGCAATGGAATGCTCTGAAGGTAGAGTTTGACGAACGGACTCCGACTAGTGATTGGGGTTATTAATGCATTGTCAAAATCCTGGATAGTTTGACTTTATGTATAATTTCATCCCTATCATACTAACGAGATATAGACTGTGGTTAGAACTAGAACATGCATTTGCTGTAACCAACTAACTCACCCATATCATTTGAAGTCTTGTCACGTTCCGGTGGTTTTTTCTATCTTTTTAATCTCTGGTGTTGCACGACACGGGTGTTCATTCATTCATTAATCCGATCTGACGATTAATCCTTTGTCTCCTAATCGAGACAAATCATACTAATCCTGCCATTGTTCGCTGTTTTAAAACTTGTTTCATTCTGTATAACCCCTAACCGTCATTGCTTAATAGCGTTGCATGTGATCACAATCGAGAACATTTCAGAAATAGGATGATTGGGAACTCATTGGTTAATCTCGATTTGGAATGGCATGCATGTTGAAACTCATTTGATAATCTAACTCTGTGAGCAGTACTGACATACCATTCTGTCATTATGACAACTGACAAGGTAACATTACTCACATAATTCATATTAGTGGTCTGCTTTTTGTTTTACCATAGAGGATTTCTACGAATTTGGACCAGGTATGTCATATTCCCCTTCTATTGGAATTAGAATGAAATCACTTAGATAATTACTATGTTTACACTCTACGCTATGTTTATCAACCTTGTGCTTTCACAGTTGGTGCCAGTGAATTTATGCTCAATAACTTTCAAGAACAGCCTTATGGTAAGTGAGACTACAACATTGAATTCCATCTTTCTTGAAGCTGAAAGCAGTAGGACGTTTTAAAATGATCTGTGGTTGATACTGACTTGCTGTTCTAAGAATGGTTTGGGGCACCAACAGTACAGTTTCATAACATCATGTAAAAACCTTCTCCCTTAATTTATGATCTTCAAACTACTACTGTAAAATAAACTCTCACTACAGGAAAATCAACTTGGTGTGCTTAATGCATACAGCAGTTATGAACCAATAAAAATACAACCACATACTATAATGTACTTGAAGTACTATACTTTTGAGAAGTAATTGCTTTTAAAGTAATGGCAAGGGCTCATGATGATCCTGATCCTGTCTCCCCATCCTAGCTACGGATAAGGTGGCCTTGCTGATAGGTAACCTGTCCTACCAGAACCACCCTCAGCTGAAGGCCCCCATGGTGGACGTGTACGAGCTCACCAACCTCCTCCGCCAGCTGAACTTCAAGGTGGTGTCGCTGCTGGACCTCACGGAGTCGGAGATGCGAAATGCCGTCGACGAGTTCCTGCTCCTGCTGCACAAGGGAGTGTACGGTAGGCTGCGACACTGGGAGGTACCGGCGTGTTCACGCGTTAAAGGGCGGGTGGAGCCTGCTAAATGAACGACTAATAAATAAACCGATACCATTTGAAAAGGTCATATGCAAATGTTTTCGGTCAAATACATCAGAAAACGTTATTAATCCCCGAGGCGAAACTCTTTGGCAGGACCGTGTTTACAGAGGCAAACAGACAAAGTAAATTTATCAGCGCCAACAAAGTATCAACAGCATAACATGAGGAGAGGAGGATAAAAATTGTAACTCCCATTTCTGGGGCCTTCAAAAAACACCTCAGCACATAACCACATACAGTGGGTGGGTTAGGGTTAGGGTTAGGGTTGGCTCCAAAGCAGGCGTTGGACGGTGTGGGGGGTGATATCAGTGTAGATTAAACAACTTTATAAAAACGCCAGTCAACAAATACATCAAATAACGATACTGTACTACGTGTAATATTGTTTGAAAGTTTGAATTAATCCGACTCTCTCTTATTCCTCAGGTCTTCTGTACTACGCAGGGCATGGTTATGAAAACTACGGCAACAGTTTCATGGTCCCGGTCGACGCTCCCAACCCGTACCGCTCAGCCAACTGTCTGTGCGTGCAGAGCATCCTGAAATTGATGCAGGACAAGGAAACCGGCCTCAATGTCTTCCTGCTGGACATGTGCAGGAAGAGGTGAGCGCAGGTTTGACGCCGAGCTGCCTTCGCCACGCTGAAATTCCTCTGTTTGCTTTCAGCGATGGTGGTTTTGATCACATTTATGTTTGCATTTAGTCATTTAGCAGACGCTCTTATCCAGAGCGACTTACAGCAAGTACAGGGACATTCCCCTCGAGGCAAGCAGGGGGAAGTGCCTTGCCCAAGGACACTGATGATGTCGGATTTAGTTGTTGCATTTTGCTTATGCTAAATGATCATGTCTATCACCGATTTCTTTTCTCAGAAATATTCACGATGATATTACACCAAATATCGTATTGAGGGTCACAGCTAACATTGTTTTTGGATATGCAACGTGAGTTCATCTACTATTTGAATATTTGAATACCAAATACATCCTCATACATTACGTCCTCAACTAATGTGATGATTTATTCATTTTTTATATTAAGTTGCCAAGACGCTGAAGCATTTGAGTTGAGCTCAAGCGGACTGACTAACGGGGTTTTTGTCAAGTTTCTGAAGAAACGTCTGCTGGACGATGAGAAAATCACGGTTTTACTGGACAGAGTAGCGGAAGGTAAGATGGTGAACGTTGCAGCGTCATTTGCACCACACCTCCATAAACCGGCTACTCGGCTAATGACATATTTCTGTGCAGACATGGGTCAGTTTGATGCTACTAAAGGAAAACAGGCGCTCGAGATCCGAAGCAGCCTATCAGAAAGAAGGGCTCTGACCGACCCTATTCTGCCCGGTAACAGCTCGGATATGGCCCTGGCACACAACCGTCAGTGGGCCAAAGCTCATGGTAAGGCCACACCCTCAACTCTTAGACCAAACGATGTTTTCCTGTTTACAGTTCGAGAGGAAAAGTTCTCACAAAGCAACTTAAAGCATGTTAAAGATAGTTGGTTACTTCCAGCAGTTAATGAATAGCAGGTTGCTCAAACTCAGTTAACAAGTGATTGTGGTTGTAGGTAAAAAAAAAAAAGTTATACGTTGACTATTTCATCATACAGAATACTTATTTTATGGTTGTTTCTTAGGCCATAAAAACCTTTTTTATCGCAGGGAGGAGTCAACACTACTGTACCCATTCATTATCTACCGCTTATTAGCGGTGCTGCTTATTCCCGTTAGGGGTCACGGGTGACTGGAGCCTATCTCCGTTACTTTCGGGCCTTAGGCAGGGCCCTGGACTGGGGCCCTGGACTGCGGCCAGCCAGTCACATGGCTATTAGACAGTTACAAACAACACAGAGACAACCATTCACTCACACATTCATTCACTAGGGGCAATTTTCCAGAGTGTCCAGTTAACCTACCGCATGCATGTCTTTGGACTGTTGGAGGAGAGAATCCACGGTAACACAGGGAGGACATGCAGACTCCACTCAGAGAGACCGTGGTCGGGCCCCAGATTCGAACCCATGATCTCCTTGTTGGGAGGTGAAAGCGCCAACCACTACTAATGTACCGTACCTCCTAAATCCATGGTGTTGATCTTTCTAGAACTTCCAGAGAGCATGTGCCTTGACTTTGAGTGTGGGGCCAAGATCAAGATGGGCTTCGCAGCCGAGTTCTCGAACGTGCTGGTTATCTACACCCACATCGTAAAGAAGCCTGCGGACATGTCCCTTTGCCAGGCTCATGTCACCAACTTCTCCCCGGTGAGAAAGATTTAATATCACAATCATAAAAAAATCTTGTTTCGTGTTGACCGAGCAGCTCCTAATTAAAATCTCCATTGCAGGGCATTGTGGGTTGTTTTAACCTGTATTCCATGGGCAACCAGTAAAAAAGGATACTGTGTTGATCATTTTTATTGAAGATATTGAGTTTATCAAATTTATTTGATGTGAGGGATTTGATTTTGACTGTTCTTTTTAATGATATTACATTTACATTTAGTCATTTAGCAGACGCTCTTATCCAGAGCGATTTACAGCAAGTACAGGGACATTCCCCCCCGACGCAAGTAGGGTGAAGTGCCTTGCCCAAGGACACAATGTATTGCAGCTAGAGCCGGGAATCGGAACTCGCAACCTTCCGATCGTGAGATATTCAGAGAGATTATTCGCTAGCTCCACGGAGAAGTCTAAACTGTCATGCTGTCACCAGGACCTGGACGTGGACCCTAAAGTGATGAACAGAGAGACTCCAGAAGACACCGGCATCTACTTCCTGTCCAGCAGCCTGCCCCAACACTGCCTCTACACTAGACTCGGCTCTCTGCAGAAGCTCAGGGTAAGATGATGCCTTCTGGACCTATGGAACGCTTCTGTTGTTCTGTGTGTAGAAGAATGTCATGTATTCAATCAGTGACACCTTTTATCCAAAGCAACACGTGATTGAATGCTCAGCCATGCGACTTGTGCCCAGTACAGTAGAGACCTAGAAGAGCTGTTCCTGTTTATAGAGCCTATCGGATTTGATTGTTTTACTGTAGGCTGTTAATGTGACAGTGCTGTCAGTCTAGTGTCACAGGGTTCAGAAAGTAGGTACTGTTACTTTCTGAACCCTGTGACTCTGACTGTAATGGTTATGAGAATAGCTCAGTGGTAAAGCCTTTGACTGTTTATTAAGAGGTTAAAATTTAAATTTGCCCCCTATCCACAGCTGTTGTCGCTTATGAAAAAGCATTTGTTTATTGATGACATTATTTATCTTCCAGACGTTTTTGTCTTTGAAGCTCCCATCTAACTTGTGTGTCTTTTCTGATGGTTCTGTAGGAGGAACTGGTGTTCACGGTCTGCCTCCAGGGGAGCTTCACCGCCCTGGACCAGGTGTTGGACTGGAAAACCCACGTGAACATCGGCAAGCCGCTCATCGCCCGGCTGGACCTGCACCGGGCCATGCGCAGGAACAGCTGCCTGCAGACCTGCCTGATGCCCCACAGCCCCTGCCACAGCCCCGGCCCAGAACACCTCCACCCCTCTCAGCTCCACCCCCAGGGTCCCAGCCCCTCTAACCTGTCCCTAACCCCACCCTGCCACAGCCCGTACCTGGACGTGTGCGAAGCCTCGCAAGGCGCTGTGGGGGGTTACTGCAGCTCCACCCAATATGACAACGTCAGCCTGTACCAGTGTGGAGTCACCAGAGTCCCTGCAGCATGGTCCTCCCCGAGCTCCCTGGGAGGGCCCAGCATTCCCATAGAAACCACAGATGACATCAACGAGCTGCAGACAGTCTTTATTAACAGCCTGCAACTTCACCAGTAAGCAGGCCTCGTGTATTCAACTCAGCAGCGTAAGAACCTCTGTTCTAAGGCGTCTGTCATTGAACCGTTTCATTGAACGGTTTGTGACCTCCGTAAAAGTATTCCTCAACTTTATTGGGTTGCTGAAATATTAGGACTTTTACACTGATGTGCATTACCATAGTGGTGTTTGACCAAACTGCCTTCATATTGCGATTTTGTAAACCATTTGCAAACAGTTCTTTTATAAACATTCCTGTTTTTTTTTATCCACTAGCAGGCATAGTCAATATGTTAAGCTATTATATGAAAAAGACATGTAGGTATTTATTACAAGCAAGCAGGCAAAAGTACAAAATCCAGTCGCATACAGTCTGTCATGAAGTGATTTTCATTCTAGAAATTCAAAGAAATACAAGTTTAAAATAGACTTTTAAATTAGCTGTCAAAGGAAAACAGCTAACAGCATTCTCTTTTTTGTTTGAGTTAATAATAATAATAATACCTGATTTAGCAGACGCTTCATCCAAAGCGAGTTGTACCTGCTTGGCACAAGACTCACTGTGCACCACAAATAACAGGGAAACGATGCATGCCTTAACAGGGCCCGATAACTCATTACCCTGCCCAGCTTTCCTCAGTACCCCCCACAGCCGTAGGCAGGTTCTACTTTGCCTGTCCAGGAGACTGCTTTTTGAAAGATTAACCACACTAACATAGCCCAAAGAAGTAATCAAAGCTGGAATGTCAGGGAAGTAAAACGAATCCTTGGAGAAAGGAACTAATCTTAAACAGGTCATAGATGGGTCAAAGAGTATTTGGAAACACCTTTTTTAAAAACACCGCACGTTTGTAAACACCCATCTCAAACCCCCCCCCCCCCCCCCTCCCCCCACCCAAGCTCAAACCAAAAAGGACTTCTAAATACAGATTGACCCGCGTGAAGTGCAAACGCCGCTTCCATAAGTCCTCCGGTCCTCACATGACCGAGCACTTCTCCTCCGCCTTGGTCTTCATCTCGGTGGCCATGGCCGAGGCCTTCTCCTTGATCTGGTCCATGTCCATGTTCTGCAGGTTCTGCATCTGGCCCAGGAGGGAGTCGTTCTGCTCCTCCTCCGCCACGTCGTCCTCCACCATCTTGAGGAGCTCATCGGGGACGTCGATGTCGTCTCCCGCCATCTGGATCATGTTCTCGTCCTGTTCGCTCTGAGGGTACGGATGAACACAGGTGTCCGGGTCACACCCGCACTGACAAAGACGCCTGTCTAACAACATTTCTCATTCCCCCTGTTCAAGAGTGATTCTCATGGGGGTGTTTTCTAACTTAATCTCTTCCTTGTACCGGCACTGGATAGACAACCCTGATTGGCTCGGCAACAAACAAATAAGACATCAAGCTTAGCTCAGCATGCCAAGATGTTATCTGTGGCGGGTTATCAGCCTGGCTATCTCAGGCCTGCGAGACAGATGGCTTTGACACACAGGCCCTTTCAGAGCACGGGTAACATCACAAGTTCACTAAGTCTTTTTCTGATGCCGTAATCCGTTCGCTTTATACAGACACGCTCTATGCGGTAGGCTGCGGGCTCCTCGTTAAGTGCTCAGTCACGCACTGGGGGGAGATAGACAGACCGACACACAGGCAATCGTTGCATCACCTGCGTCCGTCGAGGTAGTAATTGCGCCCACCTCACGTGTCGTTACTTGCGATTGCTCTGGGTCCAGGATTTCTAAAGAGCTTACAGGTTACAGGAATTGGAGAGCGGAGAGGGAGTGTAGAGTCTTACCTTAGGCAGTCGGTATTTATCTCTGAGGCAGGTACGCAATGTTGCCCTCTCGGCCTTCTTTACCAGAAACTCAGCATCTCTCTCCATCCTTTTTTAGATAGGAACGTTATTACATTCATACGTCATTTCATATCACATCCAGTTAGGTAATACCATCCTTCTTTTGTTGAAAATTCAATTACTTAATTTTTACTTACATAACATACTTACAGACATAAAATTGGTTAGCACAAAATGGATCATTGTATATTTTATATTTTTTATATTTGAATATTGCAAGCATTACAAAGGGTAGTATACACAGTTTGTCATCAACAAATTGTTCTAAACAAGCACAACATCTGTAGTGTATTTAAAATGATGAATTAGTCAATCACATTATTCTCAAAAAAATAATAATATAGGCTTGCAAAGCCTGTTTTCCCATAATATATCTGAATGAAAAGAAACTACCAGAAAAGGAAATATTTTACCATTAAAACTGCATTTTGAGAGACCAAAAATATACCATAGTATTATATATATTTTGAAATCATATTTAGGCTTACTTTTCCTCCACCAGCTGTTTCTGGTACTCCTCCGCCTCCTCCCGGGACATTCCCTCGGTCGACATGGTGTCTCTCTGTCTGTCTGGGTTCTTTCCTTCCTGCAGGAACGTCTACAAGTGACTCCTCTTAACGCTCCTCACTGGACTGAGAAACTTCTGAAGTCCTCACTGGGAGCTCCAGAGAGAGACAACTGTTCACCCACTAGATTTGCAGCACTTTTCCTTTTTTCTGTTTTCAGTCAGGCTACAGGTTTTGGACGCTGGCCCTGGATTGGCCTGCCTGTGCGCTTGACCAATGGGAACTGACGCTGGGTCTGAGGGACAGCGTAGTCAAGGGCACCCTGACAACTGACAGCATGAGCCAGAAAGGAGAGAATTCTGCCGACGCCATAATCTGGTTTAAGCCTCTTGGCGGCATGTTCTTTCAATTAGAAAACAAAAACCTATATTCCTAATGAAACTCAAAGCTCACACCATCAACTTTCAGTTGTGGCTTTAAAATTGTTTGGGCTGGTGAACAAGTGGATTTTACAAGCACAGGGGCATGCTCTGTGTCAAACTGCACATGCCTGTTTGGCATTAATCCCCTTATATAAAGAACCAAATCCTGTGAGCCAAAACATGTCCCAGACAGACAGAGAGACATAGCCGGATCGGTACACTGCTGAGTAAAAGAGGAAATCAGGGGTAATCCCTCTCCTCTGTTCAAAGGATGTGCTTTAACAATCTCCTCCATGCATGCCAAACCATTTGCGTTGGTTATCTCAAAACTACACCACTATCTGCTAAACCATTCATTCGAAAGTAGGAGTAAATAAAGAAGGATTCTTAAAAGAAAAGAAAAAAAAATCTAAATAAAAAACGTGAAAATTATTTATACACCATTTACAAATGTTTGTAGGAATAAATCACACACTAAGAGTTACAGTAGGGATTACGGGGGCGTGAATTCTGTGCCATGTGTCCCAACCATATGGGAGGAAAGTGTAAAATCCATGATGGCGGCAGCATATTGACCTACCACTAGGTGGGTTCGTGTTACACCCCCCCCCCTCCCCTCCCCATCACCCCCCCCCATCCTCCTCCCCCCCCCCTCAATTATTCCAGAGCAGTAATGCCCTGCCAGTGTAATTTACACACACATTAGCGCCGTGCGGGCCAAGCGGCTCTGCGCAAACACGGAGAGACGCAGCGGGTGGGGGGGAAGACAGGGAAAAAAACAGGCTTGAGTTCCCCTGTTCTGTTGTCCTGCTCTGTGTGATGCGACTCCCTCCTCTTCCCAGGGCGTCTTTGTGAATAAATGATGAAACGCCAGGTGGCGGTATCCTGATATCTGTGGTGCGTCACGGATGCTGAGGAAGGAGCGGGGGAAGGGGACACCAAGCCAACACGCAGCCAGCATCACTAGAGAGAGAGAGATCGAGGGGGGGAGAGCGAGTGAGAAAAGGAGGGAGGGGGGTGATCGACTCAGAGTAGTATGCTGAAGCCAGGACGGGCAGAAGGGAGAAAAAAATCACTGACAGAGGCGAACATGTCATCTTCCTGGATCCAATCCCTCCAGATCCTTCTGGTTCTCCTCTCCAGAGGCATCCACGCAAGTAAATACACATTTAAAAAACCTTTTAGAGGTGTAAATATACTGGGATTCTTTTCAGTTTCAACCCTTATCTGTTCGACTAGCTGGCTTACTCAAGTGACCTTGGAGGAACCAAATGTAACAGTGTATCTGAGTGGGAGCAGTACAGCATGTTGCATAATAGGCATGCTGCGGGTAGTTTCTCCCCTTCGGATGTGATGTGAGGTCTTCTGGGTTGTGCATGGGCCGCAGTTTACTCTCGTTTCCTGGTTCGTATCGATGTCCTTTCCTCTGCAAAGGCAACCAATCTTTTCATTTTCCTCGCTGAGCTAGTTGAGGGGATCTGCTGGTGGATTCTGGGGTTCACTCCGGAACACACGTGTGTCACTGGCTGTTCGTACAGCACATTAAAGGTTTCTGGCACTCCATGTAAGCCATGACATCACAAGTACATCAAATAACGTGTTCAATTACAGTAGACGGCGCTCTGTACTTCTGAAATCTCTTCCACTGAAATATGGACAGCCAAAACAATTGCAAGGGCGTGAGGGGCTGGCGACTATATAAATAGGAACAAAGTATAATGTTTATAGAACAGGAGTCAGGTGGCTCAGCAGGTTAAGGTGTTGACCTCATGATCGGAAGGTTGTGAGTTTGATTCATGCCTGTGGCTATGTGATATTGTGTCCTTGGGCAAGGCACTTCAACCTACTTCCCTCAGGGGGAATGTCCCTGTATATACTGTGAGCCTTGGACAGAAGTGTCTGCTAAATGAATATTTGTTTATATTTTATGTTTTCAGAAGCATTTGAAAATAAATTCATTTTATCTGGGCTGGTGTAGTTCGAACAGTGCTCATGATGAAAGATTAAAAATGTAGCACATTTCCCTTCCAGCTGAAACACCGCCCCCCTTGGTCCCAGATGAACCACCGGCTCTGCTTGAGAAGAGAGTGGTGCTTAAGGGTGACTATCCATTCAGAAACAGACATTTTTGTCATTTAACCATGTGAGGTGAAGGTTCACCTAAAGGATTATTATGTTGTTTGACAACTAAAATGTAAGATATTTATTGATATCTCAACTATTTTACAAATACAAGACTTCAAGTAGTTATAAACGTTTACAATGGCAAATGAGAGGCTTGAATTAAGCAGCCATGAAGCTTTAAGTACAAATGTACTTATTAGGTTCCTTCACTTTCAGAAGATGCTTAGGAAAAAAAAAGAGCTGACTCATTCCGGCCTGTTTGTTTTGTGCTTAAATTCTCATCCAAACGTCGAACATACAGGTGACAGTCATGTTGAAAATGTTGAACTTTTGGAACCCATCGAGGTCAGATTAGACTGTACCTGGACAGGTAACAAAACCAAAGTGCCCAGCATTACTGGGCATTGGGAAAAAGATGGGATTGAAATTGCTAACACTCAAGTGAGAGTACAAATGGAAAATGAGCAGTATAATCTCAAAAAAGTGTAAGTATACGTTTGATTGTTCGGTCCAATTTAGGGATTCAGGCAACTCACGTTTGTGTCTGGAATCTCATGACTTGCATACGTTCAAATACATTTTTAAGTATAGTGCATAAAATATTATAAATCGTGTCAAGGAAAGAGCATTATGGTGCTTCAATGTTATAACGGCCACACAGAAATGCCAATTTTTGTTCACAGGGCAATAAGAAACATATTTTTTTGTATTTGTGTCATTTATGGTTCTTATTCTATGGTTGTGAAAATCATTTCTTTTACAGGTTCAGCATAAACAAAAACACCCTTGGGGATTACTCTTGTGTCTTTGTTGGATCGGAAGATGGGGCAAAAATAGACTTTCATTTGGCAGGTAGGCCAATGTCCTCTCATGTCCGCTTTTAAACTTTCCACAATATCATGTTTCACAGTGTGACCCGTTCATGGTGATGTGTATCACTGGTCTTCAGACCTGGTCCTTGGGGCCCGGCCCACAGTCCTGTACGCGTGAGATGTTTCCAAGATCCATATGAATTGATTTAAAGAAATAGTTGTCAACCCATATATTTGAATCAGGTGTGTTGGAGAAAGGAAACATAGAACATACAGGACAGTGGGTCGCGAGGCTTTTCAACTGGGCAAAATGTGTTGGAAGTTTGGAGAAGATAATATTGGAGGTTACAGCTCTGCGTTTAGAGGACTTGACTGTCTTATTTAGATATTTCCCTTTGAAGTACGTTCAAATACTGATCAAATGAATTACATTTGCATGGATCAAAGATACTGATCAAATGAATGACATTTGCATGGTTCTTCGGTTTCACAGCACCGAAGATGAGTGACGTGCGAGACAAACCAGTTGTGAGCTACGTTGGCGACTCTGTGGTGATCGATTGCAAATCAAAGAAACCTCCAGTCTCCTGGCTCTGGTATAAAGTCAATGGGACCGAGAAGGTGAGTTAACACCGCAGATTTAAATTGCTACTCTTGGACACGGTGATGGAATATGACTTTTACGCGTATCTCCTGGTGTTTGGATCGTACAGGAGCTTATTGACACGGCGGCGAACGCCTCGCGTCACAGGATGCAAGTAAACGCCGAAGGGTATCACTCCAAACTGACGGTGCTGCTGGTGAACGAGTCTGACGCTGGAATGTACGCATGCAGCGCGGTCTTCCCCATCCGAGCCAGCGAAGGCCGAGTGGAGCTCCGAGTCATCTCCTTCATGGAGCCTCTCAAGCCTTTCCTGGCCATCCTGGTGGAGGTCGTCCTCTTAGTCTTCATAATTCTACTGTGCGAGAAACGCAGTTCGCAGAAGCAAAACCACTCGGGTAATGAAAAATAAACCCAGAGGAACACGTCTAGTTTGTTTCATTGACGTGAACAGGTTATAAATCTTATTAGAAATGTGTCATATCAACATGACCTTATGAGAGGGAGGTGATTTATGAACACGATGTTGACACACACAACTTGACACAAGAGTAAATTGTCCTTTTTCTCAGAAAATGAAAACCAGAGTGCCCAAACCAGTAAGACATAAGTATGGTTCAATCTGTTCAAATGTTTTCATTCAGCAGATTATTTTATCCAAGGCAACATGCAAATGTTGCATCATGCTATTAGTTCTGCCAATCTCACAGCTGTCAATGCCCAGAAACAAGAATCTATTTGATCATTTCAGGGCACAAGGAGAAAATGGAATGGAAGAAAGTTCTGCAGTAAGACAAAGAAAAGTTTAAACACATCCGCAGAGGTCTAAATAATATCTGGATCTGTTTCAAATCACTCTCATCACAATATCAAATGAATTGACATTCAAGAAAGAATGTTTTCGTGTTTGCATTCTAACCTGCTTTTTGAGTTGATACATCACATAATGTATTCAGTCACTGGTTATTTTTAACACGAAATGTTCCTAGTGCATTTGTTTGCAGGGGTTGGAGGCATTTTAAATGATTATTGTTTCAAAATATGGTCACGGTCTGTCACAAAGTAATTGTTGCCATTTATTTTGTAATTATTAACCAACCCAAAGAACTTGCTGAATGAAGAGTTCCATATCTGTCTGTACGCTTGTACGATTCCTGTCTACTCCTGTTCTTTTATATCCTTCTTCCGAACTTATTAGCACTGGCAACGGTTTGTGGGCGATGGATTGATCGCAATTATTTTAGTCTTACATCCGCATTTTCGTTGTATTTTCAAGTTTGTGTTTTGTGTCGTTTTCATGAGGCATACTGAAGAGCATATTGCCTATTTCCAAACAGAAAGGATTTCTGCCACAGCCTAGCTTCAACCTTCAAACTGAAGTCTTCTGGTGACAGTAGTTTTAATTGTTCTGCTGCACTTAATATCTTAGTTAGGTCAGATGTATGTGTGCAGTGCCTAAACTAGGCAACTTCAAGCATTAGCTAAATGAATATTACATAAGGCACCACTCAACACTGTTCTGGGGATTCTGTTAACTGCTGATGTCTTGGTTGTATCCAAAAAACAGTGTGCCTATACAAAATCAATATAACGTTTAGCTATCTATGCTTTACTTGAACTAAATACTAATAAATTATATTGCATTCTTATGGAAATATCTTTAACCTTATAGCTATTATAAGCTTATAGCTGTGTCTATTGTTGATGTGTTTGCTTGTCCCAATCTGTGTATGGTTCTCACATAACAAGCTGTTTTGCACCATCTAGTGGCAAAACAAATAAACCAAATCCACAAACAAGACTAAACTTGACCCATGAAAATGATTTGTATTGGGAGTGACATGATCCATTCGGACAAGCAATTAACCATCTCACCAAGTATTTTCAAAACATGGATATACACTACACATTTACCATTTACATGAGTCATATTTGTCCATAAGTTACAACGTCATCAAAGTACTTCACAGACTCACAGGTGCAGACTCGCTCCTGATTCGTCCATTTCAAGGCTTGTTCATCATGAACTGAACCAGCAGTTTCAGCACCGAGTCGTCCAGCCCGACCACAGCCCCGTCTTGGACGGACTCGTACAGACGCATGCTCGTGGTCCCCCAGAGGACGTTCTTCCTGGGGTTCCCTGCGTCCGTCTCCACGGTCAAGGCCAGCGTGTTCAGCTGGTAGCAGAAGAACGAGAAGTACTGGCCGTCTGTGATCACAGCCTGGGAGGCGAAAGGTCTGGTCACGTCCTCGTAGCTCCAGAAACCTACGGGCGTGAGACACAGCAGGCGTTATCGCCATTACATTTCACTAATTCATTTCCACGACTACGGAAAGGACTTTAAGGACTTTAAGAATTAAGAATGCTAGATGTCTGAAGCAGATGGCAGCACTGGTGGTTCAGTGGTAGGATTCTTGTCTACCATGTGCAGAAAGCCTGGGTTTCATTCCCAGTGGGGGTTCAAATCCTGACTAATGCACCTGTGAAATTTCCCCACTAGAGGACTAATGAATGATAATTTCTTATTTCAGATACCGATCGTGGCAAATATCTTTGTTGTAGGAAACGCTTCAGTGTCAGTGTATGAAGATGATCTGATATCTCAGGGATGATTCCATACCTTGATACATAGCCTGGGCCCCTGTCCATGCGAAGAGACTGGCGATGGCATTGGACCTCAGGAAGACCTCGATTTGGTCCTCCAGGTTACGTTTGATCATTTTGTCTCTGCGGTACCGGTCCGGGACCAGGTGGAACTGGGTGTGTCCGTAACAGGCCGGATCAGGGAGCTTGGCACCTGGATCGACGAGGATGTTAAGATACTTGTACTTCCCATGTACCCAATGGTATCACTGACATACAAGTTATCGTCTACAGTCTTGGCATTTACAGCGCCTACAATGTCAATGTAAGCATCTTAGTCATTTAGCAGACACTCTTATCCAGAGTGACTTACAGCGCATACATTCAACCCCAAGGCTAATAGGGTGAAGTGCCAACGACGTTGTCTTAGCCAGGAATCGAACTGACGACCAGAAATCGAACTAGTCCGACACCCTAACCACTCAGCCACCTGACTCCCCTGTCTTACCTGTGAAGATGTTGTTGTCATACTGACGTCTGAACATGGGCAGCAGATCAGGAGCAAACTTAATTTCCGGGACATCTGCTGTGTTTGATGCCTCAAGGGGGGTGAACTGAAACACAGGGATCAAGCCCATATGACGTCTGACAGCTCTACATTTACATTTAGTCATTCAGCAGATGCTCTTATCCAGAGCGACTAACAGCAAATACAGGGACATTCCCCCCTGAGGCAAGTAGGGTGAAGTGCCTTGCCCAAGGACACAACGTCATGTTGCCACAGCCGGGAACGGAACTCACAACCATCTCTTACTAGCCCAACACCCCAACCACTAAGCCACCTGACTCCCTAAAACCTCTAGATCAAGCTTGATGTCTTGTTAGAGCTACAGCTGATATCTATCCCCGAGTTGTCATTCATTTGGCTCCATATAGGTGCATTAGCCTGGTTCATACCTCTGGAAGCTGTTGGTGGATCCTTATCTGACTATGTGGTTTGTCGTCAATCTGGAATCTGATTGGCTCCACTCTGCCTTTCCGGTGTCCCCGGGGGACGGTCCTCTGCCCTCTCATCCAATAGAAGTTGACCTGAGGGTCCAGGTCTGCAGGACAACATCAAGACAAAGAAAATAACAAACGAAAAACAATGCATTATGAAGACTTCACTACTTCTACTGATGGTTTGTGGGACACAGAGAAAACCATACACAATCCCTCTCATTTACCCAGGCTTGAGCACTGAAGCACAGGGTTGTGCTTGGCCAGGGTGCAGGTAAGTCCAGACATCAGGTTCCTCAGGAATGGGGCCACCTTATGCTCTTGTTCTTTATACAGAAAGGACGTGGGCTTCTTCATGTACCAGTTCTCTTGCAAAATAGCGTTGATGAAATGCAATCGTATGTCTGCATAGGTGTTCTCATCGATGGCTGCTGATGGTTCCGGCACACTCTGCACAGCGTCCACAGGGGCCGATTCGTCTTTGCTCTCGGTTACGATAGAGAATCGATCCGGTAAGCCAGGTAGGTATGCGGTCTTGGTGAAATGCTGGTACCACTTATCGGAATTCAAGGCGAATGTCTGCGGATACATCACGTACTTCTTCCGCTGGATCCTAGTGAGCAGTTTCAATTTCTCCTGGACATCATCGGCTTTGCAAACTTTATTGACGTGCTCTTCTAACTGGCGTTTCTTCGCAGACTTGCTTTTGGCAGTAAGAGACGGTACTATAGGAGGGTATGCCGGCTGCTGTATGTCTGCCTTAGTGTGAACAAGGCGTCCGCTTCTGAACAGTAATCCATTTGGATAAAATAAGGATTGCAAGGGCAATCGTGTGCGGGTCGCCATGATTACGGCGTGTCGTTGACACTTCCGCGAACGCTTCTTCTGTTTCCTGGTGCATCCACTACAACCGTCCGACACTGCCAAGTGCCATCTTGCGATCACGTAACGGCCGGTTTAGGAGCGACATTAGGATTCCGATTCAGATTATTTATTTATTATTATTATTTATTCAGATTCAGATTACTTTATTCAGATTTAGATTACTTTATTCAGATTACTTTATTAATTCCCGAGGGAAACTCTTTAGTGACAACGGCACACAGTCTCGTCAAAGCACACAGGGGTAAGGATGTGGAGGTACAATAGTAGAAGAGTGCACACAGGGATAAGTGAATGGGGGTAAAATTAAGTAAGTAAATGCACACAAGGATAAAGGCTGGGATCAAAATAGTGATGGGATACAATATATACGGATCTGAACATAGACCGTAGATAAATAGCTGGGACATACACCCCTATTGACTTAGGGTCATACATGGGGGTTGTAATGTGTAATATTCACAATCTACATGCAGTGTGGGTTTTATGTGCAGACTATACAATTGTACAAGTATTGCTTTTTGCAGAATATACAGTGTTATGTTACAGGATGCTATGTTACTGAATATATAGTTGTAGATGCAGTGGTGAATGTCCACATGAGCTCATAGAGCCATGCACGAGATGTCACGTGGGGTAACGACGAAGTTACCCAAAGTCAAGTCAAGCATAGCGTGCCAAAGTGTGACTTTCTCATTTATCGATCGCTTTTCAATAGGTTTTATGTCAAGCGAAACTATGTTGAACACTGGGAAACGTTTCTAACGTTGAACGCACCAAAGGGGTCAGAACCCAACTTCCGGGTGGAGACGAAGGGGGAAAAGCTACAAATCAAAGCATGAATTTTTGCAAAGGCATTCGATCCCACGTCCGGAGAAGTCTGTGCTACGTCAAGCCTTTACCCCCTGCATGTCGAGCAGCAGAGGTAGTTATTTTGAGCATGAACTTAATCGCTTTAATCCTTAAAAGATCAGCACGTGCTTGTGTTGGACTATTGATGAAACTAACGTTGAGTCTATGTTCTGGGAGGGAGACAGATGAGATGGCCCCTAGGCTGGAAGGTGTCTGTGTTTGTCCAGGATCACTTGTTGACCTTTGCCTTAGAGCAGGGGTGGGCAATCCTGGTCCTCGAGGGCTGCTGTCCTGAAGGTTTTAGATGTATCCCTGCTGTAGCACACCTGATTCACCCCAGCCTTAGAGACACGCATGCTCTACTTGTCTTAGAGCAGTGGTTCCTAACCTTGTTGGAGGTACCGAACCCCATCATTTTCATATTAACATTCACCGAACACTTCTTAATTTGTCGTGTCATCACGAATCATATGAGTCGGATGTGTGTCTTGACCTCTGCCGAACCGCTGAGACTGACTCACCGAACCCCTGGGGTTCGATCGAATCCAGGTTAAGAACCACTGACTTAGAGCCAAGCATGATCTGCTCATTATATAGTTGAAAACTCCCGAAATGATTTTTGACCAATGTGGACTAATGGTGTATTATGTGTTTAGAATGTAAGTAAATGTACAGTTGAAAATAAATGTCTAAATGATTGATTTCAGGCAAACTCGTGTCATGTGTAAACCCCCGTGTCAACTACAGTTGTCCTTTAAACAAAGTGTCGTTGTTTATCACACGCTTTACGTTCGTCATAGAGACACCTCTGCACGTCCAAAAATGACGAGGTGCGTCTAGCAGAAGAGGCGAGCAGGAAGTACGGGTCTCCACGTCCAACCATTTTTTCCAAAGTGATTGACAAGAGTATTCCTGCAGATATCATATACGAGGATGAAAAGGTAAATCTCTCTCTCTCTCTCTCTCTCTCTCTCTCTCTCTCTCTCTCTCTCTCTCTCTCTCTCTCTCTCTCTCTCTCTCTCTCTCTCAGCTGCTATATACGAATGACCTATGGCCTTCCCAAATCTGTAATCTCGAACAGTATTGCACACAGACGTTTATTGACAGCATGTCAATACAAAATCAAAGTGATTAGATAAGACTTTCAAAGATCAGTTCAAGACATGTTGTGTTCTTTTGTTGTTTTTGCAGTGCATTGCCTTCAGAGATATCAGTCCTCAAGCCCCTGTGCACTTTCTGGTCATTCCCAGAGTCCCTATTCCAAGAATAAGTGAAGCCAAAGATGATGAATCCGAGGTATGGATTTACATTTCCAACGTGTAAAGTGTTTTGATTATCATCTTAACAGCGTAACTTTTTATAGCATTTTGTTTTTTTTACCTTTGTCCCTGTTCCCATATACTGTAGATGTTTGTCAATAAAACTTGGGAATACAATTCTATCCCTGATCCCTGTCAACTTTCCTCCATCAGCTTTTAGGGCACCTCCTGGTGGTTGCAAAGAATGTAGCAAAGAAAGAGTCTTTAGAGGAAGGCTACAGAGTGGGTAAGTGTGGTCGAATGTAGACATCCTGTAAGTTACTGCTGTTAGTTACTGTTTTCCAACATGTTTCTGTCTCCAGTGATCAACGATGGGAAGCACGGGGCCCAGTCTGTGTACCACCTCCACCTCCATGTTCTGGGAGGGAGACAGATGAGATGGCCCCCAGGCTAGAAGATGTCTGTGTTTGTCCAGGATTCATTGTTGACCTTTGTCTTAGAGACAAGCATGATCTGCTCACCATCTGGTTGAAAACCTCCAAAATAATCTTAACCGATGTAGACAAATAATGTTTTATGTATTCAGAAGAATGTAAATAAATGTACAGTTGAAAAGAAATATCTAAATGATTTTCAGGCAAACTCATGTCAAGTCTGAAGTAGGTTACCTTTAATAAAAACAGTTGAAATATGTAGCCAATATGTATTGAACGGTTTCGTTGAATTCTGTCAAGTCTTTTTTTTTTAACTGCTTTTCAATGCTTGCTATGACCACGTTAATGCTGTGGCTCAAAAGACCTTTGGCTAAGGTCCAGTCTAGCAGCTAAAACAGGAATGAGTGTACTGGTGGTATGGGTGGTTGCATTGAATGACCTTGATGACCAAAATTAACTGTCGGCTACGCTGTATCACCTGAGCTGGTTTAAACTCTCACCTATATTTACAAAAACAGCTTTGCAACAGCACTCGTCCGGTCACCTGACAGATTTCTCGACTGAAGACATAATGTTAGAAGGCAGCCAACGACCACAGCATGTTGTGGTTGATATATTGTAAATAATGTAGAAAGAAAAGGACATATAGCATGTGCTGAATGAGTATATGAACAAATAATATATTAAGATGTTAAACAAATGCATTCAAATACATTTGCTGAACTGCCCCTAAGATAAAGATAAAATGGATCAGGGTAAAAACCTTCACTTGAAATGTGTTTCAGTCCGACCTGAAAGTTACATAAGGTTTGGGATAAAAACCTGTGGGTCAAAGTCTCAACTTTCCCCATAAATTAGTGAGTGACCCGTCTTATCAATTCAGTGATATCCTTGATGATCTCAAACGGCAGATAGTTTAATCATGGGGTGCTTCACTCCAATCCATTGAACAGAGTACTGTCCCAGTGGGAGGCATTTGACCTTCAAACGACCTTTTGCAACTACATGAAATGTGGCGTCATACATTAGAAGCACATCTCTTTGAAAAAAACATAAACAATATGGCCCACCAACTCATATCACAAAGGGATCTCTTCTGATGTTGATTGCGAGAAACATCCGATCATTGTGTTCTTCACGCTATCCAATGTCAGACCAGGTCTGCTGCCATAGCTGACCTTTGTTCGAGGGTTTCTGTGGATCGTTAACTTGTAATGTGAACCTTAGTAGGTTGTAGGTGTAAGAAAGTTGGATTGTGCAAGCTGGGACCTGTGTGGACCATGACAGTCATACAACAGGACCTCCACACTTTATCAGTTTCCAAGGGGCCGGTCACACAGGCAGTTGGGCAGCACTTTACTTTTTTTTTTCTACACCTGACTGCTCTTGTCTACTTGATGTCATTTCGCGAATGACACTGTCGCTGGGTCAGTCAGAAAGGTAGGCAGCTACGTGAAAACCTTTTGTTTGGTGACATCTGACGTACTATTTATTGTTTGGGCTGGTAATTCTTACTTTTTTTAACTTTAAAACTTTTTGGGTGTGTAATTTTGGACTCAGAACTAAGTGTCATGTCAGAGAACTATGACATAGGCTAACATTTCAGATGGGAAATTAGAAATGTTCTCATGTGTCATTGCAGACTCACAGTCATGCAATGTCATGTGTTTTGAAGTGTAATCATGTTTCCATGGTTTTCCCAGCTGTCTAATATTGCAGGGCTTTGATTCACTGCTAACCAGTAGACCATAAAGCCTTGCACCCCAACGACAATGTTTGAATTTCCCAAATAATCACAGGTTATATGCAGCAAATATTGCCTGAAATAGACATCTATATATATATATGCCTGTGCGTTTGAACTTAGCACCAGTGACCTACATGTTGATGCACAGGTGCAAGACTGGTTCTTAACGTTTTATTGTTTGGTCAACAGAGACAGGCTTTATGGTTTCACTCTGAGGGGAACTTGTTGAACACTAAACTATCACTTCTGGTTTGATCTCCCAACTGTCTAATGCATGCTTCCTGTTAGTATGCTGAGTGTGAGCGTGTTTTAATGACAGAAAGAGCGTGTTCAACCACATTGGCTTCGTAGACTCTCAGCACTTTATAATTTGGATAACAGAGTGTGGATGTTACTTTCTGTTGAAGGTACGTAAGTTTAAGATGCCACAAAGTCTGACCAGTAATGTAGGAAGTACTATTCTAACCGATTAGCCCATCCATGAAAAGAAGGTGACATTTTTGCATTATTAATTTAAAAGGTTGTGAGGTTCCTTTTTCCATTGCTCAAACCAAAACTATAATTTCCTTTTAATGATCATAAAGTTATTTCCTATGCCATAAGTTAGTTCTATTGATCTAAATATACTAATAGAGTGGTTTGACTGATAATTTGATTGCATTTCTTGATATATTGATTGATGTCTCAAATGAAGTTCATGTAGATACATATAACATGCACACAGTCATTTAGGATCACGATAGTTGTCTGGTGAACTATTGTGTCCTTGTTCTAAATTAAGACCAGTGCAATTCCTTGTTTATCTCTACTGAAGAGTCCTGGTGGAAAGGGCTTGATTTCCCGATGGTGTACTACACCTTAAATCCACTAGATGGTCTCACTTCACAACCTTCCTTGTAATAAAATGCGTTGTAGTGTCCCTAAAAAATATATAAAATTATATATAAATATATTACCTGGCCCCCCAAAAAAGTTGCACACTAACATTTCGTTGGACCACCTGTAGGCAGACCACTACAGAGTCTTCTCCAACACATCCCAAAGATTCTCAATGTGGCCTGTCCATGTGAAAAGAACATCTCATGCACCCTCGAACCACTCTTTCACAATTTGACCCCTATGAATCCTGACCTTGTCATCTTGGAACATGCCTGTGCCACTAGGGGCAAACAAATATATACCTGCCCCCTTGAGTTCCGCTGTGGAAACGCTCTTACTTTCACTATTGCAAACTGCCCCGAGCTCTGTTATTTTTATACGATTTAATTTCACCAAACGTTGAAGTGATCGCCTATTACTTTCCGACCACATCTCTGCCTTGAAGAGGTCGACTCCCCCACTATCCTTTCAGATATAATCAATACGTTGAGGAGTTCTTATCCCAATTGCACTGTTTCAGCAATCTTGAAGCACGCAAATGATTTGACCTTTCTGGAAGAATTTAACACCTTTCCCCGACCAGCTTTTTCACCATGGTTGTTTAAGAAACGAGACATCGTAGGAGTTAAGGTTAAGTAACTTGTTGCCATCTTAAACATAATTAGTAATTATCCAATGGGAGACTCTTACATATTCGCTTAGTTCAATACATGTGGTGCCTTGGTTGGCCAAGTCTTGTGTAACATCACATATTTTTTTTTGTAGGAGACAAAACCTTGCAGAAACCTGATAATGTTTCTGGGTTTATTTCCACGTTAGTTGACGCACAGTTGATAACACTAACATTATTTCCCCCTAGGCATTAAATAACTACAGCTGAACTGTCCTACCACTGTAAAAGTATATTTCAAAAGATTCACTTCAAAGATAAGATAAAAGAGTAGCTTCAGAGATATGTTGGGAGTCTTAACCAAGGTTGTCTTGTTATTGATCAATGCTCATTGTAATATACTTGGTCAAAAGTCACTTTTCTTGGCCTGGGGAGAAAAGGGTTCAATTTAGGCTACAGATGTCTAAACTATTTGGCACAAACTGACAGATTTCAACACACTGCTGTCTGTCAATTTAAGAAAGTGACCACTGACAGTGCGTCATTAGAACTGTGTTGCAATGCTCACTATGAATGGCTCATATAAAGATATGGTGGGACTGTTTTGGGGGACATTTGTGGACTGAATACCAGTAGTGTTCTGCATGTGCAAATTATTGTCTCCAATTGAAGTTCAAAGGGTTTTTGTGAGTAAGTCTTCTTTTTCTGTTCCTTTTCAGTTGATTCAACATGATGTCTGAAGATAGTGATTGCATTGAGGCCAATGGGTTTCCTGCTGTGGAGGGTGATTCTGAAAGGTACCCCACTAATACAACACAAAGATGACACGCTTGAGTCATTGCAGAAATACTTTGAGTTGTCGGCAGTCAGCAGATGATAATGTTGTGGTGTTAATAATTCATGCATTGTCATTGTTGTGAGGTACGTATGGTAGGTATTGTAATCATGTTGCTTCTTTGGACAGCTTCCAAGCACCGCAGGCCAAGTCGCTGCTAGACTCCAAACTCCAACACATCGGCCCCTCCAGTCCGCTAGTTAATGGAAGAGTGGAAGAAGCGGACCCGGAGCCTGACAAAGGTGAGGGGCCGGACGCTGGGAGCGGCGAAACTGCTCAGGAAACACGCATGCCAGAGACAGAGTCTAGCCCCCGGCCATGCTCAAAGTCGGACGACCCGGGTGAAACTAGCCAGGAGACGGGTGAGGAAGCAGCGTTAGAACCACCCCGCCCACCTGAGGCCCCAGCCAAACCACCAAGGTCCCTAGGATGTGAGGAATCCACTGGGGGAGTTTTTGAAGGTAGGGCCCTCACCAAGCCCAAAGAGACATGGTTGATAAAATGTGAGCCATGACTGGATGTTGGTGTGTTAAAGCCCATCAGCTCATGATTTCAAATGGTGAAATGCTCTGATCGCACTTATCTTTAATCGTACCAAATCTTGAATCTTTTGACATTCTTTTCTCTTTTTTTGGTCAACTGGGTGTGCTTTTTCAGTATATCAAAAAAGATAATCTGTTTTAATCAGTAAATGTGACCAAACTTGATCAGCTGCATTCCAAAGCTTTCTTTTCCCCCTGTGGTCACATTACATGGCTACAAAAAAATGGTCAGTTCTCTTTTCTTAGACAGAACACACCCCTAATGACATCCCTCTGTCCCTCCTCCTTTACCTTCCTCCTCCCCTGCTGGTCTACCACAGCACCTGTGCTGAGCCAAGCTCTTGTCGTGGGAAAACTCTACGCCTGTTCTCTCAAACTGCCTCCGATGTCAGCCAACCTGTGTCCCTGTTGTCCCTCTTCAACAGAAACCAAGCCGATTTGCCTGAACGCCGCCTCGGTGTCTCTGGCCCCCGCCGACAAGCTATGGAGTACGATCAGGGACCAGGCAGTCAAGCTGAGGATGGAGGAGTCCGGCCCTGGTTCCGAAGCCCCCATGACGGTCCACCAGATGTTCCTGGAGACCGTGCAGAGTCACGAGGATCACCCAGCTCTGAGCTCCAAGGTGGAGGGGAAATGGGTGTCGCTCACGTGGAGGGAGTACTACAACCAGTGCAGAACTGCTGCGAAAAGCTTCCTCAAGGTCTGTTTGTTTATAGGAAAAAAAAGCCTGTTTGACTGGTCATAGCACCACTTTTTTGTAACCTGATGGTCGATGATGCTTCCTGGTTTCTAGGTGGCGTTATTGTTGGATTGTTGTTGTGGCTGTTAAAAATACAATGTCCCTTGGCGCTCAACACTGAAGACACATCTCTGGGACTCAGTCCTCTGGTGTACTCATTGTGTGTTATTTAGATAGAAGTGAATGCTTAATGGTAAAAAATGCAGTGTTCATGTACAGTAGTAGCTTTCTGTTTGAGGGGGGAAATCCAACAGATTATTTGCTCTAGGTCGAAAATCTGACTGGAAATTCCATCCGTATGGATCATTTGTGTACTTATTAACTAAATTTAAGTATTTTTTTTTATGTTTACTTGGCAAGTTGTCCCATTGTCATTTTTGTCTCGGTGTAAGAATGGGCGGCTGAAAGCCAACACTTGGGTGTGTTGGAATCAAAGGTCGTGTTACTTCTCCAGTTTCACGTTCATGTGCAGGATGCTGGAAGAAGCATCAACTAGGTCAAAAGTAAACACGACTGCATGTGTGCCAGTGTCTCCTTATTGATTTAATCTTTTGCTATCTACCCTTTCACCGTAGTTGGGGCTGGAGCGTTTCCATGGTGTTGGTATTCTGGGATTTAATTCTCCGGAGTGGTTCATCGCAGACATCGGCTGTATTTTTGCTGGGTAATGTCGCCATGTAGTTAGCATATCATTTTCCACCCATCAACATAAATACAAAACACTTGATTTAATATGCTCCTCGAATACGAGTTTGAAGAATTTGCACAATGCAGTTTCCAGGAAGTGTGTGAGTGTTTAATTGGCACACACAACCCTTCGAGGGGGTGGGGGGGCCGGGTTGGGTTGCCAAACTTGAAAATCCTGTGTGGTACTGGAGATAACAGATCTAGTCTGACAGGCCCAGTGTACATGTTGATTCGGCAAACATGTCATCATTAGGTGAATGGCACCAGGGGCCTTTACTAGAAGTCAAGTTTAACAAGGTAAATTCAGGTTTAACCCAAATCTGGATTCGTAGTACAGGTATACTACAGCATCTCCGGAGGTGCTGGAGGCTTCTCCTCCTATTTAACAAGCCCTATTCCAAACACATTAGCCTTTCATTCATTCCATCCACTGATCTAACTCTTGTGTGTGTTTCCTCAGGGGACTAGCAGCAGGCATCTACACCACCAACTCCCCTGAGGCATGTCAATATGTGGCGGAAAACTGTGAGGCCAACGTTCTAGTGGTGGAGAACCACAAACAGCTGCTGAAAATCTTACAGGTCAGAAACCAGGCCTCAGTTGACGTGGATCTTTGTTCCGAGTTCTTCCGAAATCCACTGCAAGAGCACTCAGATGCTCTTGAAATCCCAATGTCTATCGCTTCCTGGTTCCTTTAATAAAATGATTAACCTAATACTCCTACAACATTTTCCCTCCTAGGTTAAAGACCAGCTACCTCATCTGAAAGCCATTGTTCAGTACAAGGATGAGTTGCAGCAGAAACTGCCAAACCTTTACACGGTACATTGACAAAAGACCGATCAACCAACAAGATAATTTCAAACCATGCAGGAGAGCATCAGCATGGCAACTGTTATCAGCTAACTTGACTTCCCGGCCACACAGAACACGCCCCCTTCTGACCTCACTGCTTTCTCCACAGTGGGCAGAGTTCATGTCATTGGGCGAATCGGTGTCAGATGAGGAGCTGAATGCTGTGATTGACAGCCAGAGGGCCAATGAGTGTTGCACGCTCATCTACACCTCAGGCACCACAGGCAATCCCAAAGGGGTCATGTTGAGTCACGACAACGTGAGTGTGTAATTAGTATTACTCCTAATATCCTGTAATGGAATCAAGAATGTACCTTCGCATACAGCTTTACTAAGTCTCAATTACTTAATTACTTAATTACAGGTTTGAGTAAAAAAACAAGTATAAACTAAACAAGACCCAGGGGCTAACGCTAACGTGCTACTTTCCTGACATGCTTATGCCTGACGCAGGTCACCTGGATAGCCAATGCCACAGGCACCATGACAGAACTGAAGGCTGCTGAGGAGGTGGTGGTCAGCTACCTGCCCCTCAGTCACGTGGCCGCCCAGGTCAACGACATGTGGCTCTGCATGAGAGTCGCCGGAACGACATACTTCGCCGACCCTGACGCCCTCAAGGTCTAAATCCACAACGTCAAAACTCTTACTGTGGAAAATGTATACTTTAATACAGGGGTTTTGATTGATTGATTGATTAAACTTTATTTCAGACATATCAGAAAAAGAAAAAAAAGAACAACTAAGAGCATGAAAACACAACACAAAGAATATGTTCAAATGATTTCACAAACAAAAATAAACAAAATAAACACAAAATAAACATAACATTGAATTGATATGCCTGAAAAGGAGTAGGAAGAAGTATAAACTTGCAACTTGCAACCCTGGTCCTCAGGGACCCAATGTCCTGAAGGTTTTAGATGTTTCCCTGCTCCAGCACCTGATTCTAATGAATGAGTCGTTGTCAAGCTCTGTGGAAGCCTGATGATGACAATTCATTTGAATCAGGACTAAAAAACTATCAGGACAGTGGGTCCCTGAGGACCAGGGTTGCCTATCCCTGCTTTAATATAAGATGCTAATGCATTATGAAGTTGTGCAGGTGGTGGAAATATCTGAATTTGTATCATGTATATTTAAATTGGGATGAAGCTCTGATTTAGACATTATTTGTGTTTCAGGGCTCGTTGGGTAACACCCTAAAGGAAGTCCGCCCCACCAGCTTCCTGGGAGTCCCTCGTGTCTGGGAGAAGATGCAGGAAAAGATGAAAGCCATTGGTGCAAAGTCATCTCCATTTAGGAAGAGAATAGCAGACTGGGCCAAGTCTGTAGGACTCCAGTACAGCTACAGTGCTATGAATGGGTAAGGTGTGGAGTGTTAGGCAAAAAAACTGCTGTCCAAAGACTAAATATAAGTCATGCTTAATTATAAAAGAAGGATATAGTTATAGCGTTCAATGATTCGTAACAGTGTAAAATGTCATCACCTGGGAGTCAGGCGGCACGGTGGGTTAAGGCGGGGTTTAAGGCGTTGGCCTCATGATTGGAAGGTTGTGAGTTCGATTCCTGCCTGTGGCTATATGACGTTGTGTCCACTTCACCCTACTTGCCTCGGGGATTGTCTCTGTACTTGCTGTTAGTCGCTTTGGATAAAAGCGCCTGCTAAATGAATATTGATTATTTTATTTACATCAAACCACGCAGGGAGAACGCTGTTCCCTGGGGCTTCATGCTGGCTAACAACCTGGTCTTCAAGAAGGTGCGTGCCGCCCTGGGTTTCGACCGTTGCCGGGCCTGCTTCACCGGCGCCGCCCCCATCACCAAGGAGACGCTGGAGTACTTCATGAGCCTCAACATCCCCCTGTTTGAGCTGTACGGCATGAGCGAGAGCACCGGCCCACACACCATCTCCTGGACGGATGGGTACCACATCATGAGGTTAGCGGCCCACACAGATAAGCGCGTGCTGGGGTGTGAAGTGGGTTGCTGTCTGGACTGTCTGGCAGTAATGGATGGACTCAGTGGGAGCAGGCAAAGGGGGGTGGTTAGGACAGGACATCGTTGTTAAAGTATCTTATCAGTAAAACATCTGACATTGATGAGCTTCTAAGGCACAGGTGTCAAACTCGTGCCATTGCGGGCCAAGAGGGTGCAGGTTTTCGTGCCAACCAAGAAACTACACCAGCTGATTTCAATAACAAGTTTGATTTCACTAAGTGGAGAAACTCATTAGTGAAATCAGCTTGTGTAGTGGCCTGGTTAACACGAAAACCTGCACCCTCTTGGCCCGCGATGGCACGAGTTTGACACCACTGTTAGTAGGCCACATTTATGTTCTATGTTTGCTCATTCCTGCCAAAGTAAATTCTATGTTTGTTTATCTTGCATAGCGAATAAACCCCCATTCTGATTCTGATTCTGATTCTGTTCTAAGGAATTTTGTAAGGAATTACTTCGTATGTATTGATTGTTTTGTATATAATATACATGGCATTTCAGTATATTTTTATGTTGGTCCTGAATCTTTGTTTTTGCCACAGCTGTGGGAGGGTGGTGAGAGGCTGTAAGACCAAGCTGGACAAACCGGATGAGGATGGGAACGGAGAGATCTGCTTCTGGGGACGCCATGTCTTCATGGGCTACCTGAACATGCCGGACAAGACGGAGGAAGCGCTGGACCACGAGGGCTGGCTGCACTCAGGAGACCTGGGCAAACACAACAAGAAGGACTTCCTGTTCATCACAGGAAGGATCAAAGGTAGGTCGCTCGCGATCAATTGTCGATTCGAATGCTGCTAACAGGACATACAAGGAGTGATGTATTTGGCTTGCAAACGGAGACAGATTTGCATGGGCAACATGAACGGTGCGTCTCACTGAGTTTCTGTTTCTTCTTCCGGTCAGAGCTGATCATCACGGCCGGGGGTGAGAACATTCCTCCCGTGCCCATTGAGGACGCAGTGAAGGCTGAAGCGGCCATCATCAGTAACGCCATGCTGCTGGGAGATAAGCTTAAGTTCCTCTCCATGCTGCTCACCCTCAAAGTAAATCTCACATGTTTTTGCAGTATCAAAAAACATCTCTCCCTCAAATAAAATCATGTAAAAGCTTGAAGACACAGGCAGATTAGCAATAGCATTTTTTGTGAACATTATGATTCTTTCTCTGCAGTGTGTCGTGGATGACAACGGTGAACCCACAGATGAACTGACCCCCGAGGCTGTGGATTTCTGTCAGAGGCACGGCGTCAAGGCAACCAAAGTCTCGGAGATCATAGCCAATAAGGAGCCGGCCATCTATAAGGCCATCCAGGAGGGAGTGGAGAGAGTCAATGCCAGGGCCACGTCCAACGCTCAGAAGGTGCAGAAATGGGTCCTGCTTGACAAAGACTTCTCCATTTCCGGAGGAGAGCTAGGTATGTTTGATTTTTATTTTTTTATTTTTTTACAGTAGAGGCCTGTAAGCAATAGTTATACAACTTTGAATTTTGGGGGTTGGGTATTTCCTTGTTACATCCAGAATTCTTTTTTTGCTATGTTGTTTGTTACATAAAGATATACGGGTTAAGTTAACAACAGACAGTGAAGGAATGAGGAAGTTATCAAGCGTTAAAGGACTTGCGATAAAAGATTTGATCCAGTCTTGCATTCTTGTGCCAAGCAACATTCTAGTCTCTTCCTTCATGCGTCACTTGTGACGTTAGACAGTTGAATGAATTATGTAAACTACCATGAATTAACAAAGACAAAAAAAGAGATACATGATATTAACCTGATTGTTCTTTTCAAGGCCCTACCATGAAGCTAAAAAGACCTGTTGTAGTGAAAATCTACAAGGACACAATAGACCAGATCTATGGAGTGACACAGGAATAACAGTGGAACCCAAAGACACCGCATAACATTGAAGACCTAAAATTAGGGAAGGGCACATGACTTGAAAAGGCCCTTAAGAATGTTCTATTTTATTGAATGTTTTTGTAGAAATCGTTCTGTGTCTAGCAACTCAGCATGACTATGATCCTCACATTGATTCCTACTCCACTACTATTTAAGCAGACTATACATAAGACTTCCCAGCAAGGATATTTGCACTTTTTGTAAATAAACTGTATACTCATTGCCAAATATGCTGTACTCTGAAAAGACTAGCTTACACTTTTTCTGAAAATCTGCAAAGCTGAACTTTGGAAAGTCAGTATCGTGAGCTTCCATTTTCACCATTATTCAAATATCATCATCCAGAATGGTCAAAAGATATGCTTCTAGAGGTTAGAAATGTGTTCGCTAAACATTAACTTCCACTTTTGGAATACCGGGTTGAGAAACCTTGATGAACTGTAAGTTTGTAGAGTAAATACATAAGACAAACAGCATGTAGGACGATCAGATGTTCATAGTTTACTCAGTGCCTCTCCATGTACAGTACCAGGTATATTGAAGTGTTTTATTTTCTGACATGTTGTAATGAAGTGAATCAATAAATGTATGAATTTTCCAACCAATAAAATAAATGTCATTGGTTTATGATATTGAGATTGTGTGGATGATGATGTCCGATGTTACTTTTCATGTCTGGGTGGGAACCTCCCTCACATGATGGACAGTGAATTCTGCACTAGTATTTTATAATGCTTTAATAGGTTTAAAGAGACAACGCTGCTGTCAGTGTCAGAAAACGTATTTTATGGATGTTTAGCGTCACCTTTGCAACTGCAGTTGCTACTCCAATGTTCTCATTCGAAACGGTTCATGATAGCATTGCATATATTTTTCCCTACTTACATTTACATTTATTCATTTAGCAGACACTTTTATCCGAAGCGACTTACAAGAGAGAGCTTTACGAAAAGCAATGGTCACTGATCATAGCCTTGTTCATACTTGTGTGAACCTTCAGTGGGCCTCTGTCCCACACACAAACATGTAAATTATTGAAATCTTTATCACCGTAGTGGTGAATTAGGGAAGCCCCAATTAAGGAAATGAATATGTTGTGAGTGGTTTTGTAATAGTCTGTAATAGAAGCTTGACTACATACATTCTTAATACATAGGTTTGTATTAGGTATCGCTGAAACCAAGCACCAAGCAAGCATATAGTAGCAGAGTAAAGTATGTAAAGTATCGTGTGAATAACAAACACCATAACAAGTATGCTGTACAGTAGCTATGGGAAGGCTAAAAAGAACCTGCTAGCTTTGACAGATGGGCATCGATCAAGAAACTCAACCCTTTACCCATTACTCCATGCTGGAGCCCAAGGCCATGTCATAACCGCCCCCCTCCCCAAAAGAAAACCATGCTAGGAGTTCAAAAGTTACATCGAAATTTTTTGAACGCAACATTGAGTAAATGTTATACTAAAACCAACTAAAAAAGGTCACCAAGGACAGCCACAACTTATTTCTCAATTGATTGCAGGGGAAGAGTAAAGCAAAGGTTGTCGTTCTGTCATAAAATCTCTGCAATTGCCTCCCATAAGTCATAACCTACTCTGCAGTTTCTCCTCCAAATTTGGGAGATAATTTTTTAACATTTAGATTTAACCATTTAGCAGACTCTTATTCAGAGCAACTTAACAGCAAGTACAGGGACATTCCCCCCTGAGGCAAGTAGGGTGAAGTGCCTTGCCCAAGGACACAACGTCATGTTGTCTTAGCCAGGTATTGAACTGACAACCTTCTGATCACTAGTCCGAGACCTTAACCACTCAGCCAACTTACTCTCCCACGGTATGACTCCCAAAGTACGACTCCCAAAGTACGACTCCCACAGTACGACTCCCAAAATATGACAATTGTGTTTGTCAAGCAGTTGTACCTGAAGTGAATTCTGTGAACTGACACAAACATCCTGTAACTGTATAAACATGCATGTGAATAAAACAACACAGGGTTGTAGAGCTAGTTTTGAGAATACAAAATATAATAAAAAAAAATGTTTATTAAAATGAGCATGAACACAAATAATTTCAAATAGATGGCACAAGCTTTTAAACAAGCAAGTTTTAAACAAGCAAGTAAACAAGGCAAAGGGAAAAGCACATTTAGGTTATATGTATATATATATTTGAACACATAATTAAGTGCATTCACTTCTTAAGGCAGAACTGAATGGCTTATTTAGTTGTCATGGCAACGCCCTTCTTGAACCAGGCATTACTGTTGAGCAGTGAGAGCATGAAGCGAGCAACATCACCCCTGGCAACAGAAGATCCTACGGGTAGTCCATTGGAGTCAGGGACAAAGTACCCCTCATGGGTAAGGAACTCTTTGGCTGAGGAGAGGTCAAAGATCAAAGGGTTAATTTTCGCCAAACCTTCAAAAACAAAACCTTGCCAAACCTTCAAAGACAAAAGTGGTGAAGCAAGGTTTACTTAGATGATCTATGACATTAACAATAAAAAGGAAACAAATAAAGCAATGTATAGGAAACTGGAGGATACACTTTGTAACAAATCAAGCCCAAGCCAAACATTTCAAAACACACATCAGCAAATAATGTAGTCTAGTTCATTCCGAATCTGTTTGTGAGTCTTACCTGTGGCAGGTAGGTTCTTGAGACCAGGGGGTCGAACCACAGTCCAGTTGATGTCCTCTACCTTCTGTAGGTAGTGCTCCATCTCAAACATGTTACTGAGAACACTCCGGATCATTGGCAGCAGAAGGAAGCGGATGAAATAAGATGCCTGCGAGCCTGATTCAGCTGGAGAGGAGAGGGCGGTGGAAGTATGAATAACATACAGTGAGGTGCCTGATGAGAAACTATAAACACCTATGAATCTAACCAAAGCTGGAAACGTGGTTCTTTATGAAACCTTACGGGCAGTGTACCACGAGGTCATGGTTATGATGCGGTTGACTTTGGCCTCGCGCATGGCGTTAACCATGGTCGTCATGGAGAGCGTGTAGCCCGTGACGCCGTACAGGACCGACGGAGGAAAGCCCAGGCATGAGATAACAGCATCTTGTCCTTGGAAGTGCTGCTTAAGGCTGTCCTCTGAGAAAATATCACACTCGACCACCTGACAGAGAGGAGTAGTATCTTCACTGACATGTGTGGGTTAAGGTTCAAACACAGTTCAAACCTGTAAGTTAAACTGTAAAACAAAAAAACAAACACAAAAAAAAACACCAAAAAAAACACAAAAAACTGTTCATGACCAAAGATAGATCGGAATTTTGAGAGTGCGTGCAAGTAAAACACAAATGTAGGTCAATAGGAAACAGCGATCGCGTGTTTAGCAGTCCAAAAACAGCATTCCAGACGCCTTAGCCTACATTTAACTGCTCATGATGAACTGTCAGCTTCCCTGGATTTCGGACCATGGCGGTGACAGTGTGCCCCTGCTGCAGGGCCTCGGTCAACAAGTACTGTCCCGTCTGGCCGGTGGCCCCCAATACGGCTATCTTCATCCTCAGAGTCTGAGAATAAAGACTTCATGTTAAACAGCAGCACAGACACTTCACTTGAAACCGTAACACGGCTGGTGGACGAGAAAACGCCGTGTTACATCATTGGTTGAACTGTGAAACTGACATGTTTTTTTCCGGATTTTATGTAAGCATGCATACAGTGTTATTAAAGGACAAGGGAGGATTTGACTCGTGGGCATTTGTGGGTTGTCTTTCTTGACAGTAGATGGCAATGTACACCACAATACCCCGTGAAGAAGATGTCTACAAACTACTAGTACCTAAACAGAGGATGTATTATATAAGATACACAATCGAAATCATTTTCTATTGTCGATTTTTTCTTCTAATTTGCAACAGCATGTCCTACTGACACGCGCTGTAATTGCTTTGATCATGCCTGCTTCTCATGACCATAGACATGTATAATGCCAATGTCTATGCTCATGACTGCCTAACTGGACACAGACACCCATTGATGATAGGAAAGATTGAGATGCAGAGCCTGTTAGTACTCCATCACTCCGATCTGTGAATAGTTATGTCAGGAAAGTCAGACATCCCAAATGCCACATGCACGAAGAAGCTCTTAGAAATAAATGGCATTGTAATCAATTTACTAATACATGAGGAGCCACCTGAGTACAGGTACTGCTGTCTATGGTACTTGACAGTGCAGCGAAGTAGTTCTAAAGTAGTGACAATGTCAAAGCCAACTGGTAAAGTAATGTTTTGCTCACCATGCGTGACTTAGGGAACGACACTGTTTTCCAAACGAATGATCACAGCGACTAAATTTATGAAACTTTACTCTTACGTAGTAAAGGGCATCTACACGCCCATTCAGCAGCGTTTCCTTGTACGCAGCACTTGGTATGCATTCAAGATGGGCAATATTTCGCAACGTTTTACTCAGTTACGTCTTACATTTACAATTAGTAGACGCGTTTTATCCAAGCAAGTAGGGTGAAGTGCCTTGCCCAAGGACACAACGTCATATAGCCACAGCTAGGATTCGAATTCACAACCCTCTGATCATGAGCCGAGTGCCCTAACCCGCTGACCCATCTGACTCCCATCCTCTTCATTAGTATTTATGTGACGCGCTGGTTTATGAAAGACGATTACCTTGAAATTTGTATACTTGTATACGGCATCTAATTCTGATATGTACAGTTTTTTCATTATAATATTTATAAGACACACACACACACACACACTTTCACGTTAAACACAATGATGCAGAATAATTTATCACAACGACAGAGGACTCAGAGAAGTATTGAGACATAAATGACATTAGGGTATTCACATTGCACCTCATACGAAGTACCTTTTACGTGTTTCTGCTTTGACATGATATTTCTTTACACATATAATTATGTTATGAATGATGTCCAACGCTTCAAAACAAAACGTTGGTTTCAATAATGTACCCATTGTTTAAGCCAGGGAATGTAGCCCATTAGAGTGATTCCTCCTATATAAAGAAGGGTCTAGCCGCATCAAGTCATTAACCAGGTTAATCCACTTGCACCCTTGCTTAAGCGATACAAGTCTGTCAGAAGACTAAACTAGACCCTAATAGAGCACCAAAGAGCAAAGCTGCCATAAGGAATAGCAGAGACACGGAGGAATTGTTCTACCGGCAACCATCTAGAATGTCTGATCTGGACCACCGTTTCCAAACCCTGTGATGATATATGTTCAATATTGTTCTGGTTGAAATGCCAACGTGCAAATGCCGGTGGAACACAATCTGAGAGCAGTCATCTCTAACCTCAGGACTTGGAAGCGTGTTTGCAGGATAGATCAGGTGACCAGGTAAGTTGCTGACTATCACAGTCATTGTTTCCATATTAGGCTACCTGTATAGTTTTACAGTGAGTTTACAATATGCCAACACAGATGAAAACCATATGACCAATTCAATCTATTAAACCAATGATGAACAGTATCAATTAGTATCAACAAGAATCAGAGTGCAGTATCAATACATTATGCATAAACTATCCTGGATTTTGTAAAATCCAAGATTGCCATGAAGATCTTTGTTATTGGCAGATGGTTTCATTATCAATGTTTAATATTGATTTATCATAGTAATTTGGTAGACCAAAGGAATGTTGTTGTCAAATAACACCAGGTGAGTACATATAAGGTTGTGAACTTGATGATGTACAGTTTTGTTCATCTACAACCTTTCCTTAATTAAAAACAAATCATACAGAAAATAAGTCTTTGGCTCGCACACGTTTAAATGTGGGTGGAACAGCATTCAACGCAAAGACAAGCATCCTTTCTTAACCAAGGAGGTTGTCTGATGCTATACTTGAGTATTTATAGGTTCCATGGTTTAAAGCTTTCATAGACCACATATATACATGGTGGCTCCTGTGGGATTAAGGGCAATCAGGGGGGTCAGAAACTAGCAAGAGGGATTACAAGGCTGCTGAGGAAGACGTCATAATGCTTCTGTTAGCATCACAGGAGGAAGAAGGAGGGTTTTGTTTTGGAGGGAGGAGTTGGAGTTTCATTTAGGTTTTTTGAAGACAGGCCATTCAATGTCTCTCATCACTGAAATACTGGTAGAACTCCTAGTCCTTGATGATCAGCTGGAGTCTTGTAGAGTCTTTTGGGGGGGGGGGGGGGGGGTGCAATGAAACATGAATGAAATGCAGTTGTGAGATGATTTTACTGTATGTGACAAAGTTTTACCTAATGATCTTCTGCAGGAACAGCCATGGGATGTGGCGTCACAAAAAACAACCAGTTAATCGGCCAAAAGCCAGACAAAGGTAACAGATATGGTTGAGGGCTGTTGGCATTCTGTACTCGTGTTGTTATTGGCGTTTTTCACTTTAATTTACACTTCTACTGATCAGAACTATTTATTTATTTTCTGTGGAATCGCCACTTGAAGGAGCCATTGTACCAGGTACATCAGCCCTGAAATAAATTAAATGCCTTCTGTACATATGTATGTGAGTGCAATTCTAACGGATGAGTGTCAAACAAATAAACAGTGTCAAATAAACAGTGCTGAGGTAAACAATGGTATAGTTATACTAGATCGTCCTTTAAACCTCCGATGATATTAATGTTTTTTTTCCCTCCTTTGTGCAAAAAAATTGCAGCCGTGATATGTAAGTCAGAGTTAAATACTGTACATGACATAGATGATAGTTATAGTCACACTGAATAGAAAAATGGCAGTTCGACTACAGTAGCTTAAAATCCTTCTCTACCACTCAAACTCCCATCAACCAACTCCCATATCCACACATACTGATAAAACCATGCTTTCACACCCGTTTGGTTTGAATGTCTCTCTTCCTTTGCACTGCAGCAATGAAGGCCGCTGTCTTGATCCAGCGCTGGTACCGACAGTATGTAGCTCGCATGGAGATGAGGCGAAGATACACCTGGAACATCTTCCAGTCGATTGAATATTCTGGGGAACAGTCCCAGATTAAGGTGAAAGAGACTTTATGAATCAAGAATGATTTACTAGATGCAGACGAATAGTTCCGAAAAACAGTTTGCTGGACATAAGTATTTATGTGTTTGAATTAAATCAATTTCTTTCTTCTATGCAGCTTTATAATTTTCTTGGCTACCTCATGGACAATTTCACACCCTCTAGCTCTGAAAGTAAGACTTTCCCCTTGTTTGTAGGTTTCTATCCAATCATATTTAGGACCCTTCGTAAACAAACACAGACTTGGAGATCCCGTTTTACCCAAAACACTCTTAACTGTAGTCCCATCCTCACAGGAAAACTGATCTCGCACATCTTCCGGGAGAACGAGGTGTGTCGGGATGTGGAGTGGGAACGGCATTTCTGTTACAAGAACATCGACATCCCCGATATCTACTCAGGACCTCACCTCACCTTTCCTTTGGACGTCAACCAGGCAGCCGGCCTTGTTGATGCCTTCAGGAACAAGAGGGTAGGTGCCTCTGGGTCTGTATGACATATACGTGAAGTACTGCACCTTGCAATAACGTGATGGATGGAGGGATGAAAGGACAGATGGATAGACGTGAACTGGATTCAGTCAGGTGGCTGAGTGATAAAAGAGTCGGGCTAGGAATCAGAAGGTTCCCTGTTCAAATCTCAGCTGTGCCAACATGATGTTGTGTCCTTGGGCAAGGCACTTCACCCTACTTGCCTCAGGGGGGGAACGTCCCTGTACTTGCTGTACGTCACTCTGGATAAGAGCGTCTGCTAAATGACTAAATGTGAAATGAAATCGTGACCTTTTTATTTCACTTAACAAACAGCTATGAGGAGATGTGTCGGGGATGTGTCTTGGATCTGCCTGACTACATCTGCCTTTCTCCCAGTAGCAGCTCCACTCTCGGTACGTTCTCCAACTCCTCCTGGAAACTTGGAAGCTGCTTCGCAATCTGCCGAATATCAGCCGGGTCTCCACCTGTAACAGCAAGGAAATCACCATCTGTGGTAAGAAGGCAAACGTTTGAGCACCGTTTGAGAGTGTTGCTAAATGCAACCTGTTGCTGTATCTCCCACGTGCATGCTTGTGAAACGTTTTACGCTGCATGGAGACATTGTCAAGTCTTAAATAAGTACGGATGTATTTAGGGTTTGTTCAATGCATTCACATGAATGTTTTCCCGTCGGTTTATCGAATCTAAGGCGATCTACATGGTCAACTGGAGGATCTGCTGTTGGTCTTCTACAAGGTGAGGAATTGTGCACAGACTCAATGAGTGCCAAACATGTAAACTGACTTTTTGTTGTCATTGGCCTCTTGAATGACATGCTATTGTTGTTGTTGTTTATCCTTAAGAATGGGATGACGTGTTTGTTGTTGTTTATCCTTAAGAATGGCATGCTGCTGTTGTTGTTCATTCTGTCGATGTTATCGTCGTGTGTGTTCTAGAATGGAATGCCGTCCTTGGAGAGGCCGTACGTGTTCAACGGAGACTTCGTCGACCGAGGCAAAGACTCCATAGAGATTCTCCTCATCCTCTTCTCCTTCCTGCTGCTGTACCCCAGCGACGTGCACCTCAACAGGGGAAACCACGAAGACCACATCGTCAACTTGAGGTGCCGTCCCGGAGAGCCAATCAGAACGCTTCAAAGAAAGAGTCCATTTTGAGGAAACCTTGAAGCATCCCGTCAAATGCCTGACCTCTGTCTCTGTGACTTTTGTTGTCTGTGTTTAGGTATGGCTTCACCAAGGAGGTCCTGGGGAAATATAAGGTAAGATTGATGTCTGTCATTACTACTAACACTATACCCATTTGATAGATGCTTTCATCCAAGGAAACATATTCACATTTAAATGTATTTATCTGTAGATGCTTTTATCCAAAGCAACTTCCAAGATAGAGCTTTACAAAAGCTCTAAAAATGCTAAAAAAAAATCGGTCACTGATCATAACAACAAGATTGTCCCCAAACACTGCAGGTAGTCGGATTATGAAGCACACTTTGTTGGAAACCAAACAAGTGCCAAAGGGAAGAACCACAGTTCAATAAATTACAATTAACTCGTCATGAATCTACATATGGGGATTCAAAACTACAATCTTTTAATATACAGCTGAATGCTCCACCACTGAGCGACTACCAATCCAGTTCAATGAACGTTCACGAACATGCATAAGCGAATGAGCTCCCTGTCATTTGTTTACCATATGGTGTTACGTCCTAATCCTTCACCAGGCTTGAGCCTGTATGCTTTTTGAATAGCCCAGGAGGAATCACGTCCAGCTGGCTGGGGCTGGGGGTAAAGCTTTAGGGCAGGAATCCCAGGTTGTTTGAGGGAACTATTTTCTTGCGCATGTCTGGGGGTGACCTGTCTATGTGACTAAGTGGATTGGAAGGCGTTGACCCCACTTGTCTTTAGGTCATCTGTTCCTCTGTGTGCTAAAGGTAATGAGGTGATCATGACACCAGAATGAGGCCCCTGAAGGAAGGCTAGAATCCTCTATGATAAGCACTAGATAACTGTGGGAGATAACCCAAAACGCATATGTATTTTTAACAAGTACACATTTCATGTGGTCCATTCACCTGATAAACACATCTAAATATTAAAGATGTGTTTATACCTTCATACAGTTAAGCTTTAGACCAGGGGTGGGCAATTCCGGTCCTCGAGGGCTGCTGTCCTGAAGGTTTTAGATGTTTCCCAGCTCTAGCACATCTGATTCTAATAAAGGGTCATTATCAGGCTTCCACAGAGCTTGATAACAACCCATTCATTTGAATCAGGTGTGCTAGAGCAGGGAAACATCTTAAACCTTCATGACAGCGGCCCTCGAGGACCGGAATTGCCCACCCCTGCTTTAGCGTTGAGGTGAATGTCTCGAACAATAAGTGATTATTGTTATAATTTTTATTATCTAACGATGTTGTGGGATATGACTGACGTCTTCCCAGATGCATGGCAAACGCATTCTGAAGCTCCTCCAGAAGATTTTCAGCTGGTTGCCCCTGGCAACGGTGATCGACCAGAAGGTGTTGATCTTACACGGAGGGATCTCGGACACCACAGATCTCAGCATGCTCGCCAGATTGGACAGGCACAAGGTGAGGGAAAACACTCAAATATCCCTCAGGAAACCGCTCCCCAGCTCAAACTTTTTCTTGGAGGAGCATTTTCAGGTTGTTCAAAATTCCTTGGTTATCTGTGCTTCAATGCTCTTCCGGTTTCTGCAGCCCACCTTTTATCTTATTTGTATTTTACATTTTGTATTTTTATCTTGATTTTTATTTTATGTTCCATATGTTTGGAACATCCTGCCGTAGTAAATTCCGTGTTTGTGTGTCTTGCGTGGCGATTAAGAGACAAATTCGCATTCTGTTTCTACTCTTCTAGTATGTGTCAGCTCTGAGGCCTCCTAAGAAGAGGGTGCAGAGCACCATGGCCCAGCAGTCTGTGGATTCTGACATGGACGACGAATCGTTATTCCCTAAGACCAACGTGCGGCGTGTGTCCCTCGCCGACCCCAAGCCTTTCCCTGATCGGGACAGCTTCCAGCGCCGGTCGCTCCAGGACTTTTCCGACAGGCTTAACCGGACGGAGCAGGAGGACGCAGAGTTTCCACGGCGCCAAGTGGATTTGGTCAACCCCGGGTTTAATCAAGTGGACTCGGTGATGTCAGAGACCTCCACGGAATCCATAGACATCCAGGATGCAGATACAGAGTGGAGACAGGTGGGATGGTTGGAGGCATGGATGAAGGGATGTATGAAAGAAGTCAGCTGGCTGAGTGGTTAGGGCGTCGGGCTAGTGATCGAAGGTCGTCAGTTCCAGGCTAAAGCAACGTGATGTTGTGTCCTTGGGCAAGGCACTTCACCCTACTTGACTCAGGGGGAATGTCCCTTTACTTGCTGTAAGTTGCTCTGGATAAGAGCGTCTGCTAAATGTATGGATGAACGTTTGGAAGAATTGATGGGGAAATGGTTGCGATGAACAGACTGATGAAGGGAGGGATGAATGGAGGGATAGCTGCAGATATTGTTTGAGGGATAAACAGGGTGGTGGTCGAGCAGTTAAGGACGCAGGTTAGTAATCAGATGGTTGATGGTTCAAATCCCTCCCGGCTGTACCAATATACATTGTGTCTATGGGCAAGGCACTTCACCCTACTTGCCTCAGAGGGGAATGTCCCTGTACCTGCTCTAAGTCGCTCTGGTTAAAAGCGTCTGCTAAATTACTAAATATAGATGGATGGAGGAAGATGATGGTTACCTGAGTTTGTAACTGCACTCCCTGCCAAGGCTTCAATTCAGCTCTCAGTCATGATGATAGTGAACTACCTGGTCAACACAGGTGAGGAACACTGTCACCTAAGGATAGGGGATTGATTTGAGGTAACGGTTTTTGTGTATGTCTGTACTCAAAGTTAATTGTGCGTGTTAATCCAGCAGCCTTGGAAGCAATCCTGTTTTGGCGGTCTGCATTGTTATCGTGTCCATTCTAGTACAAGATTTATAGCAAAATAGGTATGTGAACATTAGAAGTACTTCAAGTGCCAGAACAGACAATCAGGCCTAAAGTGGATTACCTAAGACTGTTGATTCAGCGTTAGCTCAATGGGTCATTTGATCTCATTTTTGGAATGCTCTTCTCTACCTGCAAATCCTGGAACCCTGAATGTCCTAACCTCAGTCCTTAAACAGACACATCAGCCATAGCGTTTGTCTTTCATTTCTTTCTCTCCCCCTCCTCCTCCTCCCCCCACCCCAGATTCTAGACCTGCTATGGAGCGACCCCATGCCCCAGAACGGCTGCGTTCCCAACGAGGTGAGGGGAGGTGGCTGCTACTGGGGGCCGGACGTGACGGAGGAGTTCCTGGCGAAACACAACCTGCAGCTCATCATCCGCTCGCACGAGTGCAAGCAGGACGGCTACGAGTTCTGCCACAACCGCAAGGTTAGGTGTCCCAGGGGGGAGAGTTGATGCCGCACTGTGGCTACGGTTACGGCCTCTAGACTCTAGGTCGCTGATTTCGAGAACTCCTCTTGTGAATCGAGGTTCGGTAACCGATTATGATGTAAAGTGTAAAACGCAGTCTCGTCAAAGCACACAGGAGTAAGGGTGTGGAGGTAAAAGAGTAGAAGAGCGCACACAGGGATAAGGGAATGGTGGTAAAATAAGTAAATGCACGCAAGAGGTAAAAGCTGGGTTCAAATAGAGTGCTGGGATATAATATATATGGATCTTGAGATAAAAAATTGTCATGAGATAAATAGTTGGGAGATACAACCCTATTGACTCAGGATCAACCATACTACTACTAGGGGTTTTAATGTGTATTATTCACAATTTAAATGCTGTGTGTATAGACTATACAATTGTACACGTAGCTGCTTGCTTTTTGCAGAATATGCAGTGTTATGTTATCAACTTGGTGTTTCTTAATTCCAGGTCCTGACCTTGTTTTCGGCCTCTAACTACTACGAGGTGGGGAGTAACAGGGGGGCTTATGTGAAATTGGGACCAGACCTGGTGCCTTACCTGATCCAGTATCAGGCCAGCATTTTGACACGGGAACTGTCTGTGAGGCAAAGGTACGCACTATTCTGCTTCCTGGACGATCAGGTGATGCGTACAGCAGATGAAAGAGCGTGTTAAACGTCTTTTGTTTTCTTTATCCTTTCAAAAGTGTGGGCCGTACGGAACACTCAGCCCTCAAGGTTCTACGGGAGCAGTTGTTTTCACATAAATCTGACCTCATCAGTGCCTTCCAAGAGTACGACACTGAAAACACAGGTGAGCTATCAAACGTTACGTTCCCGGGGTGAATGAATCTTTGTTTTATTCTCTCTGAAAAACCCTGCATTGTTTTCATTGTGTAGTTCTCAACATCAAATCTCTTCAAGAGGAAGATATTTGAGCTGGCTTCATTGTGTTGCCCATTGTGCCTCGTGATGTCGATTGAGCCAACTATGTCCAATTCTTCTTGCTGGTTTCATGAGAACCTGACATTTCAGTTCTGGTGACTAAACACTATTTCGTCCCCCACACCCACTCCCCTTCCCTGTCTCCCTCCCTTTCTCTCTCCCTGTACCCCTCTCACCCTGCGATCCAGGCCTGGTGTCGCTTAACGACTGGGCTAACGCCGTAGAGAGTGTGATGCGTCTGGGCCTGCCCTGGAGGATGCTACGCACGCAGCTGGTGGCTTGCAAAACAACCAGCAACATGCTGGACTACCACGAATGGTTCCAAGAACTCGCTATCAACGAGCCGAGCATGGAGGTACTGGCTGTGCTGCGTTCCACCCTTCGCTGTGCCGGTCTAACGCGGTTGCTACTGTAATGTGACAGTGTTGACAGTGTATTCTAGTGCCCACCCATATCTTGTATCACAGGAGAGCTTTGTTGGGAATACAGTATACTCAAGCAGTGGATGCCATGTAATAGCATCAGGACAAAGACCAAATCAGCACTTCCTGAAATTAACTGCCTGACAAAAGTCTAGATTAAACCTTTATGCTTGATTGTATTTATTTGTATATTATATATATATATATAATATTTATTTGTATTATATTTTCTAAGATGAAATTTGTCCTCTTCCAGCATATTGAGCAGGGTTTGCTCCAAACCCTGTACCGACATCGCTCCACCCTTGAAACCATCTTCAGGATCGTGGACACAGATAATTCTGGTAAGGACTCACGTCACAAAGTGCTTCCCTTTGTTTACAGATGTCCCATATGACTTTCTGTCGAGGAAGCGAGAGGTAGCGGCTCAAGAGTAACTTCCTGGTCGACCGCAAGATACACTTCCTACTTTGTCCACATTTTTGATTTCCAGCAATAACAGAATCCACCTTCTCATGTCCAAACTATAGTTTTAGTTTAGTTCGTTTGATGTTTTAAGGTTGGCATTTCCAGCCCTTGGCCAGTGTGTTGGATCTGTGTATGGTGTGTTGATTTGTTGCGTATTGAAGGCCACCATACGAGCCTGTGGAAGCCACCTGTGGCCGGGCTATGTCGACGTCAGTGGCAGGTGGTGGCTGACTCCTCGAAGATAAGAGGATCATTAACCCACTGAGCTGCTGGGTGTTCCCCCCCCACCCCACCCCCGCACCATCATCCTCCCCTCCCCCTCCCCCCCAGGCTTCATCACCATGGAGGACTTCCGGCAAACGTGGAAGCTTCTGAGCGTCTACCTGAAGATGGAGATCACCGACGACGCCATCTCGGACCTGGCCATCTCCATCGACACCAACCAGGACGGGAACATCGACATCGACGAGTTCATGGAGGCCTTCCGCCTCACCGACAAGAAGAGCCGTCTGGAGAGGGGACGCAGCATGTTCATGGGAACCGCCAATGACCTCACCAAGCTGGAGGGGGATCCGAACATATGACGTGTGTGTTTGTGTGTGTGTGTGTGAGAGAGAGAGTAGTTTAATGGGAGTTACCTCTTCACTCTGGAACTGAGAGGCTAGAGAGTGACCGAAAGCTGCTTTGCTGACGCACATTAGGAGCTGGGCGCGTAGGCGTCGGCCGTGGCGATTAGCCACGATTAAGCGTAGGGCTGCCTCATTCTAACCCCACTGAGACAGTGGTAAGGAGGTCAAAGAAGGTTTTGGGCTGTTTAGGATGTCACTAACAACATCCGGTTTTTGGTTTAATACCCCCGATAAGGTTTTCGGATGGAATATCAATGACGTATGTCACTTCTAACACATTAGTAGGCTACTTGAAGGAGAACGCGCTTGTGAGACGATTTGCACAGACGTTACTTTTTTTTTTGGTACTTGCACTGTAGATCTGGTGTAAATGTTATTGGTGCCTTAGTTATAGGATATTCAGGATTCTTTAGAGTGTGAATACTTTACGTCATTGCCAAGCTGACAGTGGACGTTGCAGTAGGACCTTGTTCTCTGATGAACTCCGTGTGGGAACATCGACCTGTTTTTAAACTAGAACGTAGAGATGAGTTATCGTCCACAAGTCAGACCTGGCCTGCCAACCTCCTCTGGCTCGTTCCAAATGATGGATTATTTATCCGAATGTTTTGGTTTGTCAACCATAAGAACACCATTAGAGTTTTGGATAACCTTGCAAGCTTTACAATAAATATTTTGACTATATATATACGATAACTTGTCTGTAATATTACTCAAGACATCAGAATATAACATTCGTTGTAAATAATTCATGTAAATAATATATGTAAATTATCTATCATCGTGCATGTGTTTGATAAGTAACGAATAACTCAATCTAATGTAGAATTTCTCTCAATTCGTGTAGCGGGTTTTATTTTACTTACCATTTGTTTTTTTCCATGATAAAAAAAACATTACGGGAAAGGTCTACTTAACGTTTATTTATACCCAATGGCCGAGTTATTTCTGCTGCTTTGGTCAGTGTAAAGCTGAGGCGTCGACAACGCACATATCACATCAGCCACTAGATGGCGGACTAATACAGTTTTGGTCACTGCTGACATTCTGCGCGCAACATGTTCTACGATTGACAGGGAGGCAGAGTAAGAATGTTCCTTTTTGGCGAGACTTTCTCTGTAGAACAGGAAGAATCTGAATCTGTTTTCATTCACTATCTAAGATATACAAACGCATACTTTACTATGGTAGTAAAGAGCAAACAGAACACATATGGAACGTAAAAAGGGTAGATAAAAGTAGAAGAAAAAAATGTAATAACACACAAATAAGATAAAAGTGAGATATAGTGGGCACTAGGAAGGAACAACTTTTGAGTACGAAACTGGTTGACCTTTTCTTAAATCAGTTTGGAGTTGGCTGCTGCCATTCTCATACCACTCTTAACCACATCCATATGATGCGTGATTCAGAGACATGAAATACAACTTTGTAAAGGATCTTATTGAAATGAAGGGCGATTGATTCAGGATTTTCCTGCCTGCTATTTTACATTGTATTGTATGTATTCATCCAAAGAGATTTACAAGTTTTGAAGCTTAACTTAAAGCAGAAGTGCGTACGGGTATTAATCTAGATAAGCTTCCACCCACTCATGCCCCATGTGCCCTGACTTGTTACCGACACAGTCCCGGTAAAACAGAACATAACGTGGTCAAATCCATCCTATCTACTACTCTGTTAGCGACTAGATAAGTATTAATATCGTCACTAGTAGGCCTATACGTTTACGTAACTCGCGATAGGACTGCATGCCGTGCGAGCGAATGGAGGTGATCCAACCGTAAACATGTTTAATTTAGGTGTTTTTGGAGGACCATTTAAAGCGTCTTAAGTCTTAACGTGCCTCAGCATGCCTTGTCATCCTGTTTCCAGTTAAACCCATCCCCACCCCCCATCTCACAGTGACAAAATGAGAGGGAGATCTCCTAAGCTTCTTTTTAAAGCACGGTGGTTTTTTGTTTGAAACAACCACAGGGGGCATACAGCTCTATTTACTAGGAGGGCTTCTAAGGACATTTAACAAACTGCTGTATCATGTCTCTATAAAGATGTTGATCACACTGTCACACATAACACAGGCACCATGTTGGTGACTCCTGCCTTAATAAAGACAAATCTACACGTCAGATAACAAAAAATGAACAAGGGGTAAAATATAAATGTAAAAATATCTATCAATATAACCAAATGTATGATGAAATATGATATGACCTAAATATTCTTAACAAAAGGCAGCGGAGAATGGATTTTATAGGATGGTGGGATAGGTAAATAATGACTGATCCACATACTAAAACATGCCATTGTGTCGTGATTGATTGGACTCTGCTAACAGTTTGAAGTAGTAGGTCAAACTGTCAATATGCATCCAGACAGTCAGACAATGTTGTTGGAAAGAACAAACCAATGAAGAATCAAAACAACAGGGAACTTTGCATGTTGCAACTTTTATTTTTTTGCAAATACACTAAAAATGTTTACAAAAGCACTGTAAAAACATTTTGTGCAGTGTAAATTATCAAAACTAAAAAGGGGATATTACTTTGAAATCATTTTTGCATCTAACATGACATGATTGTCATTTTCAGCAACAAAAACAGAATCTATATAGAGGAAAACAGAAGAAATGTCTGTTAGTGAATCTGTAACTCACACGCTGTTGAGTTTGAGGGTTGAATTATTAAGTTGCTACACAGCAAATTAAGTTGACATAATACTATCATCCCTAAAGGAGGGCTTCATTCATCTCTAGATTTGATTGAGTGTACACTCCCCTTTGGCCTGCTTGCCAATTGAGGACAATCTATTTGAATACAAAGACAGTCAGCCTTCCAGTATATCAGTCCAGTTTAACAAAACAGGGCATTGGCACCACAAAAATAGGTCTATGCATCTGTTTACATCTTAATACTCAAACGTATCCAACACACTGACCACTCACAGCCATACAGGCATTCTCTGAAGGGGATTTTATACTGACGTTTACAATGTGAGATAATCTTTACACTTGTATTTTGGTAAAGCAACAAACGAGAAATCTTAGAAAAACTGAAATGTGCTCTATGACCCCAATAGAATATTACAAAATAACTAAATATAGAGAAATTAAAATGGACCAAAACAATGAAACAAACAAAAAAAACAAGCAGAAAATAATGATATCCTTGACAACGTTGATACATAAATATTGTGTGGCCGATTACAAAAACACTTCGTCCACGAACAAATAATTTTTCTTTTTTTTCACTTAAACTTTGCATTGCTGTGTCAATACATGGTATAATACTGAGCAATTCGCATGTTTACAGACGCTTCCGAACTTTTCAAATCTCGCTTTGTGCGAAAACAACAAACTGACTTATACCAACAACAAAAAAAAGAAAAGGTAATCAACTTGTCTTTTTTTTGCGTGGTTGGGAATAGCACTCAGTTCATAACCACTGGTGCAGACACCAGATATGGACTCTGGCACTGTTGTAGGCCGTACTGGTGGCACAGCCGTTATCTCAAAGCGTAAACATGGCGCTGGGACCGGTCCATATGGGTTCTTTGGTCAAGCGCAACAGAACTGCTGGGCTTGAATGATTGGACGTAAAGGGTCTGAGGGTGGAGAAGGAGCAGGCCACAATGGGCCTGTTCACACACATACACACACGCAACTTGCAGATTAAGGTCTTGAAATTCAAGTCAATAAGGATGGTTAAAGATGTACTGTGATTATTTGAAGCACGGCAGGTTGGCATGTTACCATGGCTGCCTGCGTCGATAGACTTCCAGCTCATAAAAAGCCTGTTTGCGTATCGAACGAGCGCTTCCCATCATTCACTCAGTCAGACAGGCTTACATCTGCATGATCCTCAATGGCACAAGTCGAACTTCTGCTTCGACGGTCCTCCTTCATTTGTTGACTAGGGCATTCAGCAAAAACAAGCAGCTCTTCCAGTCCAAACCCCCAGCATAACCCAAACAATATAACATGAAATCATCTCGCGTACAACCAAGTCACCCAATAACATGACATAATAATTGTGATAATTATGATACTTGGTGTTAATGTTGCTATCTATTGTTATTCGCTAATTCCAGTACTTGGCAGCAAGCTATGGGCGTTGTATTTGTTGCTCGGGAATCTTTTCATATCCCCAAATCCTTTTTACACATATCTAGCAACTCTTGGATAGCGAAAACAAGAGCCCCCATGGGTAACCATACAAATACAAGTCCATAAGTTATGGCAAATTATTAGCAGCAATCAAATATTTCAAAAACAAATATGACCAAAACCACAATACTTAAAAGTACTGAAAAGCAAGTAACAAAGGCAGTGTTGAAATACCCACCACAGTGAAATGCATGTGAGGACCATAGCATTTTGAATCAAATGCCCAGGACAAAAAGACAGGAAATAAATGGAAAACAGGGCACAATTTCTCTTTTTAAAAATAACATAAAAGGGGGGGGGGGGGGGGGGGGAGTGCAGGGATCACAATTTTTCAAGTCGACAGTAGTATGGCCTTAATTCAGTTTCTGGCGGCGAACCGCCGAAAGGCTTGACACGACGAGACTGGTGACCGACGCAACGAAGAAGCACGAGACGAACGCCCCGAAGACGAACGATGATTCAAGTGCCGCGGTAAGTCTGAGCGCCCCCCCTTCGGCTTCTTGGCAAGCCAAACTCTGTTGGCCACGGCGGAGGGGGGGGCCGCGACTGGCATCTATGCGTTCTGCCATCTTAATAACCCGGCACCAATGGCCGCCCCCCAGACGGGAGACCTTGCTAATATGAAAAAGGTCTTTAACTTTGTTGGAGGACTGGTTTCAACCAATCCAGTTGTGCTTTCTCTAAAATAGCGGTGCAGACTCGCTAAGTAGTCCCGCAAAATGTTTCCAAGCTGAAGTTTTTCGACAGCAAACCTTTGACTTCTTGCTGGATTTTGTCAGAGGTAGCTGGATAATTTCCCCTTTACAATATGTACAATGACAAAGATTTACAGCTTTTTACATTATCAACACACACACACACACACAAAAGGAGGAAAAACCGAGGGGAAAGAGCTCATAAGGCAGAAAGTAGGTTCAAGTCTCCCTTGTAAGTGTCTGTGGTTATGTAGGCTATCCCTCTCTCTGCTCAGAAAGATGAAGGCTTCAGGCTTGACTACATCCGCCCTACAGGTTCCACCCTGAACGATCCCAGCAGCTAGCTACTAAGGCTTAACTTGGGAGGGCTGCGTCTTGCAACTAGTGTTGCAAGGGGGGAGGGGGGTTGTGAATCTCAGCTGTCACAGCGTACTGCGCCTGCATCAAGAAATGGTCGCTCGCACTCCATCAAAAACAAGCCACAGCAGTGTTGAACAAGCATGCTCACACTCAAACACATCACACACACACATCACACTCACTGCCACTTATTCAATTTTACAAGATGAGTGAGCCATGTGCACCAATTCATCTTAGAAAAAGGCAAATATTCTAGAAACTGTTTGGCCCAGTTTTTTTTTTGTTCTTGTTTTGTACAAAAGGATATGGGACATATATCGTTTTGTTACCAAAACCATTTCTCCTCTGAGCTCCACACACACGCACACACACACACTGTAGAGAGTTGGGGGAGAGGGAGGGAGGATGTTCCGATGGGGGGTGGGCGGTTCTGATCACACAGCTGATGCTACGGAAGGAGGAGCTGCTAAAATACGCACACGAAAACCAACGCAAAAGGCGTGTCCCTTGCAGAGCCCTCGTTCCCCTGACCAGAAGCAGAGGCCCAGGAGATAGTGCGTGTGTGTGTGTGGTGGTGGGGGGGGGGGGGGGCAGCGTGTCAGGCAGAGAGGGCATGCTCGGCCGGCGAGAAGCGTGGACAATCAAGATGGCGGACCGTTAGGAAGGAAGGAGCCGCATCTTGATTGGCAGTTATTAGGGGGCAGCGAACACCCGCCCCCCTCCTCCCCCTCTAGAAAAAGGACGATGAAAGAACTACATCTAGGACTGTGCCAAAAGACATACATCCTTGCTTCCGGCATAGCACGGACTGTGCTGTAGGCTGCCCTATGCTCCCCCCCCCCACCCCCCTGCGCCCCTGCGTCCATCAGCACTTCTGGGCCTCCACTGGTGACATGGCTATGTAAGAACCGTTCTTCAGCGGCTGGCTCTGATGGTTTTCTGATGGCTCCTCTGGCTTGTCGCTCACTTGGGTGTAGGCCGTTTCATCTTTCGCCGTCTGGAAGGAAATCATCCCCGCGAGAGAGAGAGAAATGTTAAGTTAATAACCCGTTTGAAGGAGAACTGTCCAGAGATTCAATTGAATGATATCTTACAGTCTTACAACACTGAACTAATGAATAATGAATTTATATGACTTGTTTACAACGACACCCACAACGTTTATAACTATGAACCCCCCCCAACTTAACAAGAGAAACAAATGTCACTTAGGTAGGAGTATGAAATAAAAGAGTCCCAATGAGATAAAATAATCAAATGTATAAACAAGCAAGGATGAAAGCAAACAGCAAATAAAGTCGAAATCAAGACTTACAGTAAAAGAATGAAAAGCTTCATTAAAATCAATACGCTTTACTTCATTCTATAAAGGAAAGGGGAAAAAAGGGGGGGGGGGGGAGGTTACAGAAATGTAAAATCATAACATGTTACTCCACTTTTTCCTGTTCTCTTCCTTCAAGCTAGGCTAACAACAACAACAGCCATTTTATCTGGAGATCATTTTTAACCATGCCGTCTGGCGTAGGTCAACACTAGATTTTAAGCAGTTTATGACTTCAGACAGCAAAGCAAAGAGATCTTCTAAAGAGTTCGATTGACTAATCTAGACAAACACTGATAACCCTGTTGAAAGTACACTGGCTTCCCTGGGATCACTAAAGTGCACCGCACTTTGGTACAGAATATAGCTTCGCACTGAGCTTTAACCGCAGTGTGGCAGGGGGCTAGCGAGAAGCACATTCGATTCCAGAGAAATTAAGGACGTGCGGGAATCTTTCAGTTTCATGCTTTGTGTTAACATGCAGTAGCCTGGGTTTATCAAGTCGTGTTCATTTCCAGAACTGTATGGTAAAACCATGCAAAAACTATGTTTAATCTGAAAAACACAATAAACTGTAGCTAAATAAACACACCAGTATACATGCGTGTGCGGGCACTGTTTATTGTGTTATCAACACCTTTTTAGATAACTCATGTGCATGCTCCGAGATAATATATGTCACAACCTGAGGTTATGAGACAAGCTAGTTCCTTGTAAGTGACTGCGGGGTTTCCTGATGGGGAAGCGCAGGGGCTCCCTGGAGAGGATCTTACCTTCTGACGGTTCCTGCAGACCAGGATGACCAGGACCACCAGCAGGATGGCTCCCATGCCCACGATGAGCAGGGGGAAGTTGGACACCAGCGTCACGATCAGCAGCAGCGTGCGCATCTGGGTCGCCGAGTCGTCGTCGATGGTCGCCGTCTGGGGTGGAGGAGCGGGGAAGAGGAGGGAGAGGAGGAAGAGGGAGGGTAACCGAGGTTGTAAGTACCCGACACAAGTCAGCTAGTATGCCATTTTGATCGTTTCAAAAAAGACACATCAAAATGGCTGACTCACCTCGTTAACAAACATAATCGGGAAGATGGTGTAGTTGATGTGCTTGGTTTTGCTGTTGGTACGGACAGTTGAAACATATTAAGATGAGCGGTGATGGCATTAATAACATACGTAGACATAGATTTCTGTAAAAATTATAAATAAATAACATAAACATATGTATGTTCATTTTTACTTACGGAAAGCCTTCAACTCTGTTTAAGATGATGTTGAGCTGGGCTCTCTTGCAGGCACGGATAGGCACACCAGTGGTCTGGAAAAGAACGGGGGGGGGGGGGGGGGGGGGGGGGGAGGTATGAATTCTAATAACAAAACACTAATAGGCAAGTCTCCTGAAACCTAATTTACACCTTCTACACTGGTTTTAGTTCATTCCCAGACAATAAAAAGGCTACCGTCAAAAAAAAAACGATAAATACCGGATTAAGGTCCAGGTAGGTTTCATGTTCTTCCTTGTTGGGGCTCAGCCCGTCTACAGCGTTGATGTACTTGGGGTCTGCTTGGTAGAAGTGGGGGAACGATACCACGATGGGTGCGCCTACAGAAGGAAACAGCAACACAAAGAAGAAAACATGAGATAAAAGAAACCTGAAACAAATAGAGTATTCTTTATCAGACTCGGGCGCTTGTGAAATGTTCAAATACACGCGTTGGGAGTTTGAGTTTGTCCTAGTACGGACAGGTTGTGACTAGGTCGCTCACCTTTTGTCAAAATGCACACGGTGCAGAACACTCAGATAAACTGAACGCGACAAATATATCAAAAAGACGTTGAATCAACAAGCCAAAAAGTTTGAGGTCAGCATGTTCATCATGGGGTCGTTATATATAGTAGAATTCGTCAACAAACGGTTGAGAAACCATCAAACTGCAAACGGCTCATGCAGTCCAGACAGTGAAAAGTAGCGCTGACCCAATTTAAACTGTGTCTTTCTATTGCGCAAACACTGCGAAAGCGGAAGGGTTTGGGCGTGCGCAGGTCAAATGGAAGACCGCCTCGTGGGGGGGTTCTGTTCCCAAGACTCGACTGACAGGTAACGGTAGGACGTCGCGTTTTTATCTCTGAACTCTTCGGGAGGTTAGAAGTCATTCATGATTGCCTTATCAGTGCACTCACGTTCAGTTATAGTGGGACAATAAAACACTTGAATCAGAGCGGTCTCTGGTTAATGATTAAACATCGATTTAGTAAAACCACGCTGTTCAAACAGATGTCTGGAATGGAGCTAGGGGGCTGTAATCTTGGCTTGAACCGGACAGATCAGGGCTTTGAACAGGTATGAAAAAAAAAAAAAAAACGGAGTTAGCGAAAGGGAAGCGAGTCGTCAACCGGGGGCGAGCCAGGGGGGGGGACGGACGGCGTGCCGCCTCACCTTCGCGGCAAACGCTAACTTTCAGCACGCCCGTGTCGAGGCAGTCCCCTGCAGGCACGCAGAAGCCCTCGTTGGTGGGGTTGACCTTGGGGCTCTGCAACACGTCCGCAGGGGGCGCGAAGCGATACGCCTGGATGCCTTTCACCTCCACGTCCTCCACGTAGGCCAGGTGGATAGACCTGAATGGAGGGGGAGAGAGAGAGAGATAGAGGGGGAGGAAGAGAAATGAACAGGGCTTCATATCCCTGTCATACAGCACTTTTGGTAGATCATTTCAACACTTTTCTATGGGTGCGGCCCTGAATGCGTTCGAACAAGCCCGCTCAGGAATCGGCAAACTCCCGAATCGTAAGCCAACATTCGTTCCTTTACCAAACCAGGACTCCGATCCAGTCCCACGCTTCTGTTAAGGGGGTCATGTGGCACAGTCGGTTAGGGTGTCGGGTTGCTAATCAGAAGGTCCCTGACTTGAACCCTGGCTATGTCAACATGACGTTGTGTCCTCGGGCAAGGCACTCCACCCTACTTGCCCTCCGGGGGGGGGGAACGTCCCTGTACTTGCTGTAAGTCGCTCTGGATAAGAGCGTCTGCTAAATGGAATACTTCGCCTGCAGACGAAGCTGCGAGTGGATTTGGAGAGGCCAGGCGGCGTACCTGCAGAGGTCCGCGGCAAAGATGTACAGCAGCTCGTTCCTGGACAGCAGGGGATGGAAGACACTGCCATCTGTTCCGTTGATCATGTTGCTCTGGTTGGAGGACCACCACGACATCTCTCTGCAGACGCAGGGAAGTGTCAGTACAAGGTGGATTGCGGGGGGGGGGGGGGGGGTTCAATAAGTTTGACATTCATGCGTGTGAAACATCCGGGTTGGCGTTTTCTACTCCAACTAGGCTATGCAAATAATTCTTTTGCAAATATACTCTTTCCCAACAGGGAGCAACTAGTTTTTCCTTGGACTTTGAATACTTGATTTGGCAATATTCCTCAGAGATTCCACGATGACTAAACACAATTTGCTCAAGGACAAGAAGAAAAAGAATGCTGACACGATGATTTTTTTTTTTTTTTTACAGACATCAATTACAACCACGTGGAGAGGCAACCCAGAGATGAAAAACAAGAAAGCTGAATTCGTAGTGGCGAGGATGAGGGGTGAGGTGCGGTCGTTTGTCCCTTCACAAGCCGGGTCGGCCGGGTCGGTTTCACCTGTCTTACCTCAGACCGTTCCACGTGTCGATCCTCCCGTATTCCATGTAGTCCCTCTCCCCGGTCAGGAACACAAACTCTCCTTCGTGAGTTCCGTTTTTCTACAGAGAGAGAGAAAGAGAGAGAGAGAGAGGTAGAGAGTGAAAGAGAAAGAAAGCGAGGGAGGGAGGCAGAAAGACGAAGATTCAGCGAAATTAGCATCATCATATCGAAAGAGTTGGAAACAAATGTACTGATTCAAATTCATAACGTTGCCAATTGGAATCCAGCTTTAATGAGGCCCGAAATCTGCCGAGTACAGAACTCATGACATGCTTATGTCAGAGATCAGCTGTTGACTTCAGCATTGTCATTCAGGAAAAGTGGAAATGAAAAGGCCCTACGTCAGACCGTTTGACCGCCACGTCTGCCCAGCGCACGCATCTCACGGAAAAAACCCAGCTTCGTCAGCATACACGCCACTTCTCGTCCCCCCCCCACCACCCTCAAGCTAACCTCTCCAGTCACGTGCAAAGGGTTTCCCACCCTGTCGAGAAACCGGAGACCGGAGCCTACCTTCCACATAAGGCCAAAGTGATCGTCCACTTCCGGCTTCAAGGCGTGGATGCGGCTCAGCAGGGGGTCCTTGAAGCCCCACAGCACCTCGTGGACGGTGCGCGTCATGAAGATGTCCAGACCGATGCTGTTCATCCACATGGACACCAGGGTGCGGAGGAAGAACGAGTAGGAGTTCAGCTCGCTCATGACAGCCTGGGGGAGAACAGAGGAGAGATGTGATCAGAAGTTAGGCCCCCTGGGGGTCCCATCACCCCGCTGCCCTAACAGAAAGAGAATCCTCCCATTGTGTCTAATGTGGATTTCTGAACAACTTGACAAAAAAAAAGGTCAATGTCGTTCGGCTGAACTGGGTTGAGTCTTTCTAACTTGGAAGAAATCAAGCCATTCCAAGTGTGAGCTAATATAGGGAGTCAGGTGGCTCAGCGGGTTAAGACGTTGGGCTCAGGAGCGGAATGTTATGAGTTTGATTCCCGGCTGTGGCTATGTTACGTTGTGTCCTTGGGCAAGGCACTTCACCCTACTTGCCTCAGGGGGGAATGTCCCTGTGCTGACTGCAAGTCGCTTTGTATAAAAGCGTCTGCTAAATGACTAAACGTAAATGTCATGATAAAACTTCAAGAATATCCTTTACACATGGAACACGGTCTGCTGGAACAATGGAGCGTAAACAAGACTACGTGGCTTCACGGAAAGGTGAGGCTGGCCCGCAGTTGCAACAGGATGCGGTTCGCGCCAACCCTTTTCGCACAACGCGCGTATCTCACCACAACTGGGATGTTGACGGTCCTCAGAATGTCCGTGTGAGGGTTTCCCTTGGACTTCTCCGGAACGAACACAAAGCTCTTAGGGTTCAGGGCGTAAACCTTGGTGCCGTTTTCGAGGAAGGTCACATTCTCCCTGGGTCGGTACTCCCTGTGGTGGAACAGGCAGGGTGGTCATACAGATCTCCTTTTGGACCAGTTTGGACCAGTTTCAGCAACAGCAGGAGACAATGATGCAATAATGAACGTGTCACAACTCGAATTCAACTCCCCCAATCACTGATATATCAAACTATGGGAGTCATGTTGTGGCGCAGTCGTTTAGGGTGATGGGTTAGTAATAATCAGAAGGTCCCTGGTTCGAACCCTGGCTGCGTCAACATGACATTGTGTCCTTGGGCAAGGCACTTCACCCTACTTGTACTTGCTGTCCCTGTACTTGCTGTAAGTCGCTCTGGGTAAGAGCGTCTGCTAAAGGACCAAGTGTAAATGTAAACTATGCCTGAGACTTTCATTTGAAAACGATCTCATAGTCATGGGGATGGGTACAGCTCAGTGACAAATCATTATGCAGCAAATCTAGAGGTTGCAGGTTTGGGCCACTATATCCTTTGGGTAAAAGACTGCCCCGTTTAACTTTGTAAAAGGCGTACCTGTACGTGTATGGTCCAATCTGAGTCACAGCAGCTTTGCCACCAGCCAGGAACACCTCTGGGTTGGTGACGTTGAAGAAGTAATACTCCATGTAAACCGGGGGCGGAGGGTTCTTCCACGACTCAAACACTTGGCTTTTCTCCGTCAGGGTCATTTCCTACAAACGACCAAGAGAGGAAAGAAAGTCAGACTTGATCGGTGACCGGATGTTTCCGGAGTTCTCCGTTTCATTGTCGTCCTACATCCTTGGAGGACAGAAAAAGTCCAGGCATGTGTTTTTCGGTCAGTTGCGCCATCGAAAATGATGATAATACACAATATCAATAAACATTGGCTGGCCTCCATTTTGGCTTTCAGAAGCAATTTTCGGCTCTAGAAGAAACATCTTTCAACAATCCTTTTTCATTCATGCAAGGGGGATGAGGCCATGTCGCAATTAGGGAACAAAGCCCTTGTGTGAGCCCTCACCCCCGAAGCCCCAAAGCCCCCTAGGGGGGCTGGAGGGGGAGAGGGAACCCAGCAGGTGAACAAATACTGGGAGAAGCGGGAAGCCACTGAAATCATCTACCCGTGAGTCATGAACGGTGAAGTTATGTGCCGTGAATGTCTTCAACCACAGCATTTCAAAGTGCTGCTAGAAACCGTGGCCTACGTGTTCGGGACAAATTCCTAGGTCCTATTGATAACTGGCCAGTTATCCCTACAACAATCACACAGTTTCAGATATGCAGCGATGTGGAGAGTTTACGTAATTACAGGGTTAGATGTCTGAACGGAATAGACAGAAGCTTTTTAACCAGATAAATCAACTGTGATGGGAACAGACCCACTGTTGTGCACTGTGAATCAAGCAGAAAAACTAGAGTTGTTTGCCGTCAAAGCTGAAAAAACAACTTGTCCAATTGGTGGCGACTGTTATGGCAGCAACACTGTATTGGAATCCCAGAGAGAGAGAGACAAGTCTACAGAAAACACACTAGAAAGGGCATTTCCATCACCAAAGTGAGATGAGGTTCCCTACATATTGTGTACGGTAGTCTCCCTTTCCAAGTAAAGCATTCACACTTCTACGCTATGCCGTCAAATAATTGAGGGCAGGTTTTCTAAATGCAAATGGAGCGTGTTAGCTTAAGGTGTGGTACAGACAGAAAAGGCTTTCCCTGTATTTGCGGAGCTAAACGCATAATCAAATAGTACACTGAGTCAGGTGGCTGAGTGGTTAGAGCCTCAGGCTAGTGATCAGAAGGTCACCAGTTCGATTCCCAGCTGAGACAACATGATGTTGCGTACTTGGGCAAGGCACTTCACCCTACTTGCCTCAGGGGGGAATGTCCCTGTATGTGCTGCTCTGGATCAAGAGTGTCTGCTAAATGACTAAATGTAATGGAAGTACGTGACTAGCCAACTTATCCTCAGAGGACAAGCTGATGCATCTGCTCACTTCCTGAAAGATGTTGTGTGAAACTGGGCTAAAGGTCCCGATCTAAATGACTGACGGTTTTGAAAAAGAAGTCATTGGCAAAAAAAGCACCTCTTCATATCCTTGAATTGTGAAACTCGGTCATTGAAATAGAATCAAAACTAACAGTCATCTGCCACAAAGCATCACAAAATATAAAATTATACCAAATGCTCCCCTGTTGTACAATCCCATGGGCGTTACGTATTACTTTTAATAGCCGACTCCTTACTCAGCAAGATTGTCCAGTTAGATAAGCCGCTAAAACGTCTTGTTTATCAACCTTGGAAATGGCCTCCACAAACGTCATATCAACAATCATTTATCTTCTTAATGTTGTCTAATCCTTGATCTCCCTCTGGGCGAAATCAGTGAGGGACATCTAATCTAAATATCAGCAGTTCAGTTCCTGGAGGTTGACTCACACATCACATGTATTGAGATTTCAGCTTTAATTAGTTAAGACAGGCCTACACAGAAGGTGGGTGTGGCCAAAAAAACGACTTACTACACAAACCGTGAAAAAACTAACATGGACAATTCACTACTCCATGATATTTCTTTTTTTAAATAGACCATAAAACTTGAATGGAATCACTGTACACCAAGATGCGTGAAAAAAGGTATATTTAAAGCCAGTGGGTTTTTTGGGACAACTGTGTGAAGGCTTTAAGAGAAAGGAATGTTTGCTCTAACGGTATAGTTAAATAAATAAATATTTATAGTCCCTGGCTTCAGACCACTGCTTACATTCTTGACATGATCCTCACCTCTTGCTCCTCCTTTTCACACCCAGTTACTGAACCGGTTGAAAACCGTTTTACTATAACTGGTTTACATGTTGCTGCTTTATGTCAAGTGATGCATATTAAAAAGTGTCCAACTACCGCTGGGGATAAGTAGTTTCAACTGTCAAGATATTTCTTAGGCTTGTGTTTTGTAGGGTAACGTTGCAAAAAAAAAGGTCCCTTTCCAATTTGATCTGTCAGCGGAATCCAACTGCCGTTAGTCGGAATAAACTCCAGGATGTTGACAAGTCATAGCGAAATCCAGCCAACTATGGGAGTGTTGTGTTGCCTTAAACTCCCCCTGTCCGAGTGGGCGAAGCACTTTGAAAATACACGAAGATGTCCCAAGGATGTGCTTTAAATATAGCGCATACCACAACCTGGTGAAGAGTAATGCAAAGTATTTCCACGGGAGACGGACTCCCGAGTCGGTCGACCTCCCTTCCCCCCCTATTAGGGCCACAACACCCCCCCACCCCGCCTACCATTCATGGAGACTGAGATTACAACCCTACAACCCCATTGATGGTAAACCCAATTAACCACAAGATTACCTGACCGAAAACGTAATGCAAACACTGTTTATGTTATCCAAAACAAAGATTTACAGACTTATTGATGCTTTTTCAATTAACCAGTGTCTTGATCACCGCGGGGGTCCGCGTTTTCTATGAAATAAGGCGAAATAAGTGATGCGATCCCAGTACCGGCTGATAGGATCTGCATGACAGCGAATCACTCTCAAGGTTTCATGTTCAGAATCGCTGTAAGAGCTCAATTAATGTTGCAGATTAAACCAATTCAGGTTAAATAAAATGTATCTTGTAAGAATTACATTAGTAAAAGAGAGAGAGGGGCGACCTTGGAGCCATGCACGCACCGATCCACCTCTAGTACATGATTAGTGCTGCAGATGCGGATTGAGAGAAGAGTCATCCGCTGTAACACATGTAAAGATGGCTATCTAATACCATGAGATGATGATTACTGATCACACAAGCACGTTTGCTTTAGAAACATAAAGGGAAACATAATATTGAAGTTCCAACTCACCTTTTTTAACCGAGAGTGAATCATTGTTTGAAAGACTTGTGCCACAACCAAGGCGATTCCCACAATCAGTAGATGGGCGCACACAATCCCGGTAGCGTAAATGGCACAGGATCTTCGGGTCATGATGCCGGTATGTTGAAAAAACTACTTAAATGTTAATTTTCTTATCAAGTAAGCCAGTTTCGTACTCTCGTTTCAGTCGCTTCCCTCTGCCTATAAGCCCGCTTCTCACTTTGCCTCTATAAAAGTCACATCAAGCGAATTCGATTTCCTTCGATGGTAGGAATTAACCTCTTTTTCGCTACCGAAAAACCGTAGACTTTCTTCCAAATACCTGCAGGGATCTTGTACTTCTGCCCAGTTGAGGTCAAACTGGCACACGAGAAAAAGCGACTGATCTGATCGGAGGCACCGGAGGAAATCGCAGCTTTCAATGCAGAATGGGCAGAAGACCTCTCCCTCCTCCCGCAGATTTAAATGAAGTCGATCATGCGAAAAGCGTGGTTTTGTCCCGGCCTGGGTGGGTGTGTTTTCAAATATAACGTGCTTTCCTGGTAGTTTAGGATCACCCCCCTTTTTTAAAGCACCACAACTGGCCCTGGAAAGAGTAATACATTCAAAACAAAGTAGTCTGCTATGTATACAATTATGTGTACATGTAGATTAGATTAGATACACCTTTATTTGTCCTCCAGGTATTTATGATCATGCAAGTGCTCATCGACTGGTCTTTTTATATGCTTATTTAGGCGTAGAATCAAACATTTGAACGTAAACTAGATTCTTATCGACTCACTGCAGAAAAAGCTGTCTATTTTATTTTAAATGGTGGCGTTTGTTGTAGAGCCGGGTAATAACGTGCTGTCTAATCTTAATAGTGAATGGCACTGCATGCTCATTCACATTAATACCAACTATTTCTAATTCTTATGCTGTTTATTCAAACAATGACGAAGATGCTGCGGATTCCTCGACTTATTCAACTCGGTATCTTAAGAGACACTTCGACCGTTACTTTTAAATTCCGCTATCTCACCTCCTCACGCCTCCTTAAATATCCACAGCATGCAACATGAATAATGTGTTGTTGGGGGAACCAACGATGGTTGACGTGACCCTTTTGTTCACTGAGCAGTGAACCTCATTGGATAAGAGAATCCCGGACCACCGTCTCGAGACCACCCCCACAGCACTGCGATTGGACGAACGCGGTTGTGTGCGATGCAAAATTTGATCGACTGATTTCGGGGCGGGGCTCATATAAAGGCAGAACGTCAGCGTGATTCACTTTCTGCGAATGAGATGTTCACCAAAGTCTGTCTGGACTCGATCTAGCAGCTGTCTTCAAGAAAAATAAGTGCATGCGTCTCTTAATAATTAATAGCCCATCATTGACAAATCCCTCTTCTTAGCCTGTACATATGTCATAATAAATAATTTGCTTAAAATGTAATCAAATATTGTAAAAAATAAAATAAAAAATAAAATAAGAATAATTAGTATGGACCACAATACACTATCAATGACATCAACGGTAATCTGTTTATTCTTTTGACGGGCCAATGTCCAATCATGTATCCATGATAAAACTTTGTTTTCTTCTTCAAATGTGAGCTTTTAAAGGGTAGAAAGTATTAGAGAAATCATAGGGTGGCATCTGTAAATTGTGCATGATGTGTCTTTACATGGGCGTAAACATGAATTCCTTATTTACAAACAGTTTTGATGTACATGGCTCAATGGCCATTAAGGGGTGCCTTTCTCTAGCGATATTTTAGACTCTCTGGACTCAGCATGTCTTATGGTGGAACAGAACACACGAAGGGTGCATTTTACCTCATTGTCGGCCACCATCTTGCCATCCTTATTTACAGACAACACCTGCTGCTTGACTCAAAGATGTGTTTTTACCTCGAATGTCAATATTAATAGATTATCTTTCCAGTAACAGGTCAGGCACAGAGCAAGTATGGACTCCTAGGAGACACATTTCCAAAGTATCAGAACAAGTTGTATCCTGTGAGCACATTTAAAAGCTCCTTATACTGTGTAGGCCGCATAAATGGCTGTCTTCTTGGATTCGGTTTCAGATATCATCCAGAAATATCCAGCCATAGAGTTTTGCCAGAGCATTCAAATCTATCACTAACATAAGCTTCAGTGTTGCATTCAATAAAGGGATTTTTTTTACTATCACTGCCATCTGTTTCTCATTGATTATTTATATTTACATAGTTGGCCAGTAGGTTTCATCCTGTTCATAATGCTGTTGGGGTGACTAGAGAGAGAACAGAGATCAGTTGCGTTCCCTTTTACAACAAACCTTCCTTGAGGAAAACTTTTTGCGGGAAAGTTTGACAAAAACATAAGTACGGCCCCGTGGGAGTTAGTATACATCACAGCATTTGATGTTGAAAGGAACTGACTGGGTTGGACTCCAACATTAATGTCATTGCACGGTACTTCATTGTACCAAGCGCTGTAACAATCCCAGAGGGACAAGGGATAACAGAGGGGGGCGGCATCTGTTCAAACAAGAGGAGAGAAAATGTGTCCGAAAAATCATCAGGGGGGAGGATAACAGTTAAGTAATGCAGCAACATTGTTTTTCAGCCCAAAAAGAATGAGAGAGATGCGGGGGGAGGAGGAGGGGGGAGGGGGGGGGTGGGATGTCCACCTTTGTATTAAGTCTCTTTTTATGTTTGGCCAGTGGAGCAAGGAATCATTTTTTAGCACAGGAGAACCAAAGACACTAACTTTGAAGGCCCACACAATGCTATGTGGTTACATCAGAAGCTAAAACCTTTGAAGCGAGGGGCATGTCCTCACTGCCCTCTGAAAGAAAGCCATTCATGCTTTACTAGAACAAGACAAGTTTTATGCAGAGGGTAAATCATTTCGAATAAGTTTTTCGAACCGGTCTGTGTATCTGTTGTCACCACAGATCATTCATTGTGCTCTCACTCATCTCGGTCTGAACCAAGGAACAGTACCCATAACCCTTGGTGTGCACTTTGGAGCCCGACAATAAGGCGTTTCTTCGTCACATTGTTCAGTCATGAGTTGAGAATGAATTTAAATCTTGTTCGTTCTGCTAACGCATCATTTTTACACCCCCTCCCCCCCCCCCCCCCTCCCCCCGTAAAGTGCCCAAAGGATTCAACCAAGGTAGGTTACCATCTGACTGTGTTGTGCGTTTCAAGTGAACTGTGTACTTTAATGGTCATGCTCACCCAATCATTGATTTCGGTTGGTCAGTCACTTGGATGAAATCCCACATCTTGATGTCCAGCTCCACAGTGGTGGACACTTCGTTTGACAAGTAGACGTAGCACCCTTGGGTTGGAATGTGTAAAGAATGCCATCTGAGCTTTGAGGGGCGTGGTACAACCCAGAGATCAGCCTGGCAGATTCCCTCGCTGAAAACACCTAACCTGGCTGAGTGTTTAATGAGCAAGGGGCCGCCGCCCTGGGGGAATCAAACCCTCCCACTTGGGATGTGCTGCTGTGCTAATTAAACCCACTTGTGCTGTGCAATGAAATGTGCCGCGACTCAAATTGAATCCCAACCTTTGGCCAAGACCTCGACTGTCATTCATGGGCAAATCAAGCGGTTTGATCAGGCTATTGGCAGATAAAGTATGGAACGTATGGAATAGACAGGACAGCTCCTTAACTCCTGTGTTGTCCATTCTCATGCTCACACGAGCCCCCCTTCGTGTTGACAATAGAGGGCAGAGGTGAACAGTTACCCACGTTTAATCACAGCTACATGGCAAGTCTAGTTTGAATGCAATTTTCCAACAATGTGACCTTAAAATATATACATAACATGAACACTAAGAGATGTTTAAACTGGTTGTGCTTCAGTACATGTTTTTCACAGCACAATATCCAAAATATACAGAAATCTAGTTAAACTGGGTGGCTCCCTGTGGTCATGGAAGGTTTTAACTCTCAGTCGTGCGTTCCATTTGAAGCATTTCACTTGGCATACCTCTGATAGTGCTTCCAATGACTAATTATGTTGTCACAAGACTAGCTGGAGACCATAACTCTTGTTGTTCTCCAGCCCAGCCTCATGAACGTCAGATCATTATTGTTGTCAAACTATGTCAATATCAGTTCCACTGCACACACACTGAAAGTTTCCAGACTCAGAGGCTGTTCAGTGTGTTCCACATAGTAGAGACTGACCAGGAACCATCTTGTGCCTTGTTTTGCCTGGTGTTGGGGGTTATATAGTGCTTTGACCCTTGTAGCTGACTGTGGGGAATGTCTTAGGATGGCTGCAGCTGGACAGCAGCAGTTTGCGGCCCCTGCCTACAGCCAGACCTTGACAGGACATTGAAACGTCTTTATCAGGTGTGGTTTCCATTTTACGGGTGGCTTAGAAGTGACCCTCCAATCAGGTGACTCGTGAGATTTAGGTCACCAGTGTGTTAGGTCATGTTTTTTTTGTTGTTTTTTTTTATACGGATGAAACATTTTCCAATATAACTTTTTCCTATTTGCGCATTTTCCCAATTGCACATTTTCCCAGCGCAATTACGTTTTTAAGTTTTTACAGTACTTGCAATCCACTCCCTCAAAAGTCAATGTTCTCTCTCTCCAAATGGTATTTTGACTGTCATTTGAGATTTTCCCTTTAGCAAATATATGGCTGTAAATATTTGATATATTTGAAACGTATAATAGAATAACGCCTTTCAGCACACACCCAAACCAGACGTGCAAATGTCAAAGAGTCTTGAGTGAGACTTGAATGTGTTGACTGTGTGGGAAAGGCGGATACAGTTTTATTTGGAAAATGATGACAAAAAAAACTTTTGTTTGCTAGTTGAGAATTATGGAATCTCGCTAGTCTTGTCAAAGATCAATCTTCGATTCAAATTGTAGATATTATATACTTAAAATGTTGTAATTATTTATTATATGTTGTAATTCTTTGTTTTTATTGGGGGGGTTTTAGGTTGTAGTTTTCCCAAACGTTTTCAAAGATTCTTTGATGGAAACGCAAAGCAGCAGGACAACATTAATTCTGCTCTTAAACCTGTCAATGACAGCACAAATACAATTGAGGGAAACTGGTGTGACACACAGGAAACATTGTTGTTGACAGAGAAATCAAAGGATTTGCCTGCACTTTGGTGTCCGAGGAGTTTACTGCCATATTCTAACGACCTTTTACAACCAAAAGGATGTTGAGATATTATCTAAGAAGACACAAAGGAATGTAAATATATGGGATGATAAAGAGGGACCTGTGGTATGTGCTCAATGCAACAATCTAGTCCATTTGTGGCATAATACCTGGACCTTGCATAAACTGAAGACGTATGCAGAGTGAGTTGTGAATAATATGGCTTTATATCGTTCCACTTAGTTGTGGAAACCACACTTGCCACCTGTGGAATTTCTTTGGTCAGTTGCATTGCTTGCAAAATGCTAAATTACGTGTTTACATGGAAATGTAACTGTAAACGGCAGTGGAATTCAACATTTCAACGTCAACATTTACTTATATTACCTAACGTTCCTTTTCTGTACTCCCAAGTTCTCTCCTACACCGTGATTATCTCCAAGGAGAGTTGGGAATGGACTAATGCACGTATAAATTCAGTATAGTGGTACCACTCCCATGGTATTTGATGGTTCCATGAATCACTTCCCTTGAAAAGGTCTGGCACTCTTCACAGATCTCCCCTCCCACAACCATCTCTGTATATCAACCTGCAGCCTTTCAAAGCCTGTCTCAGACCCTGACAAACACTCTGTACCAGCATAGTTCAGCCCCAGGGAACATTAACTCCCACGTGAGCCTAGGTTTGCAGAAACTGTTAATATTATTGATATGGCATTGATATGAGGAGTCAGGAATGGAATGTATGTATGTATTGTATTGGTGAGTCAAAAGATCCTTCTGGAACTCCCATATGGTACTCTCTCACTATAGTTACAGACACTTTGATCCAAGGTGATGTAGAGTAGTTCATATGGGACATGCAGCAGTAGTAACACTATCAGTGGTTATAATCGATGAACTCAAAATAGTTGGACAGCATGACAAATACATTTTTCTAAATAAATGCCACCTGAGCATCAACAGACCAATGTAGAACATGTCCCAGTTCCAACAGTGCTCCATGCGGAAATTCAACCCAAGACCTTGCAGACTTGCTGTCAGACAGCAGTGCAAAACTAGGGAGTCAGGTGGCTCAGCGGTTGAGGCGTTAGGCTCATGATTGGAAGGTTGTGAGTTCGATTCCTGGCTGTGGGTACATGACATTGTGTCCTTGGCAAGGCACTTACCTCAGGGAGAATGTCCTGTACTTGCTGCAAATCGCTCTGGATAAGAGCGTCTGCCAAATGTAATGTAATACATTTTGCCACTAACTAATTACACATTCGCGAAGCAGTCAACTTGACCTGAGACCTATTGTGAAAGTGAGGCGGGGAGACAATGAGAAATCGCCTAAACAAAACCATCCACGTTTCTAAAACTAATATTTAGTCGCATCCGAGGGAACGCAGAAACGAGTTTATGGTGACACATAGTGAGGACATATCGCCCTCTAGAGGTCCTGGACTACATGTACGCATGTTCCAGTAGATAACTTTGCTTTGTTAGAAAAAAAAACTTTGCTTTGTTGACTTTGGTACCATGGTTACTGACAACTTGAACAATAAATAGCCACCAAACTAGCCGACTATGCGTTTAGAAATGCACTCAGATGTGGCAAAGATAGCTTACGAATTCGTTGATTGCTGAAATACTTCTGCTTTTATGAATGACTCAACAACCCAATGAAAAATGATGGATCGGAAACGGTTTCACATTGGACCTCCGGAAATTACAAAACCACCTACATTTCCTTGGTGAGCAATTTCCAACAAGCTATGCAATGACTTCAAGTGCAGCTCAAGCGAGCAAAGCCACATACACACACTCTCTCTCTCTCTCTCTCTCTCTCTCTCTCACACACACACACACACACACACACACACACACACACACACACACACACACACACACACACACACACACACACACACACACACACACACACACACACACACACACACACACACACACACACACACACATTTACAATTATGTCAGACAGTGATCACAGACCGCAGAATTATCTATGCATTTGTCACTGATCAGCACTATAATGCTCCGCAGGTACAAGGAGAGGCTGCTGACCAAGTGTCTAATAGATGCAAAGAACAAGCGTCATCTCTCTGGTGCTTTAGACAGCCGCCGTTGGCGTTTTCTGGAGACAGATCTTAATGACTTCAGAGGCTACCCAACTCACACGAGCAAAAACACCCTCACCCAGGGACAGAGGACCACCCGTCCAGCACCAAACCTTCCCATTACGTTAGATGAGGAACACGTGAAGCGTCTCTCCGTAGAGCAGGCTTGTTTCTCCAAGCAGACCGTAGGTCAGCAGGCCCGCAGGTTAGAAGTAACAGCAGTGGAACAGAAACTCACCCAGCATCCTCTGGCTCTGTACCCACACTTAGAACAAGGCATGCCACCTGAGGTGAGTGACAGTTGGCTATAAAAAGAAATAAGAGGTACTTACTTGTAAAAAAAAAAAATTAAATAAAAAAAATGGAGAACTATATTTAGATGGTTACGATAAGCTATCGTCATGTTTTTTTCTTCCATCTAATAGTTGTTTGATCAGGTGATGTCTGTCCTGGACCCAGATATGTGCGTGAGTAGACCCTTGACCGGGACGTCAACTGAAAATGGGGATTTGAAGGAGGAGGAGGAGAACAACAGCACAGAGTTGTGTGGAACCCAAATGCAGGAACCAGGAAAGGAAGGGACACCTATCAATGAAACGCAAGTTTAACTTCTGACAAGTTGGTTTAGGATGTGGGTACGATGACCAATTATATCTGGCTAGTATACACATGGAAGGCCGTAGTTAACCCTTTAATATTTTACCGTAGGTCTGGGAATTCGGGTCTAAAGAACCCTTACAGAGATCTACTAGCAGGGGAGTCTGTTGCTAAGGAAGACCAGAGTGTCAGTGTTAAAAGGGTGCCCTCCATTTGCCAAGACAAGGACCTCAAGAAAGTCACCAAGCTGTTCTGTGACTGGGTTGCCTCGCTGGTATGCACCGCTAACATGAGTTCTGGAATGTTCTGGGAGGGAGGAAACACAGGGGTCAGTCTTCTCAAACCCACATTCTAGTCAAGTCCGACGCGATTGCTGTGATTCACTTCTCAGGGTGGGGAAAGCGTCAACTTGACGGAGTCCACCCTCCAGAGGCTGTTTGTCAGCAGTTTGTCCCTGGACGAGAAGCCGTCCCTGGCCCTTCCCAAGAACGTGGTTAAGCCTGAAATTTACCCTGACAAGCTCTGCCCCTCCAAGGAGCTCCAGAACGACCACGCCTGCAACGCCCGTCTCAAGGACTCGGTACCAGTACACAAGGTATGCACAGAGGGGTACCACCGCCCCCAGTCGAATTTAACGAGTCAGACCTCAAATCAGATGTTTGGGATCGTACTCAGGCCAAAAACAAAGACAACTTGTAGGTGTACGTACAAGTACATGCATAGGAGTAGATCATGTGTTCATTTAGCTGACCTGGGATCTCTTGACCTGCAGTCACATGCCCCAACCACTAAGCTTCCTTGCATTCAATGGGAATAATAACAGACATTTGATTGGTGCATTTAGAGACCACTGGGAATTCAAAGGCACAAATATGGAGCCTGGTATCTGGACCCGAAAACATGGAGGAAAAGATATCTCGACGAACCAGAGGATTTAGAGGATTATGAGTTAGCGGAGTCGCAAAGCGAAAGGGTGGGTCTATTACCTGAAATAATATCTGTCACTCAATCATAGCATTTTCTGGTTGACCAAGTAGTGGGTGTTACTGTGTTTTTTGCCTTGGTTAGGATAAGGCACTGAAACAGATGCACGGGACTCAAGCTTTCAGGCAGTTTATTATCACCAAGGGCCTTCGAGTACCGCAGGTGAGACAGTGTCGTGATTGTCCATTAGTTATCAAATACAAATACATATATGTGAGATTACAATAGGTTGTGCCATTGCCAAAGGGCAGGGCAAGCCTACCCTAATAATGTATTCGAACGACCTTATGTCTGTTTTTTACAGTTTCTGAGGGAACTCTTCCCTGAAGAGGAAGGAGAGAACGCTGTTAGTTCTGCGTCGACGAGGAAAAGTGCTCCGACAAGGAAGGGAAAAGTAGGGCTTTAGAAAACTTTGCATGTAATCCGATATGGGTAGACCAAAAGATCGTTCAAAAGAGTGATTTGCCTGCAATAAACTAGTCCATGGTTGTACCGTAATGTTTTTTGCATTCATTTTTTCCCTCATTATGACACCTGCATGTAAATAAATAAATAATAATACAATTAATAAATATTCATTTAGCACACTTTTATCCAAAGCGACTTACAGCAAGTACAGGGACAATATCCCTGAGGCAAGTAGGGTGAAGTACCTTGCCCAAGGACACAACATCACATAGCCACCACCGGGAATTGAACTCACAACCTTCTATTCATGAGGCCAACGCCTTAACCCGCTGAGCCACCTGACTCCCTAAATGTAGTTCATGTACAGACCGCTTGTCTTAAATCACTTCATCCTGCAGCCTATCAGCCTGTGTAGAGCTCAACTTTCATAAACGAGGGCAACTTTTTGCTGACGGCCTTAATGATGACGGGGGGGAAGATAACTCACGACACCAATTTTTGATTTAAATACACGTTTAATTTAATCCCAGAAGCAGACATTGATTCAGTGCTGTTTGCTGTCGTCTTTCTTTGGCCTTGGCTCTCATACTGCTGCCTTGACCCATGGCCTTGATCTCTGTGGAGGAACATGCCAACATCACGGATATTAATATTAACAATGTTGGAGAACCTTGGGAGAATAAAGTGTATAGCACGCACAATAACACTGCAAGGTTAGCGGTAAACAGGTCGTTCCACAACAAAAGGAAGGTGGAACCGTCATAACAGGAATCATCTGTGGTAAAACATTCCAAACGGGAAATACAAACGTATTCCACTCGAAAATATGTAAGTGCTGTTGCCAGCAACTAAATCAAATGTGGCGTTCAACAACAGTCTGCACATGGTTTACGCACCTTGGTTGTGTGTTCGCAAGTCCTCCACCTTCGTCTGGAGATTCTCCAGGTTTCCGTGTAAACCTTTTGCACGCAAGGATGGGCAGGTCAGTGTGCGAGCTGGCCGATAAACAAACCTAACCTCTAGCTGACTTCCTCAAAGTAAGCAGGTCAATTTACATTTATTCATCTAGCAGACGCTTTTATCCAGAGCGACTTCCAAGAGAGAGCTTTACAAAAGAGCATCGGTCACTGAGCATAGCAACGTCATAGACCCCAAACATAGCGGGTTCATAGATTATGAAACCTACATCGTGAGAACCAACAATTTGGTAATAAAAGATGGTAAACCTACACTAATCTGCAAATGGCATCGGATGGATGGTAAAATCGGTGCGTCTAAATGAATCTAAAGAAAACTGAAACCTGAATCCTAACTTAATCCCAATCAGGAATGTGTACTGAAGTGTATCTTTCAGAGTCAAAGAATTTGAATTAAAAAGGGAAGACTGTGACTTTCCATTCTTCAGCTATAAAAGGCTCTGTAAGAAAGTTGTATACAAAATTCTCCCTGCCCGACCATCCGATTTGTTCCGGTGCCAAACCTGGTTATCTTACCTTCCAGATATGACCTGGCATGAACACATAAACACTCCCCTGTCAGTCAGAGGTGTGTATACGCACAGCGTACGGCTGATAGACGTTGTTTACCTTTTAGAGGCCCTGCGGCTGGGCTGTTCTCCGAGCGAGGCCTGTTCCTGGGCTCTGAGGTGAGCAGGGAGTGAACGGGGGACATGCGGCCCGGCAGCGCGGCCTGAGGGGAGGGGGCGGCGCTGGGCAGAGATGGGGCGTAACACGCCTTGCAGCCTGGGGGGGGCGGTAAAACGACATCCTAAATGGAGACGGGAAAGTGTGTGTGTGTGTGTGTGTGTGTGTGGGGGGGGGGGGGGGGGGGTTGTTTCCGGAAAAATCTACCAGAGTGACAGGAAAGACTAGGAAAATGGAGGGAAGTTGCGTTTGGAGGCAGAACTCACTTTCTCTCGACGAGGGGCGTCTCGCGTTTCTCTCATCTCGCTCGTCCACCTCACATGCCTTCGGGGGATCCGGCTCTCTGCACGCGATCCACACATAACACACGACATGCTTAAGACGTGGTCATGTACCGGGCAAAGCATGCTCAGTTACAGAGCCAATACCGGTTGCCTGGAGACACGCATTACAGTCTAGGCATGCAGACATACCGTATAGGCTCTTGTGGCTCATGCTCAAAAGGTCACTTTGATCTACTTACATGGTCTCCTTGGTCTCTTTGGTCACCTCGTTGCTGAAAGGATGGAAATGTAATTACATAAGAGGATACTGCATTCCTTAAGTGCAGTCAGCATTCATCAAACGTTACAACAGGGTGTAGTTTTGTGCAAGGGAATGGATATCAATGGCCAGCAGAAGCCTTCAGTACTGTACATGTCCACCACATTAGTCTGCAACTTAAAGTTGAAATGCTACTTGTGTAGAATCACGTGAGTTTTCCAGCTTGACCCCCCCCCCCCCCCCCCAGGCTTATGGTGTGGCCCCAGTGAGCACCCTCTCTGGGGCAGACCTTCTTCTGCGGAGGCAGCTGCAGGGGCGGGGGGCGGAGGGAGCTCTGTGCTTCTCAGAGATGACATCTTGGAGCTCCTTGACCAGAGACCTCACGTCCTGGGTGGGGTTTTCCTCAAGCTTCAACGGGCCCAGCTGAAGGAAAAAACCAGAGCCATATGATACAGGGAACCATCAGTACTTTGCTACTACTGTCCGGGGCGGTTGCTGTTATATCGATGCGCGTGTTTTATTTAGTAACTCGACAAAGATGTATTCGTATCTTCCGCTGAGAACTTCAACCGTCTAAAAATTCAGGCGTCAAAGGGGGCAACGGATCAAATCTCAGGTCGCCGGAGGAATGCTATCGCAGGGCGTGGTTCACGTTGTGGGAAGCCCAGCAGATGTGCTGCCGAACGGGGATTTTCACAGCGTGGCGAGTCCTTCACCTCTGGAGGGTCTTTGGAGCGCTGAGGGGCGGTGGAGGGCGGAGCAGCCACGCCCGCCCGGCTGCTGAGGGAGTCCCACTGGGAACCGCGCCCCGGGGATCTCCGAGTCTGGTCCTTCAGCTCCTGGAGAACATAGGAGAAACGCAAATCTAATGTTCCCATTTACGTTTAGTCATTTAGCAGACGCTCTTATCCAGAGCGACTTACAGCAAGTACAGGGACATTCCCCCTAAGGTAAGTTGGGTGAAGTGCCTTGCCCAAGGACACAACGTCATGTTGCCTTAGCTGGGAATCAAACCAGCAACCTTATGATTACTAGCCCAATTCCCTAACCGCTAAGCCAACAGACGTTGCGTTTGACATGTTTGGAACCAGTATGGAACCAGACCCAGACCCATATCATAAGGAGAATCCGGTCTTTTCTCTGGACAGCAGTCCTCCCTACCTTCAGGTCCAGAGCGTGCTGGAGCTTCAGACGCATGAACTCTTGTTCCTGGGTGTGGAGGTGGTCTTGGCACTCAGCAAAGCTCTCAGACATCTAAGACGCAAAGTTAATCAAAGTTCAAAGGTAATTTCTCTTCAAACTCGCCATATCGCGCCCATAACCGCTAAGCTACTGAGCGGATAACAAAGAGCAAAACGGGACTCAGTCGAGACAAGACGGGCGCCACCTTGTGGAGGGCGGCTTCCAGCTCGGCGACCTTCTGGCGGAGCTGGTTCTCCAGGCCGCGGAGGCTCTCCACCTCCCCCTGGAGCTGCCTCTTCTCCTGCCTGGCGGAGGCCAGGTGGCGGCGCTGACGCCTGCAGTCCACGCTCTGGTGGTGCTTCTCCTGAAACACAGGAGCAGAGAACATGGGGGTACAGGACCTGGCATGACGATGTCCACAGAAGCATCAGTGCGCATGCGTGAGAATGCAGGCTGCCTGTAGAACCGGCTCTAGTCTCGCTAACTTGGTTTTCTTATTTCTTAACTTATTTCTTTGTAACTTTGTAACTTTTTGTATATATATTTTCTAAGTAACACTGTAAATCTTGTACATCCTGATATAATACTGTATATTCTACAAGACCAATACTTGTATAATTGTAATTGTATAGCCTGTACATAATCATTTATCCAAGCCTCTGCCCCCCCCCCCCCCTCCTCCCTGTGAGGATTCACCTCACCTACCGTTTTTACTTATTGTTATTGCCCCCACCCCCTATCCCTGTGTACACTTTCTAATCTTTTACCTCACACCCTTACCCTTGTGTGCTTTGCGAGATTGTGCCGTTGATACAAAGGAGTTTCCCTCAGGATCAATAAAGTAATCTGAATCTGAATGACCATCAGGGTCCATTTGACCTCTTCATTCAGTTCACTTTAAATAAATAAAATAAGTACTCATTTAACTCTTTTATCCAAAGCGACTTACAGTAAATACAGGGACATTCTCCCTGAGGCAAGTAGGGTGAAGTGCCTTGCCCAAGGACACAACGTCCCATAGCTACAACCGGGGTTCGAATTCACAACCTTCCCCTCATGAGGTCAACGCCTTAACCCGCTGAGCCATCTGACTCCCACTTTATTCCTTCTGAAGGAGAATTCAGGTTCGTGTCCAGGTATTGTAACAGCGAGCACAGTTAAAGGTTGATAAACAAACAGAAAAACCACCAACCAATCAAGGTGGTGGTCTGGTCGGGCTAACCCTGGCCTTCAGGAAGTGATGTCATAAACAGCTCAGAGAGGATCTTCCAGAGGAAAAAAATGCAGAGCTTTTTACTTGTGTCAGCCTCTCCAACATTTCCTCCAGTAGGTGGATCCTACTGCGGAGGGCGTCCACATGCTCCCTCTTGGCAGTAATCTGCTCCTGCATTCCCATGGCAACCTTCATTCCTGGAAGCACGGAGAGACAGGTTTTTCAGAAGATATCCCCCTTAGCGTTCGCCGGAGGCCGCTTAACTACGATCCCACATCCAAACACACATCGCTCTTCCTCCAACAAACACTAGGGGGTCTCCCTCCCCAGGAGGCAGGGAATGCTGACCGTGGCTGTCCGCTCCCTCCAGGACCCTCAGGGAGCCCCGGGCCCCGTCCAGCTCCGCTCGCGTGCTCTCCAGCTGGGACCTCAGCTTCGCCGCCACGCCCTCGTGCTCCTCCGCGGTGCGGGCGAGGCGCCTCTTTAACTCCTCCTGCTCCTCTAGAAAACACAAAGACGCCCACACAAAGTCAGAGATTTGAGACACACCCTTTAAATTTTGTTTTCTGTAGCTGAGCAGAAAGCTATTGGGGTTGGTAGTAACAAGGTGGCCTTAGGGTAGTGGTAATGAAAGCCATTGTATCTACTAGCAAAAGGCTCTCCATTCACAGCATCATGGTATATCATGGGGGCCAACCTTTCCTTGGGAAAAACACATACGAGGCTGGGACAATTAACAGCCTAGTATGTGTTCCAAGAAATCACAAGACCCTGGGAAAAAAGCTACAAGGAAGACCCAGAGGTCTGTTTTCCTCATTTGGAAACTTCCAACGACGAAACTAGAATTGTCCGGAAACAGTAAAGGGACGTGGGTGTTCGCAGAGCGGCGTTCCGAACCTGCGAGGCGGAGCAGCTGACCGGACCGAGCCTCTAACGTGGCGGTCAGCTGCTGGTTGGTCTGCGTCAGCTCCGTCAGGCTGAGGTTCTGCTGGGACAGGCCTTTCTGCTGCCGGCGGCTCTGCTGCTCCAGCACACGCAGGCTGGCTTTGCGCCGATCCAACTCCGCCTGGGGGGGGAAGGGCAACCAGTTCAGCTCTGAGATGAAATGCTAAAAGCAGAAACCTCAAAAACACGAGAGAATGCTTCCGATTCCAGACTTTAGAGTAACTTCTAATTACTTCTGGTTATACAGTAATACCTTTGGTATTACATATTGTTGTTATTATTACAATTATATTGTTATTTTTAATATTATCATATTTATTAATTGTTATGATTGATTGTTAATTAATTATTTATTGTTAAGAAATTAATTAATTATTATTAACTTATTATTATTATTAACAGAAACACAATACGCTTTTCAACAATCTCATTTAGTCTTGTAAAGTTTCAGTTGAACTCCATACAGAGCTTGTCGCTGCCAAAGTTGCTTAACTGACAAACACCTTAAGCTGCTTGATCTCCAGCTTATCCTCGCTGAGCTGCTGGTTGAGTCGGTCTCTCTCCTCCTGCAGGGCCTCCATGCTGTGCCCGCGCTGCGCCGCGCTCTCCAGGAGCTCCGCCACCTTCCCCCGGTCCTCCAGCTCCCGCCTGAGCGCCTCCGTCTCGGCCTGGAGCTCCTGGCAGCGTCCCCGGGCCTCCCCCAGCCTGGTCCCGGCCTGCCAGGCCTCCTGCCGCCTCAGCTGCAGCTCCTCCTCCAGCAGGGCCTGTCGTTGATGGAGCTCGGCCTCCCGTGGCCCCGCCAGCCCCTGGAGAGTCAGCGCTTGGGCCTGCCCGCACCGCAGCTGCTGCCGGGCCGCGTCCAGCTCCTGCTGGAGCTGCTGTTGCAGCTTCTCGCCACGCAGCTGGGAAACGAGGGAGTAAACGTTAAACGTTTGACACCCAACATGTAGGGAGTCAAGTGGCTGAGCGGTGAGGGAACTGGGCTGGTAAGCAGAAGGTTGTGAGTTTGAATCCCGGCCATACCAACATGACGTTGAGTCCTTGGGCAAGGCACTTCACCCTGCTCGCCTCAGGGGGAACATCCCTGTTCTTGCTGGAATTCTCACTGGATAAAAGCGTCTGCTAAATGACTAAATGTAATGTAATGACTAAATGAACATGGTGAGCAACGGAACAAAAAACCCCTGAAGGCAATTTCGGAATAGTTAATTAATCCTTAGTAAGCTAATGACTCCCTATAGTCAAACTTTGCTCAAATAATTATACGAGGGGCGCCCCTGGTGGCACACTGGGTAGAGGGAGCCCCATCTGGGCTGAGAACATCACGCAGCAGCCTCAGGTTCGACTCTGAACCCAGCCTGCCTGCCCCTCCCTCTCTCCCCTACATTTCCTGTCGACCTCTAACTCTCCATCCAACAAAATTCCGCCCCAAATGGTAATAATTTTACTATAACTAACTATAATGCACTATTGTTCATTTTGCATCATCTGCATCATTTCGGTTGTTATTTTTTATCTGTTCATTTTGGACATTGCATCATTTGCACTAACTGTACATACATGCAAATCTGTACATACCCTGTATATTCTGATTATACTGTTTATACTGTGTATATTCTGAGTATGCAATTACAATTATATTCTGTTGTAATAACTGTTTTGCACTTCTGGTTGGATGCTAACTGTATTTCGTTACCCTGTACTTGTTGAATCTAGTTGAATCTAATCTAATCTATAACTATAAGAGAAGTGTAGTTTGAGGTCTATACTAAAACACCCCAGTAATGACTCTAATCTAAAGGGACCGTGTGAGGCCCCCCGAAGCCCCACCTGAGCCTCCGTCTGCACCAGGCAGTCCTGTCTGAGGGCCCCCACCAGGGTCTGCAGCTCCTGGGCTCCCAGGCTCCTCTGCCCCAGCTCCCGCTGGAGGCTAGCCACGATCTCGCCTTGGGCCCTGTCCCGCTCCGACAGCTGACCGCTGCGCTCCTTCTCCTGGGACAGCTCCTGCTGGGCCCGCTCCAGCTCCAACTGGACCGGGAAGATCGTCACAGAACAACGCTGGTCGGTCAGTCATCTCTAAACTGAAGACTCACCCCTTCGTTTGACGGTTCGTAAGATGATTGGTAAAAACATACAAATACAGAATACTTTGCTGTGCTGCCTGGTCTAGGAGCATATGGATTCGTTTCCTGCTGTAGTTTCACATTTGTATGTTTACATTTGACATTTATTCATTTAGCAGACGCTTTTATCCAAAGCGAGAGAGCTTTAAAAAAGAGTATGGGTCACTGATCATCCCAATCATGTACCCAAACATTGCGGGTAGTCAGATTATGAAACATACATCGTGGGAAAACCCAAAAAGTACCAAAGGGAAGAGCCACAAGAGTATTCAGTTCAAATGTTGCTTTGGATAAGTGTCTGCTAACTGACTGTCTTAAAAAGGGAGTCAGGTAGCTCAGCGGGTTAAGGCATTGGCCTCATAATCAAATGGTTGTGAGTTCGAACCCTGGTTGAGGCTATGTGATGTTGTGTCCTTGGGCAAGGCACTTCACCTTACTTGCCTCAGGGGAATTGTCCCTGTAATTAATGTAAGTCCCTTTGGATAAAAGCGTCTGATAAATGAGGTGTTGTTATTATTATTATTATTAGACTGGCCCAGTGGAGGATGGGTGCGTTGGACTGACGTGTTACCGTAAGCGTGTGGAGCTTCATCTCCTGCTCCCGCGCCTCCAGAAGGGACCGCTCTCTCCCCCTCCGGGCCTCCTCCGCCTCAGACTGGCTCTGGGCAAGCAGCTTCTCCAAACACCCCACCTAGCACAAACACACACACTCCCTGATGGCTCCAAACCTTCATTTTAACGATCACAGGAAGGTCTTTCTAAAAAGGTCTGACAAGGTAGAATTATGACAAAACATAGTTTATACCCTTATTAATATGTTATACCCTTACTATTATGTTACATATATGTTCAATGTTTGCTCTTTCCTGCCAAAGTAAATTCTGTGTTAGTTTATCCTGCATAGCGAATAAAGATTCTCTGAATCTGATTTTGATACCTTCTCTGCGTGAACCCTCTGGGAGTCTTGCTGGTCCGAGCGGAGGACGGTAAGAGCAGACTCCAGGTCAGCGACCTGGTTCTTGTGGATCATAGCCTGGCTTTCTGCCTGTTTTCTGGTCAGTCCCCAAAAAAACATACAGTAACTGAACCAGGAATAGACATCAAGCAGAATACATATTTTTAGATTTGTCCCAAGCTCGAACTGAATCAAATTTTGGATGGAAACATTGTTTTATTTAATTTTATGGAAAGTAGAAGAATGTGTGTGAATGTGGGACATGGTGAAATGCTTTCTGCTCACTGTAACAGATTCAACTGGACTCGTAAACTGGAGGCACCGCTTAAAGAGCTGCTCAGTTTCTCAGTCAGTGTCGCCACCTTCTGGTCGAGACTGGCAATGATCTGCTCCATTCTGTTTTGAAAAAGCATTGTTGACAATTGTGGATAATATTGACTCTCAGAACCCTAAATGTAAGTGTGAATGTGTCATAAAGCGGTATTTCACTGCACAACACTAAAGGATAGACAATAACCAATCGTAACTACCTGTGTCGTTGCCCATCAAGCTCTTCTGTAGCTTTGCTCCTCTCTTGAAATGATGAAAGTCGCTCCTCTGCCTGGAGGTCAATAAAGGCTGTTAATTCAGCACTGCAAAGTCTTGAAATCACGTGATCAACAAACATGTCAACCATGTCATCAGCAAAACCGACCGGTCTCCCCTCTCACCCGCACGAGTCTTTCTCGCAGACCGCGGTTCTCCTGTTCGAAGCGCCGCAGCACTTTCCCCACCGCCGCCGCCAGCGAGTCCTGACCTTTGCCGGCCGCGTCCTCGCCGAGGCCCAGCCGTTTCTCGTAAGCCAGCAGCGTGGCGTACGCCTCGTCGGCGGCTCGATCCGTAGGCTTTGCGTTCCCGCTGAAGTCCTTGGCCTCGTCCTCCTCCTCCAAAAGCGTTTGATCTCTCCGTGGATGAGTGGCTCGTTGCTCTACGATCGTCCCCTGCAAGCTCGCTATCTGGTCTGGGTGTTTCCGACACTCTTCCCTCCTAGAGAGAGAGCAGAAAGCACACACAGAACAATGACATGCAAATTTGTGCGCTAAGTAAGAGGAAAGCCTGGTCCTATAATGTGGCTCCCCACAGCGAACGGGGTGCGAGTCCTCAACAGGAGCTACCGTAGATCAGCTACGGCATCTCTCTCCATCTGGACCTCCAGCAGCTTGGTGTGCAGATCGATGTTGAACTGTTGGAAAGCCAAGTTCTGCTGTTCATGCTGTTCGTGAGTCTGCGGGATCAGATTGATGCAGAGACTGGGAGTCAGGTGGGGGAGCGGTGAAGGAATCGGGCTGGTAAACCAGTTCGATTCCCGGCCGTACAAAGATGACGTTAGGTCCTTGGGCAAGACACTTCACCCTACTTGCCTCAGGGTGAATGTCCCTGTCCTCACTATAAGTCGCTCTGGATAAGAGCGTCTGCCAAATGACTAAATGGAAATGTAGATGCTATACTCAAGTGGGAACGCAAGAATAAGGGTTGAGTTGAGGGAGAACGTTCCACATGATATAGAACACAATATGTGACTAAATATGAAAATGGGCACCTTGATAAGTTGCTTCTGCAGATCAGAAACCTGCTGAGAATAGTCCGCTTCTGCACTCTCCGATACCTCCTTCCCAGGGAAGGGGCCGCTGTTAGGGGCCACCTCCGAGTCCAGACCATCCGGGCCGTAGGATGGAGGCTGGATCACAGACTGACAGCAGGAGGGTGAAACGTCACAACCGACGTCCGATGACCCGTCTGGAACCATAACAACGACAAACCAAGTTGATTTCATCATACGACATATTGTGAGTTAGTGATCGGAAGGTTGCGAGTTTGATTCCTGGCTGTGGCAACATGAAGTCAGGTGGCACAGCGGGTTAAGGCGTTGGGCTTATGATCGGAGTGCAATTGTCGGCTGTGGCTACATGATGTTGTGTCCTTGGGCTAGGCATTTCACCCTACTTGCGTAAGGGAGAATGTCCCTGTACTTGTCGCTCTGGATAATTGCGTCTGCTGAATGACTAAATGTAACATGACATTGTGTCCTTGGGCAAGGCACAAGGGACAAGACCCTATTTACGTCGGGGAGAATGTCCCTGTACTTGCTGTAAGTCACTCTGGATAAGAGCCTGCTAAATGACTAAACACGTATTGTGAATGAGGCTTGTCGTCATTGAATTGACACTAACCCGTAACAGACATGCGTGTGTAACTGAGTTGATAGGCTGTGTTGCTGCTGCTGTAGGAAGGAAACACATGTCCTATCCTCTCCATGGTACGTCTGGTCGCGTTTTCCAAATCTTCTTGTAGAAGCCGGTTCTCCTTAGTTTGTCTTTTGAGCTGTTCACTGCGAAGCCAAAGAGCACACGAAGCTCGTTAGAAGAAATTATCCCTTATTAGTCCCACAGTGGGGAAATTTAACAGGCGCACACATACTCAAGGCATTGGCCGGGAATCAAACCCCCACCGAGAATCAAACCCAGGCCTTCTGCACTTAGTAGGCAAGAATCCTACCACTGAACCACCGGTGCTGCCCAGTTACCTAAACTAAACACACACGATCTTGGTCCGATAGTTTGTTTGATTTATAACGGTTGAATTACGTAGAGCCACAATAATGGATTCACCTGAACGTATCCAAGTTGGTGAATGTTTGGAGGACCTCGTCGTCCATGTTATGTGTGTCATCCATACCTGCGTAAGCTAATGCAAAAGGCACATTGTTACGAAGTCAACCATAATTATTTTGATTGCAAAAATACACAAACATGGGTGACAATGTGATAACAGTTTACGTCGATGACTAAATTATATCCAATACTACAGACTGTGTCAGTACAGTACAGTAGTACACAGTAGTGTCAGTACAGTAGTACACAGTAGTGTCAGTACAGTTCAGTAATACACAGTAGTGTCAGTACAGTACACAGTAGTGTCAATACAGTACAGTACAGTAGTACACAGTAGTGTCAGTACAGTACAGTAGTACACAGTAGTGTCAGTACAGTAATACACAGTAGTGTCAATACAGTACAGTAATACACAGTAGTGTCAGTAGAGTAGTACACAGTAGTGTCAGTACAGTACAGTAGTACACAGTAGTGTCAGTACAGTACACTAGTACACTGTAGTGTCAGTAGAGTACAGTACAGTACAGTACAGTACAGTACAGTACAGTAGTACTGACAGTAGCTCAGCTGTCACTCTTAGAGCTAGGCTAACTCTACACTAGTAGTACTGTAGCTAGGCTAGCTGTCGTAGCCTACTTACATATAAAAATAGCCTCATGAGGCTAACATTTTCAGTCGATACTGTGGGGTGCAGGCTGACTTTGGGACTCCATCCTTGTTGGAAATAACTCGCTAGAAGAGCTGCTAGCTCAAGTCTACTCAGACAAACTTGATGGTTAATAACAAAGCCTCAACAAGTCACCATGGAAACAACATCGTTACAGCACTGCTATTAAACCTACTCTTCGGTAAACGTATTTCATGCGTACTAGCAAAACACGCAAAAGTAGTTTGCCAGTGTTGGCTAGTAAACTAGCCAATTTTTTTGCCTTTACTTTTATATTTTTAAACCGCACCGCCGTTGGATTGGCAGCGACACAGGTGCATGATGGTTCATGTAGTTTATCCCCTTACTGGGCTGTAGTCCTTGTAGAAAGGGGGTTGACCGTCGTCGAATCATCTGCTCGTCAACAGTCAATGAAGTATTCATCTATTCTTGTCTGTAGATTATAAAGGGGCCACGGTGAAATAGATATTTGATGATTCGGTTGCAGCTCTATCCGAATCAGCAGCATCGTCTCTGTTGAGGCATTTGGCAAGGTAAAAAGAAAGGTTTTCTCATCTTCACAATGCTAGTGCTAGCGAGCTAGCTTAACAATTGCAATAGCTAATATATTGGCTGAATAAGATTGCTAACAGCAAGATGTTAACTTGTTTTAATGCTTTATGCAACTGCAAACATGCCATAACTACTTTGCATATTGCATTGTCATTGTGATCGCCTATAATAGAAGTTTGACGGATGACCTATATTATGTGACCCCCAAATCTGGTCCAACTCCTCCCTCCAGCAGTGCATAGATACAGTAGTTTAAAGTTTCTTACATAGTAATATAATTTTATTATAATAGTTATAATTTACAGGTTATTGTGGAAAGTGCCTGGATCACTCTGTATACACTGTATACATTTTATTTTTCTACTTTTGTTGTTGTTTACTTTAACTTAATGGTGTAGTTCTGCTGAACCATAAAACAATGATTTGAAAACGAACACTAAATGCTTTTGGACGTAAAGATATGAATGCACACCGTGTAAAACTCATATATTGTTGTGGCTTCAGTTAGTTAACATGATATTTGACACCTTACTAACGTGATCATATGGGGAGGAGCATAGGGAGTTTCCGCAGATAGGAGGGAATCTATGTTGTTTTTCTTTCGAAACTATACAAATAATGCAATGTTTTTCAGGATGAGGGATCTTTACAGACTGGACAATCGGCTCTTGAAAGAGCTGATGTCAAATTATGCCGTGGAGTCCAACTTTCTGCCCAGAGAAGCAGGACTGAGGGTCATCGAGTCTGCAGCAGAGGTATTCTAACTGGCACACTGACCTACATACAAAATATGTAAGGTATTTACCATCTGGATTGACGCTGTTAAGTGCAACTTCTAACAAGGCTGATTGTGTTCAGAATCAAATGGGGGTGTCAGCAAAGTGCAGAGATGCTAAAGTTGAGGACCTGTGGAGTTTGACCAGCTTCTTTGGCTACAGCACCCAGACCTTTGTCCAGGCAGTCAATATTCTGGATCGTTTCCTAGCAATTATGAAGGTATGTTTTAAACTTTTTTTTGTGTCGTTGGTATGGTTTGGCGTATTATTTGGCGTTTTATTTTTATATATACATCTTATGTTTTTCTGTAATTGTGTATAAAACTGTGCAAAAGTATTTTCTTAAATATGGCATATTTATGTATTGATCTACGATCAATGTAGTTCTGTTTCATTTAATAATTTCTTAAAGCATATTCTTATGCTTATGTCACAGTAGCATAATAGTTCTGTTGCCTCTTGATAAGAGTGTCTGCTAAATGACAAAATGTAATTAATTGATAATTAATTAATAATTATGTATATGCATTTTTTAAGTGCTATTACTTCAAATTACTCATCACATAATTAATGTATAAGGTTCAACCAAAGCACCTAGCTTGTATTGGAGTATGTTGCCTCCATATTGCGACCAAGATGGTGGAGGAGGAATGCAACGTCTCACCACCTCAAGAGCTCATCCGCATCAGCCAAAGCAAGTTCACCGTGTCTGACCTCACCCGGATGGAGAAGATAATTTCCGAGAAACTCAACTCGGAGCTGAAAGCCGTCACGGCGTTGACCTTTTTAAACCTGTACCACGCCGCCCTTGTGTCCCTTACATCAGCAAGGTGAGTGTCATACCGCATTAGGTCCTTTTATATTCATGGGGGTGTCCTGGAAACATCTACTTGTATGAGAGCACAGAGGTGACATGAGGAATCCTTTCTTTTTAAGGGAGGACGTCCCAAGACTTGGGAAACTGGAAGCCCAGCTGAAAGCCTGTTTATGTCAGCTTGTTTTCTCTAAAGCAAAAGTAAGCATCGGTCTTAGGCAGGTCCCGTTTTATAATATGGCGATGGTGCATTCTGATGTGAAGTTTTTTTTCTGTGAAGTCTAATGATCTGGGATTTGTTTTGTTTCATTTGCAGCCCTCAGTCCTGGCTCTGTCCCTTGTTGCTCAGGAGTTTGATGCCTTCCAGTCCACCGCCATGTTGAAAATTGTCCACCAACTTCAAAAGCAGCTAAAGGTATGTCCTGTTGCACCATTTCCACAACCGGCACCACCTGGTTGGCTGGTGACAGGTCTGACAATGCTGCTCTATTTCTTTCCCCTTGTCAGCTGTTTCAGATGTATCTTGTTTTTTCCACAGATCAGTGAAAGCGAACTTCACTATTGGAGGGTGCTGGTGGCCAAGTGCATGACCAAATACAGTTCAGGTGAATGTAACAAACCAGACAGCAAAAAGCTGGTGTGGATTGTGTCCAGACGAACAGCACAGAATTTAAACGCCAACCGCCTCAGTGTTCCAGAACTTCCGACTATTCCTGAGGTGAACTGGGATGAGAGTGAAAGGTAAGTTACACTCTGTCTAACAATAAAAATAAAGTGCTGAACTAACATATGATTATTTCATTATTATTAAACGAACAAAAGCATTTTATCCCTGCAGTATTGCTTGTCTCCGACTGCCTCAGCACTTTGCTATTGCAGCAGAAAGAAGCCAATTAATCTCCTTAAAGATTCACAGATTCAAAATATGAATACGCCACTCCTTTACCCTGCATATGTGCATACTAGACACTCACTGGTGGTTTTTGAAAACAAAGAAAGGTTCAATAACAGAGTGAAATGGAAGACAGCAGACTAGTGGATACTGGATCTGTTGCTGACCAGTGTGTATGTGATTCTCCCCTGTGTATATCCAGTGAGGATTCATTTGAGGACATGAGCAGCGAGGAGGAGAGTTTGTGCGGCTCTCCTGGCAGTGACGCGGGCGGTTACTTTTTCCCCATCGGCCTTCGCTATAAGGGCAGAAAGTGATACCTTTCTCCCCCCATTCCCCCAAGCCTGCGAGGAAAGTTGGTGAACTACGTGTGTAGCCAAGTTTTCTCTGCCCGTTTCTGTAATTGTTTCTTAACAGTTTCTTGCCGTACAATATGTATTCTGTGATACTTGGCTGCAGGCCCAAACAAGTGCCTGTGTCTTGTTTGGTTTAACCTTTTGTTATGTTAAAAAAGAAAGAAAATGGCAATACTGATGCATTTAAATCATGTTGAACTTCATCCATGTCCAAACTTGACACATTCCTGATGTCAAAAAAACTCAATCATCCTGTTCTAGGGTCGGAATCCCAGCTATACCTTCCTACAGAATGTTACTGTTTTTTATGGTTTTGTACTCTAACTACAGTGTTATCATGTGTAATATATAATGCCTATGTCAACATATTGTAACGTTTATGAGATTATTGTTCGACATTTTGGCTTGTCTGACAGTATGTGATTGTGTGTGTTTGTAAGTTGTTTTTTTTTTACAGAAAATTCACTTACAAATATTTATTTTACAAAATCAACAAAAAAATGTTTCCTATTCTGTGAATAAACCGTCTTGTATATTACCTATAGTTACACAACTAAAACATGAAGAAGAAAAAAATAACTGACTGTAAATAAATACTAATGCTATTTGTAAGTCGTCTCGATTTTATTTCATTTGTACTATTTTATTAATCAGCCAAACAATCAGCTTGGTGTTGGATTCCATTTGGCCACAGCATTTGAACGACGGCGCGCCCAAAACCCTATTGTTGGCCAGCCAATGCGATACTGCTGATAACATCCATCTCCTTTATTAATCTGGCTACATAGAAAGGGATTGCAGTTAGTCGTGAAGGCAGGGCAGGGCAGGGATGAGAGCGGGCGAAGACGCATCACTAATGCTGTTGACTGCCAAATCAACCGCAGCGCAACCTCCAACCCACTCGGCGCCCATTTTATAATACAAAATATGAAATCGGCTATCCTTATATCAACTATTCTGCAAGCTTTTTAAAATTTAGGTAGGCTATTATAGGGAAGGGACGTATTTTTAGTGGCTTTATAAGGAATGAAAACGTGCCAAGATGGTCCGCATCGCAAACGCTCTGGGTTTGGTTATATTCAGCGTAGCTCTTCTCATTTTATCCTTAATAAGTTATGTTTCGATAAGAAAGGACAGCTTTTTCACGTCATCTAAATATGATATGGGGGGCCCGAGAATAATGTTCCACGCAGGATTTCGGTGAGTATAACCTACGCAAACCTTACATTCATGCATCTGTGGTTTATATGGGGAGACTGGACGCACAAAACGCCGACATAGCCAGAAAAAAACGTGTATTCATGTCACGGGTGATATTTCAGCGCAATCTCTATTTTGCTTGTCAACAGCTGGCCTTTAAAAAGTGCTATGTGCACTCATTTAAAACTCATCTGCAGTAGGGAACCTAGCCTTAGAGCCTAGACATAATAATTAAGCAAATATCACAACGGTAAAGGATTGGCCTCGATCAAAGGGGAAATCGGACGATTTATTTATTTTTTATTCCAACCTTGTTGATTCAATTCCAAGAGAACTGTCCAAGGTGCTGAGATTGATTCTATCGATTACGTTCCTCCCTTATGCAAATTCCCATGTAGCCTTCAACTATATTGTTGCTTCCAGGTCTCAATTCGCCATGAATTTCTTAGACCCCTCTTTCATTCCACTGACCAATGCACTGAACGAGGAACTTCAAGGGAAACCCTCCAAATGGAAATTCAACAGAACAGCTTTCTATCAACAAAGGTAAATGACTGTAGTTATGATGTTAATAATCAGACTCATAAATGTATTCAAAGGTAACATCTGCAATACTGTAGTATGTTGGGTGTTTTTCAGGAAAGAAATCTTCAATTTCATCGATGTGGCCAACAATTTCTCACTGACCAAGAATGGTGTGCGTGTGGGTCAGCTGATGCACTTTGACTACTCCAGCCATAAGTATGTCTTCTCCATAAGCAACAACTTTAAGTCCTTGCTTCCCGAAACCTCTCCCATCCTGAACAAGCACTACAACGTGTGTGCTGTGGTGGGCAACAGCGGCATCCTCACCGGCAGCCATTGCGGGTCGGAGATTGACAAAGCTGACTTCATCTTCCGCTGCAACTTCGCCCCTACGGAGGTCTTCTACAAGGACGTTGGCCGGAAGACCAACATGACTACCTTCAACCCCAGCATTCTTGAGCACTACTACAACAACCTGCTGACCATCCAGGATCGCAACAACTTCTTCCTCAACTTGAAAAAGCTGGAGGGAGCCATCTTGTGGATCCCTGCTTTCTTCCTTCACACCTCAGCGACAGTCACCAGGACACTTGTTGACTTCTTTGTGGAGCACAAAGGTCAACTGAAGATTGAGCTAGCCTGGCCGGGCAACATAATGCAGGATGTAAACAAGTGAGTGTGGGGTGGACATGTAATCATTAATAGTTCCAATTCAGCCTCAAGGTTGCAACATTTCTGATCTCCAATACTGAAATTCATTCACTGCAGATATCAAATGTCTTTTCTAATATCCGCCATGTTTTTCTCCAATGCCTATGTCTTCTGTTCCTCCGCAGATACTGGAAAACTAAGAACCTGTCGCCCAAGCGACTGAGCACAGGGATCCTTATGTACACGCTGGCCTCTGCTATGTGCGAGGAGATCCATCTATACGGCTTCTGGCCGTTCGGCTGGGACCCCAACACAGGCAAGGAGCTGCCCTACCACTACTACGACAAGAAGGGGACCAAGTTCACCACCAAGTGGCAGGAGACCCACCAGCTGCCCAGTGAGTTCAAACTGCTCTACAAGATGCATGGGGAAGGCGTGACCCGGATGAGCCTGTCACACTGCACCTAGACATTCCCGCCTGACCCGCTGTCGGGCTAGCCATTCGTTAGAGTGTGTGTGTGTGTGTGTGTGGGGGGGGTGGGGGGGGGGGGTGCTGTCAGATTTGGCCTCTGCTCGTTACGTTTTTTTGACGCAGAATAGACTGTGCATGATTAGTAAACACGCTCTTGTCACCCGCAGCGCATGTGGACTTTCAAGGTTTTTCTTTCGTAATTCACACCAAGGTGTCAGGGTGTTTTAGGGACTAGGGGTCACATTCCAGATTCAAGGGATTGGTGTGTTGTTTCCTGTGTACCATGGGTGAGTTAAATACGTTCTACGATGTGTCATGCTACCACATAAAGTGTTGTCTTAATGTGTTATTGTCACCTTGCTACCAATCATATTGCATTGCTACCATGACCGGGGCTGAACAGAATAAGTCTTATTAAACAAGGGATGTAGATAGTAAAACATTCAGAAACTCTCAAATTATTTTCATCAATGATGGGGCAAAAATATTAAAGGCTATTAATCCAGCCCCTTTTCCAATAGAATTTTAATAGTTATGTTGACATCACTGCCTAATCTCAGGGAAGGAGTTAGAACAGTGTTTTTTCTAGTTAGATGCCAGTCCATCAATGGAGGCACAAACACTATATTTTTATGACCTTTTTAACCACCTAGCTACAACCCAAGGTACCTGTGGATTCTGGGTCGAAAATCCTGGTCTGGATGCTAGCAGTTGTTTACAATACTATCCCAGAGGTGGAAGGGAGTTACAGGTCTGTGATGGTAGTGACTATCTAATATATTTTTTAAAGCCTTCAAATCTAGATTAAGAATTTACATTCCAACAGCGATTTATTTATTGATCACATTTCACTACATTACGATACCTGGAGTAAAACGTTAAGGAAAAGGAATGAAGTATTGCAACAACAACAAAACAAAATCTGTCCAATAACAATATGTTAACCTTCTTTAAGCCAGGCAGGTCAAATGTAATATATGAAGTCTTACATCTCAATTCTTGATAAAGCAAGAAAGGAAAGTGTACTTTTATTTAATTGTAATAATAATCAAGATACATACTACCACATTCTTTTGACATTAATGTACAGTCCTATGTTATTTTTGCCATGAACCATAAAGTCTTCTTAAATCCTGAATTATTACCCTGTAGATACTGTAGTTCTGAAGCGATTAAAAAACCAGATCAACGCAGATAAAGATTACATCTTATCACTTATAGGCTTGATTCACTTTAAATATTATTAAATACCAATCTGAAAAAATTGCATCTTGTACAAAGAGCATGATACACCATTTAAATGAAATTGCACGTAAGACACTAACAAAAATTTATGGCTAGTTTTATACAACCTTTTTGGAAGGATACGTTTCAAGAATATAACTTTTCTTTTTCTTCTGATTTGTATTCACACTGGTATTTTCAAAGAAACTGTCAGCTTCAAAAAAACCTTTATATGAGAGTTTTAACGTGCAAGAAAAACCTGAATCACTGGGACCAAACTAGTTTTTGTTTCACCTTTCTGACAAATAAGTAATATAACTTTATTTTTATAAATCTTTATTACTCTTCTCAAGGGAAGTCTTTCCCCCCCCCATTTAAGTGTCACGTCAAACTGAGCTTGTTATAGCATGCTGTGAATGGATTTGTCGAATGACTTGGCTTGAAAAGCAATGCTAGGCACATGATAGTCCCATGACTCACTGCATAGGCTCACACTGGGCCTGCAGGCTTAGGAGCCACACCTGCCCATAGTTGGGGGCCAGTTTCTCCTGCAAGAAACTCTTCAGTGTTTCCACCTCATGCACAAGACTTAGCATTACCTTTGTGGGTTGACTCCATTGTCATTGGAGTTATGTTTATAAATCTACCCATTTCTTCCTCACACATCTCACATACACAGGTTGCCCTTACCTTGACTATAACATTGTATTGGTGTGACACTAGGTTGTCATTTCAAATCTTTCACAGCTTTTTGATTGATTTCACTCATATAATGTGTCTTTATAATACACCAAAGATAACTCATTGAGACAAAACTTGTTATAGAAAAGTGCTTGGTGAAGGGATTTGGGATGTAGGATGTAACAGGATGATGTAACAGGAAGTGTCAAGCATGTCATTTTAGTTACGCTGGATCCTACATTTTGAAATGTTTTTGTCAAATGATGTCATCACACATCTGTAACTGGGATTTCTTGGGTGGTATAATATCGAAACTTGCCTTTTCAGTCTTGCTGAAAATCAAAGTTCTGGGGCTGAATAATGAATGCTTTGTGTGCCTCCATAAACGTCCTATCATAACAAACTTTCACTTTTTGTTCAATAACCAAAAACTTCCAATAGAATGATGGGGATCTCACTCTCTCTCTTACAAATAAGTATTGTTCTGAAAAGGATAAAATGTAAATTATTGTTTCTGTGTGTGTCTGTGAGCGTGTGTGTTTGACAAGAACAGTGTTAGCTATTTCCTGACTGTAATTCTGTTGAGTTATTTTGATTTACAGTACTGCATGCATGTGTTTATTTAGGGTAAAAACATACACAGTAAACTAAATACTGACAGTAACTTTATTCAAAAGTCAAAATTTATTCTGTTTCAGCATTTCAATTTACAGCATATACTCTAGGAATGTTCGTATGTAAGAACAATCGATTTTGCCCATATACTTAAATAAGTATTTAATAAGTATTTAAGTATATAGGTATTACAAATCAATTAACGGTCTTGAAATCTTTTTCTTTACCTACTCTATGTGCATGACAATTACGTTTCATAAATAATCAATAGTAGCAGTTAATATACTCATACAAAATTAATGATTTATGTAAGGGACTCTGTCATGTTTGGATTATCTAACATAATCATCAAGTTATCTCATTCATGTATAAAAATGTAACAATGACTCTGAATGACTTGCATAAATGTCAGATTATATTCCGTGATACATGTACGAATGTGCCTGCATTGTCCTCCCATCATGTCTCAATGTTTCAAATAAAAACACTATTTTTTTTTCCTTCAATGTCTTGGTATTTTTTAGGTAGATAACATGTCTTAAGTACAAGTTGGGGATAAAAAATTTAACAAATCCTAATATACATTCACATCATAAACTGCGCATTTGACACCATGTTCATAGATACATCTGCATGGGCCAAACTTATACACTAAACCTTATAACAGCAAGCTCTCTAGAATACTCTACATATAAACATATATATATATATATATATATATATATATATATATGTATGTATATATATATATATATATATATATATATATATATATATATATATATATATATATATATATATATAAATTGTACTGCATGGTAATTTGGAGAAGAGAGCAAATCAGGGTAACCTTGGTAACCTTTCAGCAGGCACATTTTCTCCGAGGGGCCAGCTCCTCCTGACGGCTGGTGACCGAGCTCCCGTTGGGGGTATCAGACAAACCACCAGCCCCCTCGCTGCCCTGCTCCATACGCCGCATCACCAGGTCCAGGAGGCTGGTCACCGCCTTGTCCACATCAGCGCCCGTGGCCGCGCTGGTCTCAAAGTAGGGGATGCTGGGGACGGAGGTGGGGAGAAGTGCAACGATCATATCTAGTGTGTACTAGCAGAGTGTCTCCACCTACTGCATTTCTCTGCAGGTTGAAGATGAGGAATTTGTATTTTTCACAACCAGTGGCGGATCTAGGGTATCAGGTGCCCGGGGGCGGATTACTGTTGTGCGCCCCCACCCACCTCCCCCAAGAACAAGCAAAACTCTTAGCATAGTATTTCATATGGATGCATTTATTCCTTGTAAACTGCATTTCTTCATCTGTAATACGGTTGGTATTAATTTAAAGAACTTTGCGCCCGGGGGCTCGAACCCCCCTCACCCACCCCCTAGATCCGCCACTGTTCACAGCATATGGCTGTTTGTTTTGAGTTTAAATGAGAATTAAAGCAGGGAGAAATCTTAAGAACCTAGAACCTCTTAAGAACCAGCTGTTTATACTTTGTTGCCGTTAATCGGACTCACCCATATCTGTCAGCTAGGTCTCGAACTTGGCGTCCATTCACATCTCTTTGGTCTCGAAGATCTGCTTTGGTGCCGACTAACACTATATCTGGGCTGTCACAGTAGGCGTTAGCCTGCAACTGACCTGGATAAAAACAAATAGCAGATTTCAGCCATCATCCATGTCTTCCTACAAACGATCAAATCATTTACTTTACAATCAACCGCTACTTTCTTAAACATATGCTAAATCCATATCCAATCAAGACATCAGTCCCATGAATGGTTTACAATGTAATTAAACAGACCACTGTCTGTAGATCTGCCAAAGCCTTCAAATCAATAAAACGATCGATGGTCGGAAAGGTTCTGGCAGATCTTCTAGCTGATGGACCACATACTCATCCAATTTCGGACATTGAGAAAACTCTGCTGATTGGTCAAGTCGAACATCAGCAGAAAGCCCATAGCATCTCTGAAGAAGGCCGTCGTAAGACTCCTAAACCTGGGGCAAAAGAAACAGAATCGATCCATGAAATGTTGGATGTGCGTCAGAGACAGAGGCAAAGATTCTCGCCATGACATGTACACCTTACAACCTTCCCAATACCATGAACATTAGATTAGATTAAATTGGATTCAACTTTATTGTCATTACACAGGTACAAGTACAGGGTAACTAAATACAGTTAGCATCCAACCAGAAGTGCAAAACAGTGAGTATAAGCAGAATATAGCAGTTAGTAGAATAGAAGTAGAATATATAGATATAGATATATATATAGAGAGTATGTACCCTGTATTATTAACCTTATTAAAGTGATTTGGTAGCAACAAATATACAGCTGTATTGTACAAAATGTTACAGTTTTTTTTACAGACTTTTACAGTGTCGTATGTACAGATAGTGCAAAATGGTACTATATGCAGATGTGCAAAATGAAACAGAAATGGTAAGATGGTGAGATGGTGCAAAACAGAACAGATGGTGCAAAATGATACACACAGCAGGTATTTCTCTACCTCTCTTGTCCTGCCGTGTCCCAAAGCTGCAGGTGAACAGAAAAACTCCTCTCCGTGGTTCCATCAGAGCCCGTTCCCATGTACGTCTGCAAATCCCATGTTTTCTTAGTTAGTAATGCCTCAGTGGTACAAGACTTGACTGCAGGTCAAAAGGTCAAAGGTTCCAATCATCCTCTGTCAAATTAGATAAAAGCGTCAGCCATATGAACACGTTATTAATATCGTCTCAAGTCTGTCGATACACGTCTTCAAATGTATCCCTGCTCCTAAAGACTTGATATGGGCTTTTAAACCTGTACCAAACACGTAAGTAAATGTATCACATTACATGGAATGGACCAACATGTCATCATGCAACATGTATGAAGTATGATTCCCTCACCACTCTCTTTTCCCGGAAATCGATCCCAACTGTGGTGGTGAACTTGCGGTTGAACTTGTTGTCGGTGTATCGATACAGGAAGGTGGTCTTCCCCACCCCCGAGTCCCCTAAGGCCAGAAGCTTGATGAGGTAGTCATAGTCCCCATCTGTCATGGTGCTGAGCCTGCACTGGAACACAACACAACAACAGCTGTTCGCATCCTGACTCATGAGATTGCTCTTGTTTTCGAATCTGAAATCGAATTCCTTCTCGGCGCGTTCATGACCACAGAGGCTTAGCTGGGCCGTCATAACTTGGGAGTCGTTTAAAAAAAAGGAAAAATAAATCTGATCAGAGTTGCTACAGTAGCACATGACTCAAGCCGGTGTTCACATGAGCGGTCAGGTGGCTGGCAAGTCGGTGCCTTCAGGGGAGGAAAGGCAAATGTTGATTGTTCCACAAGCAGAACTTCTGCGGAGGTAAAGTAACTTGTTGAGTTACAGGACTGGTAAAATGATTACAATTAGTCAGTGACTTATTGCAAGTACAGGGACATTCCCCCTGAGACAAGTAGGGTGAAGTGCCTTGCCCAAGGAGACAAATGTTGTGTTGCCTTGGCCGGGAATCAAACTCACAACCTTCTGATCACTGGTCCAATGCCCTAACCCCTCAGCCACCTGAATTCCCTACATGGTCTACGTCAGGACATGGTCAAAAAACCATCGCATTACGAACTTGACTGAATCCTTCAGTAGTTCCCCATCATGTTTTTTTTCGAATCCTTCCTTTGTGCTTTTTAGTCACATTGGGGAGATGGAATGTCCTACGAATCCCACTCTATTAGCTTTGATGATGAAAGAAAACATCCTGCCCTTGTTTAGTTGACATTTCCAGTGTGTATAATGTGAAGTGTAAGGTTATTTTCAGTCAGCACATCCATAGATGGAGGGGGTCTGATGAAGCCCTTCAGCAAAACCACAGGAAGTCATTATTACAGTCTCTTACGCAGCTAGAAGTTGTTAGTAATCATATGCTTGTTTGTTACAAATTCCTAAAATACATCAAGGCCCAGTTTCTGTACCGGATTACAACTACTTTACGGAGATCTTCCATGAATTTTGCTCATACTTTAGGACAAGGCTTAATCCATGCCTGGGTACCTGGGCCCTTGTATTCAACACAAACTACTTGGATACATCGTTTAATTTAGAATATTTATCTGGGACATAAAATAATGGTTAGGTAGAGCTGCAATACATTTGAAAGAGCTTTTACTCCTGTTAACACATACCACAACAGAAAGGGCGATTGAGGTTAAATAAAACAACAGAAAGATTGATATTTTCCATCTTACCTAGTTAGCTGCAGAGAGTACCAACATCCATCCAGGGAACGTAACTGTTCCTTGTTAAACACATAGTGGGGTGTACATGCTATTACTTGAACCTTACCCCCTTTCCCATGTGATAAAGGGAGGAGTTTTCAGGGGGAAAAACAGCCAAACAATGTATTCTCCACAGATCTTGTGTTTTCTGGTATTTCTCAAGGAGGGAGGGATGGAGGAAAATAAAAAAACAGGGATTGCAGCTCTGCAGTACTGTGTTCCTGCGAGGATTTCAGTGAAAGTCTTCCAGTCGAGGACTTTGTAAATCCTTTCCTGGCCCCTGGCTCTCTCACCTCTCTGGAACCTTGGAAGATAATCCCTAAACCCAACACAAAACATTCCAAGATTAAAATGTCTGCCGTACGAATCAATGGCTATATTTGCAGGTCAGTCTCAACCTATCCAGAGCATCTAACTAAAACAAAGGTTGATCATTCCTCAATACAGGTTCTTTACATACTTAATTAAGGTAATCAGGTCTATCCACTAGGGGGCAGTATTTACAGCAAAAGCACAATGGTCCCTTCAAGCTGACATGAGTCAACACATTCAAAGTTATAGGACTGATAAAAAAATTTTTTATTTGTAACTGTTAACTGACTGCATACAAAATATTTACAACATTGTACTAAACAACTTTAAACAATGAAAGACAATGTCTTATGCTGTGGTAACTTTGAACTTCTGTGACAAAAATATATTTCTTTCAATATTATACACAACGATTACTACGCCTCCAAAAGAGGCCTAGAAATACACGTCCACTCTTTAGTTGGGCTTAAAATATTTCAGCAAGTTATTTGTCTGACTGCCTTTAACTTGAGGCTTTCTCTCTTTGACCAGTGGGGTTTTCCTGTCTTGCTTTGAGTTTGGAGTGATTTTCCTGAGGAGTCCCTGCTGTTTCCATTCCGACAGCAGGTCTCTCTGGACATCCGAAGGCAGCTCGGAGAACACCCTCGGATCGACGTCTTTAGGGAAGCCGGGGTCGTTAGACACCCAATGTTCGGTCTCCTGTTCTGCTGAATGGTTTCCCCGCGGTGCCTCCGGGTCTGGCCGCACCGTGCGGTCGTCACCTGTCTGCTTGTCTGTCCGTTTCAAATCCCAGACAGACTCCTGTCTGTCTAGTTTTGGGTTGTATGACTCAGCAGGTTTACATGTGCTGAGCTGGGAGATGGAGTCAGATGGTGGAGGTCGCTTTGTGGGAGGTGACTGTGTCCCATCGCCAGCAGGTACTGTTGCTGACAGGGAGCTGGGGCTGAGGGGGGGTCCACCGGGGGGGTCTGGATAGGCGGGGGAGAGCAGCTCCTTCTGAATGTCTGCAGGAAGCAGGCTGAACACTTCGGGGTCGATGTTGGGGGGCAGTCGAAAAGAGGGTTTTGACTTGGGAGTGTTCACCCTGTCATTTCTCTGCATTCGACGAGTCTGGGATGTGATTGGTTGGGGCTGCGCGGTGGTTAGCGGGTCACGACTTGCCCCTCCCCACAGCTGCTCTTTCCTATTGGGTGAAAGCGTCTTTGGTATACAGTGTGAACCTTGATCACTTGACACCACGCCTCCACCATCTTCCATACCAGATCCACACTGCTGCTGGTACGGGCAACTCTCACCCTGGGACAAATCCTCCTGGAATCATCAGATCAGATCTCAGATTCAAATGTATCATCATTATGCTGAGTACAAGTACAGAGCTAGTTAGCTCTAGCAACTAACCAGAGTGCGAGAATATAGTTTTATAAATAGACACAGTGCAAATGATGTGAAGCTATGATTAAAAAAATTAAATCAAATAATAAAAAATCCAACATCTTAAAACGGAAATATAATGGAGAATGAAGGATGTGGATCCGTGGAAACTTCTACCTGGTGCAGGAAGGAGGGCTGGGTCTTGCTAGGTGATCTGGGCGTGAAAAAGGAGTTGATGGCAGCCTTGCTGTTGGCAGCCCCTTGATGCCGCAGGTTACTGAAGCACAAGTTGATCAGGGTTAGGTGGAACGCCTGGCTGGGGTCCACCATCTTGTGGAACAGCTTCAAAGCGATGGGGATAAGCTGGGCTATGGCATCATTGCTACCTGGATGACAAAAACAAAACAAAAATCCCAGGAATTGTATGTAACTTTAACACTTGTCCATAACTACTACTACTACTAAAAATAATACCTCATTTAGCAGATGCTTTTATCCAAAGCGACTTACATCCATGAGGCAAGTAGGGTGAAGTGCCTTGCCCAAGGACACAACATCACATAGCCACAGCCAGGGTTAGAACTCACAACCTTCCTATCACAAGGCCAACACCTTAACCCGCTGAGTCATCTGACTCCCAATAACTCCTGATGCGGGTGGTAATGGTAACTTTTAAACAGAAACCTGAGGTGATGTTCTGTCCTATGTGCTTGGGGATGGGACATTGACGGCTCTCGCGGCTGAACCACTTGTTGGTGGCCGAGTATCTCCGGATGGTCAGACGGAAAGTATGCGGCTGGCGGCCATCTTTGTACATCCTAAAACACAATCCAAACCAATCAGCGTGAAGCTGCTTGTCGTTCTGTGCGCTTGACATTACATCTGTGGCAACTTTCTTACCTCTCTAAAAGGCTGCCCAACAGATCCTCGATTTTCTGCAAAACGTCTTTCACCGAGGATATTTTCTTGAAGGAGTCTTCATCGCTAAGGGACTGATATCCAGGAGATAGAGATAATCTCACTTTCCATTTCCCTGCTAAAACATGAAGACCTCCAAGCCTTTTCAAACACCCCGTAAACAGCTACCGTCGTACCTGGGGGGCACCTGTGGGGGTCACCGGGGTGTCGTCAACGCCCAGGGCCAGATTATGAAGCCGCTCCGCCGTGGAGGACCCAAACTCCCGCGCAAGCTCACCCAATGGGAAGAGCTGGAGGTCCTGTACGCTGACCAATCCCAGGGCCTGAAGTCTCTTCGCAGTCTGGTGTCCCACTCCTACCGATAACATGAGTCAACATGTTAGAGAGAAACGTGTTCACATAATATTCATTCAGCAAACGCTGACACAATTTTCCTCGCTGGATAGGTCAAATTTTGATGAGTTAACATCGGTAAACATTCAGATTCAGAATACTTTATTAATCCCTGAGGGGAAACACTTCAGCAACAACGGCACACAGTCTCGTAAAAGCACACAGGGGTAAGGGTGTGAGGTAAAAGAGTAGTATAGTGCACACAAGGATAAGTAATTTCGTGAGTAAAGTGGGTGGGTGGGTGAGTAAAGTCAGTAAAGTGAGTGAGTTCTTGTACCAGGAACTTTGCGAAGCCCACTCAGTTTGTCCATGATATCTTGGATGCTGTCTGGTAGAAGGGTGGTCTGCTGATTGGGTTTGAAGGAACCAGACACCAGTTTAGCCAGCAGCTTGTTAGCGGCAACACCCGCACAGCAAGTCAGACCCAGTTTAGAGTAAATGTCCTCCCTGAGCTGGGCTGCGATGTGGGAGCCTACCGCCAGTCTGGGGTGGTCGCTGGCGTTGGCATCAAAATCTGAATCAGCAAAAATAAACAACATGAATCTGATTAATTAACACACCCATTCAAGCTGGTAGAGATTCAGCTTTTTAAAAGCATCGAATGATGAGTTTGAAGGCGAGAGGGGGGTTTAACGCTGCAGCGGAAACCGAGAGATGCAAAGCAGCCATTTTCATCTGAGAGGTTTCTTAACGCGTATCTCGGTTTCACTGGGATACCGGTGTCAAGCCAGAACAACGACACGCTGTGGGAACTAAAGCCACTCACTGCTGCGATTGTAAACGTGCCCTTTGAATGAGAACCCTGTGGCCTCGTTGCCCTTGGTCAGCATTTTGTCCACCAACTCGGTGATGTCCATGAAGTTTTCATCAAAGCCCAGCCTCTCCACCAGTGGACAGTAGGACATCAGCAGCTCTGGACAGTGGACAGGAAAGCCATGGGTGAGGGTTCACTGTGTTAGAATGTCATTCGAAATGTGTGTCAGCTCAGAACTGCTTGGAGGTAGCCTGCACACCTGTGACTTTGTAAGACGTCTCTCTATAGTGAGTTAGGTCCTCGCCTTTAACCATCACCAGCTGAGGACATTTCTCTAAAGCATCCCTTACTGACATCAGTTTGGTGACGCCATGGTCCCTGGCGACATAGTTACAGGTCACAATAATGTACTTCTGCTGAATACCTATAAGGGATCGGGAAACATAAGCTTCGTTAAAGTCATACTCTTGACAGTAGGTGTATGAAATGTGAACCGATCACAAATATCGATCTAGCGAGGAGAGATAAGGACCTAGTGGCACATTCCGCAACGCTGGGTTGCGGATCATTTCGACCTGGGCGTAGAAGCAGTCCATGTCGAAATGCAGAATGACTCTCGGCGAGGATATTTTCTGGATTACGTTACCGATGACTTCGATACCTGAAACAAGAACGATCTTTTCACTCGAATAACCCCGATCTGCGGATGCACATTGAACTTTGAAACGTTAAGTCCACCCGCGATTCCGTCTCGTCTTTTTCCTGACTCAGTGCCAACTCACCCGGAGGCGCAGCTGCTGGTGCAAAATCTGCGCTATTCCAGTCCGTGTCATCCTCGTCCATGTCATCTACATCCATGTTTATTTCTAAAAGTAAGTAGATTGAAGGGCCACTGGACTGTCACGGCCAGCTAACTATACGTTTCATATTTGTGCGTTTGATTTGCAGTTGCCGTGCGTGGACACGTTTCTCCACTTTTGGGATTTGCCGAACCCCCAAAATGCGCCACCTTGTGTTTGGGAATGTTCTTACAATTAATACCATGATCAGCTTTCAGATCTAAAATCAATCAGACAACTCGAATTTAAATGCACACGACGATGTATTTGACCATCAATGACTACCATTTCATTCCGGGCAATGCAATGATCGTTTCCAATTATTATGCAAATGCGGGTATCAGGATTGACAGCTTTTTAAAACTTTTATTAACACACAATTACTACACATCTTCGAATAAAATATTACAAATATATAACAACAATCGTACACTAGGGGGTGCTTGCTGACAATTAAAGAAAAATCTAGAAAAGTTTACACAGCATAGCATTGACAGCTTCTTCTTTTTTTTCCAACTTTATTAAAATATAAAACATAAAAAATATGCCTAGTTTAACAGAGCTTACAAACATCAAGATCAAAACTTATTTGGATAAAGTGTAAAGAAAAACAAAAACACAAAGAAGAAACATAAAACTAAGGGAAACAAACAAACAGAAAATAAATAAAAATATACTTCAGTCTTTCTTGAAAAGGTCATTATATACTGTTGTTCAAAACACAGCATTGACAACTAAGTTCTCAGGTAGGCCTATGACGTCACGGCAGGTACTTTATTAAAGAAGTTTTTTGGTGGGGGGAGAGAGGGTATAAAGGGGTACGATTTGGCGGTCTTGCTTGGACGAAGACCGAAGCAAGTGGTGTTTTTTCTGATGTTGCCCTCGGCGGGGTTCTTTGGTCAAATACATTGTCCGTTTTTCAGACTTGATCTCTGTAAGCGGCCACACTGTCTATACAAGCATGTTAAAGAGGAACGGGCGATGTTGGACTCGCAGTACGAGTCATCGGTGAAGGTAGCAGGTCAGTGAGTGTTCCGTAGTCTATTCCGGTGGTTCTTAACCTTGTTGGGGGTACTGAACCCCACCAGTTTCATATGCGCATTCACCGAACCCTTCTTAATTGGTCGTGTAATCACGAATCATATGAGACGGATGTGTGTGTTGACCTCCGCCGAAACCCTGGGGTTCGATCAAACCCAGGCTAAGAACCACTGGTGTATTTGAACATATCTAGTCCAGCACTGTCAATTACTGAATAATATTGATTATTCCCACGTGCACGTTGTTTGATAACGTGCCAATGGGGTAACCGGCCGGTCCATTCATGCGTGAACGCACACATGGCAGCAAATGCTGAATTTTATTTTATTGATTTTGTAAGAAGTTGTTGCAGCTGTTGGGTGAAATATTCGAACTGTTTCCGCTGTTGGATTACATAATTAAATTATTAACTCTTGCACATTCTTCTCCCCTTTGTGAACAGGACTAAAAAGAAATCCTTCTACAGGCACCAATGGATATTCTGTAAGAGCAGAGGCCAGGGATAACTGTCTGCTTGAGTTGGAGAGGATCAACAAGGAAATTGAGACCGTCAAATGCGAGGTGGAGAAGGAACAAAAAAGACTGTCTCAGTATCAAACGATCGAGGTGGAAAGCATCAGCACAGGACCAAGGAAAGTGCCTATGCACACACCAGGAAGTGAAGGTAGAGATTTGAATGGAAACCGACCATTGGTGAAGTACGTCGTTGACAACTCCAAACCTAGAACCGATTTGGAATATGATCCTTTGTCCAATTTCTCTGCTGATTTGCGTTCCGGCAGCTCAGTGGAGTACAAGATCAAGCCTGTTAAAGAACAGAAGGTGAATAGCCGACAAGGTGTGAAAAGAGGTAGGAACACGGTTTCCGGTGCTCAGGAGAACCTTCCGTCATCAGAGAGAGTCGAATCGGAGGAGGAGGAGGGGGTCCTCATCATCGATGTTCCCCCCTCCCCTGACAGGAAGAGGTCTCGAGGGCCAAAGCTCCAGAACTCCCTGACGGAGACCGAACAGGAAGTCTCGGAGAGAGTTCCGGCAGGCAGGTCAGTTCCAACTGTAGCCGGCCTTCCTTCCCCTCCTCCGACAACCTCCCAGGTAGCCGTAGTGAAGCCCCAGACTGGGGTGTCCGAGGCGGAGGTGAGCGTGGAAAGCGCCGGACGCCTGTCTGGTTTCCCCGCTTACCAGAGTAACACGAGTGAAGTCAATGTTGTGACTGTGTTTGAGGATTTATCCAGATGTCTGGATGACCTTAGAAGTGAAACTGATAGGATGGTTCAACATCAAGAGCCTTCGTCCAAAGCGGTCGCCGAATCTGACCAATCCAAGACGATGTTCTCAGCACTGATGCAACTCGAAGACGCACCTGTGAGTGAATCAGAGACCTCCCTAATGGAAGAATCCAGCCTGCTTGAAATTGAGCTATCCTCCATCGACGCTCATTGCCCTCCTTTCTCTCTCCCCTACCAACTCCCAGCAGAAAAACTATCTTGTGAGCTGCATCAGTCTTATCAGAGCGTGGCTACAAGCTACTGGTCACCCCCCCCAAATATATCCCCTCCATGTCACCAGAATATTCTCCAACAACAACCACCACCCATGATGGACTTTGCCTCGGTTAGCTATCCTATGAATTGTATGGAGCCAGCCGGTTCTAATGCGGGGGTCACCCCGTGCCAGCCTTGCCAACCCCTCCAGGTGCCCTCCTCATCTCAGCCCTGTGCAGCTGCTGCCCTGGCCAGCCCTGCTGCACCTCCGTCTGGGCAGGATCCGCTGGAGCCGGCTGGGCTTGACGACGTCCAGTCAAGTTCGGAGGAGGAGCTCAACTACTCTGACGTGGAGTTGTCCGACAGTGACCCTATGGAGGAATGCTACCGGATCTTCATGGAGGCTAACAAGGAGGAGAAGGCTCCGGGTTCCGCTCCTGATCCACAGGTAAGGATACGATTAGAACAGGGGTGTCAAACTCCAGTCCTCGAGGGCCGCAGTCCTGAAGGTTTTAGATGTTTCCCTGCTCCGGCACACCTGATTCTAATGAAGGGTCGTTATCAAGCTCTGTGGAGGTGTGCTGGAGCAGGGAAACATCTAAAACTGCCATACAGTGGCCCTCAAGGACTGGAGTTTGACACCTGTGGGAGCAGGGATTCGATTGGGATCGAATGAGGTATTTTGTTATGGTGCGTCGAAGGTGGGGAGCGTGGATGCGGAAAGCGCGGAGGTGACGGCGAAGCCCAAAGCTTTGGCGGCCCAGAGGAAGAGGGTGGCCCATGTGTCCAAGCTGCCTAAGGTAGGGTGCCGAAAATCAAGTAATCGTTCCTTACACATGTGAAAAGAATGATGCACAGTGTCATAAAGTATCATTCAACTTCTACTACTGATACTATCTGTCACCCTCTCTCTCTTCCTCAGCCAGTGGCCAAGAGTAAAGCCCAGGTGATAATTCCTCTGCGGGGGCCGCCACCACCCATTCAGGCCCCCCTCTCCAAGATACAGCTGCTACAACAGAGAGCCGCCATGATGACTGCAGTCCTAAAGGGCGGCCAGCCCTTCTCATCCTCCTCTTCTTCTTCCACCTCCTCTTCCTCCTCCACCTCCTCTATCTCCTCCTCCTCTTTTTCCTCTTCTTCCTCCTCCACTCAGAAGTTGTTGACACTTGTACCTCCCCACTCTCATTCCCCTTGCAATCACCCCACGCCTGTGCAAAGCAGTAAGTCATAGCTAAGCCCCCACCCCCTCCATGTGTGTTTGTGGGGTGTGCAGTAGGTATAGCTCACTGGTAAAATATTTAACTTCAGATCACATTGAAATCCCCACCTGAACTTCACTTGTGTGCATACAGCAAGAAGATATATGGACGTAGATCTAAAGTTAGTTTGGTTGCTGTCTTTCTAACATTCTTCCTCTTATTTCTGCCTCCGCCACCCCTTTAGCCTGTATGAAGATCATACCGTTGGGTCACGCCATCAAGGTGGGCAACAGCCTCCACTTCATCCTACCAGAGGGTAGCTATACTCTGCCCTCCTCCGTCTCCACCTCAGGAGCCCAGATGATCAGCCAGGCAGCTCAACTAGTCAGCCAGTTAGTTCCAGGAACCAGCCAAATGAGTCCGGTGGCTACCCCTGTAACACCAGTGTTCAGGTCGGCCCTTCCAGCCACCATACCAATAACCCCAGCGCAGCCTTCCTCGGTGTCACGCCCGCCCGCGCCCCCTCAATCTGCCTCTTGCATCCCTGCTAGGGTGAGCCAAACAGCTGGGCGGAATCGGTCATCATCTTTAAGTAATCGTTCGTGCGACTGGGTGATTAAATTATGGTTGTGCCATGTTTCCTATCGTGTTCCTCCCTCATCCAGCCCATTTCTTCCAAGCGGAAAGCCAAGCTCCGTCCTGAGGTCCACATCAAAGTCCCTCACGACGTCCGCCAGCGTTACGTCAACCTGTTTGTGGAGGAGTTCCTCAAAACGTCCGGCACCGTGCAGGAGGCCTTTGAAAAGGTGCCTTCAGCGTGTTTGTCGTGAAAGGGTTGAGGGTTCAAGTGGGACAGGCCAGCCAACAGGAACTATTGAGGAGGAGTCAGATCGCTCAGCGGGTTAAGGCGTTGGCCATGCGATCGGAAGGTTGTGAGTTGGAACCCCGGCTGTGGCTATGTGATGTTGTGTCCTTAGGCAAGGCGCTTCACCCTACTTGCCTCAGGGGGATTGTCCCTGTACTTACTGTAAGTATTATTATTATTATATTGTGCTGTGTCCTGCAGGCTCTGGCTGAGGAGAAGACGGTCCACGACCGGAGCATCAACAAACTCAAGTACCTGAGCGTTGCCGTCAACGCACTGAAGAGGCTGAAGAACCAAAGTACAACCACATCCAAAGGTGGGACTGTGTTAGTTTGATAGGAAGGATCTGTTTTTACCACAACAGTTACTTCTAAAGCCACGTGTGCTGCAAGGGTAAATATTGATTTCACTTTTGTAAGTTAAATCAAACACTTCCTTGTGCAGTTGAACAGGAGGCCAGGAACCAGATGCCCAGAGGGAAGATTCCCCTCATGGTCAAAGCCTTGAAAGGAAAGGGTCTGTAGCATCAGCTTCAAAACTGGACACCAATATAATACAGTTTTAGTGAAGTCCAATCAACAGACATGAATCATGGCTGTGGGACATTTCTATATCTAAAACAGGGTGATATAAATGTGGGCCGTTTTCAATACAGATGTATAAACCTTGGACACCTTGCATGTAGTTACGTTGCTGCCATTATTACACCTCCTTGTTCTGTAGTTGAGCATGTCTTCATAGTCCCATGGCTACTTTCCTTTTATTCTTTTATTCAGCTGATTCTCAGTTGTATGAGAGTTTGAAGGAGCACATTCTGTCAGATGAGGCCCTGACAGAGAATAACTACCCTCTGCAGCATCCAGAGCAGCCAGGCACTGCTGTGCTGTTTTCAGACTGCAAGAAGGGAACCACTGATCGTAAGTACGAGCCATGCTGGGTTCACCGGGCTGTGGCTGGGTTCACCATGCTGGGTTAACCATGCTATGTTCAGCAGCAGTATTTCTTTTTTTAGTTAGGGTTTGAAAACTAATGGAGAAAAAAAAACGTAATATTTTATAGCATGTCATTCTCCTCCATGCCTGTAGAGGGCATGCATACTCCCACCATCCATTGCAAAGTTCTCCTATTCATTTAGCAGACGGTTTAATTCAAAGCGAGGTAATGAGATGGGCGAGAATTGTAACCTCTAGGTCTCCCTCCTGAGCTACATTTATATTGACATTACATTTAGTCATTTATCAGACGCTCTTATCCAGACCGACTTAACAAGTACATGGACATTCCCCCCTGAGGCAAGTAGGGTGAAGTGGACACAAGGACATGTCGTCATGTTGACATAGCCGGGGTTTGAACCAGGGACCTTCTGATTAGTAACCCACTGCGCCACTGAGGTGTACCTATCCCCTATCTGCTTTTTCCTTCATATGTCTTATGGTGTTTTCTTTTTAAGCTCTGAAAAGGATCTGCTGTCGTTGTGGTGCCACTTACTCTGTGGGCCAAACAGGAAGGCCCAGTCGTAGGGAGGAGTGCACCTACCACTATGGGAAAGGTGTGGAAAAAAAAGGTATGGTGGAACTTCAAACATGGAATTGAAGACGGGAGTAGCGGCCATTTTAATGACATCAAATCTTCCTGCGTGCCTAGTTCCAGGTGGCGTAGAGACACGTTACAGCTGCTGTGAGGGCGTGGTCGGAGCACCTGGGTGTCAGGTCTTCAAGGTATCTCACTTCAAGCAGCCTAAAACATTTACATTACATTTACATTGAGTTATTTAGCAGACGTTCTTTTACAGCAAGTACAGGAACATTCTCCGAGTAGTGAATTTTGCAGGGCCGGGAATCGAACTGGGAACCTTCTGATTACCTGCCTGATTCCCTAACTTCTCAGCCATTCCACCCCCAAACGTAGTTCATTTTTAAAGGGAGCATCTCAACATGGTTTGTCTTGCCTCTTCCCCCCCCCCCATTGTCCAGCTGCACGTCCACGATGCGATGGACCTGGATGGCTTTGTGGGGACTCGCCCCAGACCAGCCTCAGAGGACTCCTGCCCGGGCGTCTACGCAGTCGACACGGAAATGGTGAGGGGGGCACTTCCTGTTACTTCAATCCCCTCCAGGGGTTTCTGTCCCTTAACATCCTCCCCTCCCTGTTTGTGATGTCGTACGGACGAAATGTCACAACCTTATTTTGTTTCATTTGGCTTCAGTGCTACACCACCCACGGCTTGGAGCTGGTTCGAGTGACCGTGGTCAACACAGACCTTCAGGTCATCTACGACACTTTTGTCAAACCTGACCACGAGGTCATCGACTATAACACCAGGTGATGTATACCTTCAACAGACCACAAGTAGGGGGGGGAATGAGTGACCACCCTGCCCTGGTCTAATATTTGGAGGAAAGCGTGACAGGAGGTCAATCTACAAGCATCTGTCAAACTGCTGTAATCTCCACTGAGATCACCTGAAAGAGACCCCAGCTTCTCCCGCTCCCCCAGGTTTTCGGGTGTGAGCGAGAATGACGTGGCAGACGCCAGCCCCTCCCTCCGGGACGTGCAGGAGACCCTGCTGGGGTTCGTCAGCTCAGACGCGATCCTGATAGGTCACAGCCTGGAAACGGACCTCTGCGCGCTGAAGGTGAACTAACCCTTCCTGTTTCTCCACTGGGAGCTGGAATCCCCAGTAACAGCAACACTGGTGTAAAGACCAGGTTTGACATGGTAGTACTGAGTTGGGTAACGCTGTATAGATTATATTAGGCTGTATTAACGAACACTTGACACAAGCACTCGGATCTAAAGCAGGGTTGTCCAATCCTGGTTCTCGAGGGCCACTGTCCTGATGGTTTTAGATGTTTCCCTGCTTTAGCACACCTCCACAGAGCTTGATAACGACGCTTCATTAGAATCAGGTGTGCTGGAGCAGGGAAACATCTAAAACCTTCAGGACAGTGGCCCTTGAGGACCAGGATTGGAGACCCCTGATCTAAAGTGTTACCTTTAGTATAATGGGGGTTGATGTGTGTGTCTCAGCTGCTCCATGGGACAGTGGTGGACACGTCGATGGTCTTCCCTCACCGCCTGGGCCCCCCTCACAAACTGAGCCTGCACAGCTTGACCACCGATTACCTGAGGAGGATCATTCTAGAGAGTGGTGGGAGTCACATCCGGGACATGGGATATTCATTCAACATGCTGCTCATTTTCTATTCAGACTTTACGTTTATGAACAGTGAATGTCACACTGTGAGCATCATTGAACAGAAATGATACCTAATTATAATAATTATAATTTAAGACTGGTAGATAATAGAACAATGTCTAAGGTGGGATCATAGTTGCCTTTCACAAATTACTTGTTTAATATACTGCATAAACCTGGAAAAAAGACTAGTTGCATTGCCACCTCATGCTAAATAGTGAAGTTTTAATGTTTTATCCGTATTATTAGTGACAGCATTGTGTGTGATACTGTTCTCTGTCCTAGTGGGCGGCCATGACACTGCCGAGGACGCGACAGCCTGCATGGAACTCATGCTGTGGAAGGTTCGAGAAGACGGCAAAGCCAAGAGATGGTGACAGGCCTCAATAAAAGACTGGTCCATCTTGTTTACACTTTGAATGTCGCAGTGTTACGCGTGTTGAAATGTCACAATGTCATTCGTATAAAGTTCATTTGGCAGTTGGCTCTGTTCTTCTAATAGGAAAAGAGCCTAAGAGATGTTTTTGTGTTGAATTATTTAGTCAGGTTCATGAGTTTCTATGAGGGTTTACTTCTAAACTTACTTTCTTACTTTCTGTCTAAATTGTCTCTACTGCCTGTGGTAATTTTTATTTGGTCATATAATTTAGTAAATATGAGTTAAGGAGCCCTTGGATTTATATGGTGAAAGTAAAGATGCAATATAAACATTGTGTGATTTATTGATTCTTGGCTACATTTTCCAGTAAACATATTATTTATAGCTGAGATGACATCACCTTAGCAATTATGTAAATTGGGTAAACACACCTGATAGTAATAAGTGTAATTACAGATTGAAGCTGCCCTATATAAAATGCTGGCTTGGTTGCTCATTCTTCTGCATGAGCATGAAGAGGTTGTGCTGTGCAAACCCAAATGCATGTGACAGTAAGCCCTGTGTCTTTGTTTTGAAGGCTATTGTATCTTTAACTCCCCAGCAGTAGCAAAGCCAGCTGTCATTTAACCAATGCCAGCTAAGGAAGATCATTCATAGAATCAGATTGGAAGGAATGAGCTCTCCAGAGGCCTTGACAGAAACTGGAGGAGTTTCCACAAAATAGAAAAAGTCCTTAAATGTCATGCTTTGTGTGTCCTAATGATTACTGGAACACTGGAATTACTGTACAGTACTGTACAGTCTTAGGTAGAATAGGTTAAGCAAAATGCTTTAATAAATCATAACATGAAGATTAAACAAATATTGTTTACTGACATTGCACTTTCACTGCTACACAAATACAAAAGCATATATTACACAATGTTGATGCAAATCCATATTTTGTCAATCAGTTGGGTGCCCACGAAATGCATAGTGTATTTCCTTGTCTTGTCTTTTTGTTTTTGTATGATTTCCGTATGTTTGGATGTTCTTGTGTAAATAGTTTTTTACTCTCCAAAGTCCACTGGTAAAAGCTGAAACACAGGCAGACAGCTCAGATTAAATGTTGCTTTTTAGCCTGTGACCAACAACCACAGGTTTAAATGAGCTTTATGATGAACGGGATCGTAAGGATTTTTTTAATTATTTTTTTTACACATTTATTGAGATAAAACATACAGGATATGTCAAGTTAAACAAGACTTACAAACAGCAAGATCAAATCTTATATGGATAGACAAAATGCAAAGAATAAAACCATAAAGATGACAAATACAAAAAAATTATAATAAATAAATAAATAAAACGATACTTCATTCCTTCTTGAAAAGTTCATTGTACACTTTCAGGGTTTTTATACTTTTCTTGTTCCAAAAATATGTTAATGTATGGATATATTTCTCAAACTCACAAATAACAGGAATGTATGATAAACAAACAAAAAACATGTCTTCCACCGTCACTTCCGGCTACGACCTCGCTTCCGCCGTTGAAGAGGTAGACAACATAGAATGCCAGTGTAACTATTTAGTCGCACGGGGATACACAAAAAGCTCCTTTATCCAACTATTTCATCTAAGAAAGTTGACGTCCCTGTAGTCAACATGGTAAGTAATAAAACTATAAAACACAGAGGACAATGTAACCCTAGTATAGTTTTTAGCCCGTAAGCAAAGCCGCAGTAGCTAACGTTAGCCGTTCAACAACAACAAAACGAAAGATGCGCTGTCACTGTCAGTCGGAGACTCACCTTACATTTGTAATGTGTTCGTCTAAAAGCTCTTATAGCTCTTCCCATGGCACTTACTGGTTCTCACGACGTATGTTTAATAATCTATAAGCCTGCTATGTTTGGGGTCCATCACGTTGCTGTGCTCAGTGACCGATGCTCTTTTGTAAAGCTCTCTCTTGTAAGTCGCTTTGGATAAAAGCGTCTGCTAAATGAATACATGTCAAATGGAATGTAAATGTCAACATAATTCACCCCGATCTGTTGTTGTGTTGCAGTTTTCCTTCAACATGTTCGATCACCCCATTCCACGGGCTTTCCAAAACCGCTTCTCCACGCAGTACCGTTGCTACTCCGTGTCTATGCTGGCGGGTCCCAATGACCGATCGGACGTCGAGAAAGGAGGAAAAAGTGTGTGATATTATATTACAGATATAATCAAATGCATGACATTATCTGTGTCCAGTCCAAGTAGTGACAGCTGGTAGTGAAATGACGGGATGTCCCCAATGCAGTACTCCAACGAAGCACTTGTACTAAACCAGGGGTGGCCAACCCTGGTCCTCAGGGGCCACTATCCTGAATGTTTTAAATGTTTCCCTGCTCTAGCACACCTGACTCCAAAGAATAGGTTGTTACCAAGCTCTGTGGAAGGTTGATAATGACCGTTCATTAGAATAAGGAGTGCTAGAGCAGGGAAACATCTAAAAACCTTCAGGACAGCGGCCCTCGAGGACCAGGATTGGACACCCCTGTACCAAAGCATTGTGAGCTTAACTAGACCGCTCTTAGTACAAGGAGTTACCTACCGAAGTTAATGTATGCTTTCTGTTCTACATGCAGTTATAATGCCGCCATCTGCGCTTGACCAGCTCAGTAAGTAACTTTATCTCTTTAATTCGCACTCCAACACGGCCCGGAGGTGTTCTTCAAAGATCTTTTTGACTGATACTTACGATCTGTTCCCCTCCACACAGGCAGATTGAACATCACCTACCCCATGCTGTTTAAGCTGACCAACAAGAACTCGGACAGAATGACTCACTGTGGAGTTCTGGAGTTTGTTGCCGATGAGGGGATCTGTTACTTGCCACACTGGGTTAGTTCAACCAAATGGGAGTTGTAGGTCAGTGGTTAAGGCATTGGGCTAGTGATCGGAAGGTTGTTAGTTCAAATTCCCGGCTGTGGCTACATGACGTTGTGTCTTTGGGCAAGGCATTTCACCCTACTTGCCTCAGGGGGAATGTCCCTGTACTTGCTGTAAGTCGCTCTGGATAAGAGCATCTGATAAATGAGTAAAGTGTAATTTAAACCATGTTGAATCAAGTTATATTTACATGTTTACATTTAGTCATTTAGTAGACGCTCTTATCCGGAGCGTCTTACAGCAAGTACAGGGACATTCCCCCCTGGGGCACGTAGGGTGAAGTGCCTTGCCCAAGGAGTTGTCACAGCGTAATTCGTCACGGCTGGGTATCGAACGTTCAACGTTCGTCGTTACGTTATTTGAACTCGTTCCGAAAATAGGAAACCTTGTTCTACCTTTTCAATTCTGTGTTCACGTGACATGTTCTGAGGCAAATAGTCTACCTCCGATAAACGGTCATGAAGTAATCATATCAGATTAGATTAGATTCAACTTTAATGTCATTACACAGGTACAAGTACAGGGTAACGAAATACAGTTAGCATCCAACCAGAAGTGCAAAACAGTTATTACAACAGAATATAATTGTAATTGTGTACTCAGAATATACACAGTATGAACAGTATAATCAGAATATACAGGGTATGTATAGATTAAAGTGATTTAAGACAAATGTACAGCTGTATTGTACAAGATGCTACAGTATAAAGTAATCATATACGTGTGTGTGTGACCTGGTTGTAGATGATGCAGAATCTTCTCCTGGAGGAAGGAGGCCTGGTTCAGGTTGAGAGCGTCAACCTCATGGTGGCCACCTACTCCAAGTTCCAGCCCCAGAGCCCGGACTTCCTGGATATTACCAACCCCAAGGCTGTGTAAGACAGCAACCTTCCATACCACAGGAGTCAACCTCCAGTCCTCGAGGGCCGCTGTCCTTAAGGTTTTAGATGTTTCCCTGCTCCAGCACACCTCCACAGAGCTTGATAACAACCCTTCATTAGAATCAGGTGTGCTGGAGCAGGGAAACATCTAAAACCTTCAGGACGGTGGCCCTCGAGGACTTGAGTTTGAGCCCCCTGTTTCATACGCTCTGCATGTTTAGTACGGGGTGGGCATTCCTGGTCCTCGAGGGCCGCTGACCTGAAGGTTTTACAGGTTTCCCTGCTCTGGCACACCTGATTCTAATGAAGCTCTGTGGAAGCCTGATCATTAGAATCAGGTGTGCTGGAGCAGGGAAACATGTAAAACCTTCAGGACAGCGGCCCTCGAGGACCAGGTTTGCCCACCCCTGGTTTAATATCTCAAAGACTGATAGATTAAGGGTCAAACTGTCAAACTGAAGGGTTAACAGACAAGACTTTTTTTATAATAAGAGGTCAGCACAAAGTCATAATTTCTAACTACCTCCTTTTCTTGTTATGAATTGATCTGTGACTGTTTCTGTGTCACAGGTTGGAAAATGCTTTGCGAAATTTCGCTTGCTTAACCACAGGTGATGTCATCGCTATCAACTACAATGAAAAGGTAAATGTCGAAAGACGATAACAAACTGGACCACATCGCTATACTTTCATACTAGGCAATCTGGCTGCTGTGTCTTGCCTAGGGATACATAGATATTTCCTCTAGTCACCCCAATGTGGCACCTGGTGTCTGGTCTCCTATCTGGTCTCCCATCCCTTACCTGCTTAGCTTCCAAGATGTGACAGGGTTGGGCATTGGTAAGCAGTTACGGCCACATGACCTCCCCTCATGTCACTTAACGCCACCTCTCTCGTTTGCCTCTCATGTCAGATCTACGAGTTACGGGTCATGGAGACCAAGCCGGACAAAGCAGTGTCGATCATCGAATGTGACATGAACGTAAGTTCACAGTTGTACAAACCGTCCTAAACGCTGTGGTGAATGTGTGCCTTCTGACAGTTGTTTGGCAGAGCTAAGATCGTGTCTGGAGAATGTCTGTGACGTGTGTGTGTGTGTGGTGTTTCAGGTGGACTTTGACGCCCCGCTAGGGTACAAGGAGCCTGAGAGGAGGCCTCAGCACCACGAGGAGCCCACGGTAGGAGCTCCACTGCATGAAAAAATTACAGAGTGCCAGTTTGGGAACTAGATTACAAACTAAGTAGAGACGATGACCCAGTTGGTTGGACTCACAAAAGTTGCTCTCTCCCTCTCACTCTCTTTCTCTCTGTCTTCCCTCTCTCTCTCTTGCCCCCCCCTCTCTCTCGCTTGCTTACTTTCTTTCTCTCTCCGTCTTTCCTCTCTCTCCCACTCTCTTGCCCCCCCCCCCCACTCCTCTCTCTCTCTTGCTCTCTCTCTCAGGAGGAGGAAGGAGACGCCAACAGCTATGCTGACATGGATATGGGATTCCGGGTCAGTAGTTGACAGACGCAATTCTCTTTACATGTCTTCACCACGTACACGCTAAGGAGCGTGCACACGTTTCTAACGGAAGCTTTCCCATGCAGGCTTTCACCGGTTCTGGCAACCGCCTGGACGGCAAGAAGAAGGGCATCGAGCCAAGCCCCGTCCCCATCGATCCCAGCGACATTAAAAGGTTTGCAGACGGCATCCATGTTTAGAGTGTGTGTTGTTGGAGGTTTCCAAGTAAACAGAGTAAGAGTTTTCTGAGTAAACGGAAAAGATTCCAGAGGTTGTCATCTGGACGCCGTTTCGGAAATCAAGACGTTTCTGCATAAGCTTTGCCCGGCTGGTCAGGTGGCTGAGCGGTTAAGGCGTCAGGCTAGTAATCAGAAGGTCGCGAGTTCGATTCCCGACTATGTCAACATGACTTTGTGTCCTTGGGAAAGGCACCTCACCCTACTTGCCTCAGGGTGAATTTTCCCTGTACTTGCTGTAGGCAGCTCTGGATAAGAACATCTGTAAATGTGTTTGATGGGAATGTCAAGCGATATAAACTCCAGGTTGAGCACAATGAGCGCTGATGATGTCACTGGCGCCAACAATGTCATTGATCTTTGACCTCCCCTGCCCACAGGGGCATCCCTAACTACGAGTACAAGGTGGGCAGGATCACCTTCATCCGGAACTCCAAACCCCAGCCCCGGAGGACCATGGAGGATGTGAGTGCTTCCAGCATAGGAAATGACACAATAACTAAGACGACAAAACTTGGATTGGGTTTTTCATTGTAAATGAAATGACCTGGAGAGATGAGTGACGCATTTCGCGTCAGTGGTACGTATTATAGCGGAAGGCATGTGGCGCAGTCCGTTAGGGCGCCTGGCTTGTAATCAGAAGGTCCCCGGTTCAAACCCTGGCTGTGGCAACATGACCTTGTGTCCTTGGGCAAGGCACTTCACTCGTACTTGCCTCAGGGGGGGATGTCCCTGTACTTGCTTGAATGTAAATAGTGAGGTTCTAAATAGTAAATAGTTCTATCAAAAGTGCGAATACTTGAGCTTCAAACTGAGATAGATATCTCATGTATAGGACTAATGTAATGTATAGGACTAATTCCTGCTTGTATGTCTTCTCCAGGATGACCTGAGCAGGTTCATCGCCTTCTCGGGAGAAGGACAGTCCCTACGCAAGAAGGGCCGAAAGCCCTGAGCCTTCGAACGTCTTAAACTTTGGAGGAACGGACTGATTGAACACGGACTCTGAAAGCTCCCAAACACAAACGAATAAAGACAGCCTATTATGACAGCTGCAGTCGCTCGGTCCCTCTGAGTTGAAATTTGCTGCTGTGGCGGCGTCCGAAAGGAAGGGGGTTGTCCATCCTTTAAACAAGATCTTTTCCTGATTTATCCACAGCATGAATCCCCTCAACGTTCAGCCTGTGTGTTTGAATTTGGGATTGTTTGTTTCGCGGCTGAGTCACAGTTTAGTTCCGTTACCCTTTTTTGGAAATTTAGCCAATGGATTCCCCAGTTTTTCTCGGTTATTCATTCTGAAGGGCCACTCTGTCCGATGATAAGACACAAAAACCATAACATACTTCTAATAATCACATTGAGTTGAGGGGTTTTTACAATTTGGTTGGGATTTAGGACCTTGTGGATAATGTCAATCTTGGGTGAGTGGCATGCGTGCTTTATATTTTATTTATAAAATCTGACATTAGGACCATTGCTTTGAAATAAAGAACATTATGTATATTTGTCCTCTGTTCTTTATACTGAAATGTTATTGTTTCAGTGAAGGAAGGGTATATTTGGATAAAAGCGTCTGCTAAATGAATAAATGTACATGAGAAACGCTTTTCCATAAACTAATCGTTCTCGACCAGTGGGCGGTAGCTGTTTGCGTACGTAACATCTTATTGGCCCCCAAGCAAGGTTCGTGATGACGTCAGTCTCACGCTCTGACGTCTGTAGGGGCGAGCGAAAACAACAATGGCGGCTTCTGAAGCGACGTGGAGGGTAACGTATGAAATACAGCATTATTATCACAAAAGTGCAATTAAAAACAAGCCCAGCATTACAAACAGCAGAACAGTCATTTTCTGTACGGTTATATAGCCTAAATAAAACAGGAAGCTAGTAGGGCTAGCTTGCTATGCTAAGACGATGTTGGGGTCAGTTTCCATGTATTCATTGAGCTGTTAACCAAAGTGACTTCCCAATGGGGGTCGTCAGGCTTATAAAGCTCACATAGACATCACAATCACATTATTATGTTTATTTGGTCAATTTCATATTCATGAAGCAAGATTACTCCATTCCAAACCCAGCTTTAACTTGTTCCTCTTTGAACTTAAATTGCTATTTGACTCTATTTCTAAATAAAAAAAAATAAAAAAGCTATTAAAAGCTCTCAAATTTTGGAAAATCTTTGGTAATGCAGACTTATTAGAGAAACGATGTGATTTAGCTTTCCTATAATAATGTTAGATGTCTATTTTATTTGGGTTATTTTTCTATTTTGTATAGTGTTGTATATCCTCATGTATACATTTATATTTAATTGATGTGTTACTACTGTCTGCAGATTTGTTATGTTTATTCTGATATTAATAAAAATTAAAAAAAACTCCACCAGCCTCCTCGCAACTGTGATGTCTACTGGAGCGAGTTCAGACACTGCAAAAGCCTGTGGAACCGTTTTCACCACTATTATGCCCATGGCACCTCACCCTCCTGCCAGCAATGGAAAGAGGACTTCAACGCGTGCAAACAGTGGGAGAACCAACCAACGCCAGAAGCTAAGGTAGAGTAGACGCCACAATAACGTGACTGGTGGAATGTCGCTTTGAGGGGTGGGTTACGGTGTTGGGTTAGTAATCAGAAGGTCTTCAGTTCGAACCCTAGCTGTGCCAACATGACTGTGTGTCCTTGGGCAAGGCACTTCACCCTACTTCCCTCGGGGAATGTCCCTGTACTTGCTGTAAGTCGCTCTGGATAAGAGCGTCTCTGCTAAATCAGTGGTTGCCAACCCTGGTCCCCAGGGCCCACTGTCCTGCATGTTTTAGATGTTTCCCTGCTCCAACACACCTGATTTAAATGTATGGGTTGTTATCTAGCTCTGAAGAATCCTGGTAACGAACCAGCATTAGAATCAGCCCAACCCAATCTACCAGCCCAACCTTCCTACACAAGGTGTGTAGGAAGGGGGAAACATCTCAAACATGCAGGACAGTGGGCCTTAAGGACCAGGGTTGGGCTAAATGACTAAATTATGTAAATGGATTTAAACAACAGGTCTGTGAAAACTTGCCTGTCAAAACTTGAGTTTTTTTTTCCCTTGCTTTGTCCAGGAGGCTTTACAGAGCAGTGAGCAGAAGAGGGTAGCAGAGCAGAAGAAGTTCGCCCCCGTGTGGGAGATGAGGAGGGACCCTCCCAGAGACTGGAACCTGCCCCTGAACCAGAACAATCCTCAGGACTCCTGAACACCCCCACTCACAACACTGCCCGAGCCCTCTTGCAGGGCTGAAAGACTGCTGAGATGCCAAGTTTGCTGCAGGAACGTCCCTGAAGCCTTGAGGGTTCTCAGCCCAGTGGAGTTTACAGTGGAGGTGGAGTTGAAATCCTCAGTGTACAGTTTCAGGATCTGATATTGGGTTTCATTGTGTCAGATGCTTCAGGGTCTTGTATGAATGGGCTCAGCAAGACTAAAGAGATATGGAATGTAGATAACATTCAGTCATAGTAATCTGAGTTGACACTCAGACCCCCATATCAGTGTATGGAATAACTAATTAGTAAGATTGTGTTTGTAATAGAGAGACCGGTATCAAAGTCTGTAATGGCCTTTAATGATTCATTCATTCACCTTGTGTGTGCAATATACATGAATCGATCAATGCATATCAATAAAAAACAACGTGAATTTCAAGATTTTTATGTTGGACATACAGGTACGTATTAAATTTTTTAAACACGATAAGTCGATGAAACCATCCCACAGTGAGACTTTGCAATCTATTCTATTTTTTTTTTATGAACACACAACAACTACCTCTGGCAGTTGACACATAATAGAAACCACCAATCTGATGAATGCAAGCCCCTCTCCGTTTTATGGAAGTCGCAAAATCGTGACAGCGGATGCTATCCGCCCAGTTGTGATAATTGTTCTGAGCCAATCTTAAACATCACCCCTCCGTCATCACGTAAAGTTCATCTAAAAGGCGAGACCACTCCTCACTGAGTGTAGACCTTGGTGATGTCCGTGTATTTGCCTTCTGGTGCTTCGTACTGGGGCTTGGCTGGAGTGTAGCAGGGCCCCTGGCGGCTGAAGGGGAAGAGTAGGGGGTCTGGCTTCAGCGCAGCCTGGTAAAGGTCCTCTGACACCAGCCGCAGCTCCTTTAGAGCCTCCGCCTGGGCCTCCAGGGCCTGGTCCACAGCCTCCATCTCAGCCCGGTGCTGCTCCTGGGTGGTCCAAGGGAACAGAAATCCCAGAGGACCGGAGATAGAACAAGCCTTTTGTTGATGCTATATACATTTAAGAATAGGCCTAATAACCCATTACGCATCACAACACCATGCTTCCTTAGCATGTCTTAATGCATACACACTTCATGTATTTTTAACGCATTATCTGCATATTCACTGGTGTTCTGACGAGCTGTCTCACCAGTTTGTAGCGCGACCACTCCTTCAGCAGCAGAGCTCGACGCTCACTATCTTCAAAGGACAGCTGAGTTGGAGCACGGCTCCTAAGAAACACAACACAGACTAAGTTGGCGTAGACCCTCATTCATCCAGAAGTGATCTATTGTAAAAAAGGTTGCAGATCTAGCCATCTGGACACTGTTTTCGAAATCAGGACGTTTGGACTCCCATCCAGAAGGACTTCTGGATGGGGATCGAAACGTCTCGAACGTGTCCAGATGGCTAGCTCTGAAACCTTTTCTCCAACAACACAGTCTATTAACCACTGACGAGTTCATCGCACTGGATGAGTTCATCGATTGACGAATTAATGAAATACAAATAGCTTTTGACCCTCCACCAGACTTAACCACAGCGTTCCAAAGTGCCTAGTTGGTCATCAATGAAGATGATCGCCTCTCCATTAACATTGGGACTGGTTTGCAGTGGCCAGCCCTTCATCCAGCCAACACACACTATCTAGAGATTCAACCGCTGGTATTGTGAACGCTACCTTGCTTCGTCCTGATATTTCCCTGGAGTGTTGAAGTCTTCGATGGGGATCATCTCCGGGGGAACCTTCTCCAGCCTCTTGAGTTTCCTCTTTATCCTATCCCGTAGCACCTGGTCCCTCCGCGGGTCCACCTTCTTCTTCTTCTTGGGTTCAGCCCTGTTTAAGATGGCGGTAAGCGTTCAGATCGCAGCCGGGCAGATGGCGTTCGTGGCGGACGAACGAGTCAGAGATGATCTTCCACTTACCATAGCGGGGCTGAGGTCTTCAACGTGAGAACGGAGGCGAACCAGGGAGCTGGTGCTACCTGGCCATTCGCTGTCAGCACAGGTCTACGGACGACAGCATATGTAGTCAATAAATGCAGGAACAAACTTGTGTTGTAATCACCAATGACAGGACCACCTAGAGGCTTTCTCTGGCAGTTGTGTTATGTTACAGGATGTTATGTTACACAACAACATAACATCCTGTAACATAACACTGTATATTCTGCAAAAGCTGTACAATTATAGTCTGTACATAAAAAACTATACTGCAAGTAGATTTTGAACATTTCACAACCCCTAGTATGTATGACCCCAAGTCATTAAGGTTGTTACTCCCAACTATTTATCTCCTGATAAATTTTTATCTCAAGATCCGTATATATATTGTATCCCAGCACTCTATTTTACTCCCAGCTTTTGCCCCTTGTGTGCATGTACTTACTTTTTTTTTACCCCCATTCCCTTACCCCTGTGTGCTTTTACGAGACTGTGTGCCGATGTTAGTACTAAAGAGTTTCCCCTCTGGGATTAATAAAGTATTCTTAATCTGAATAAAGTAATCTGACCCTGAATAAAGTATTCTGAATCCCTAACATGGTTCTAGCTCAGCGTTTCAAGATAGCCAGCGATTGGCAACGTGGATATACAGCAAAGATAGCGCAACTAATGGCTAAACTACTTACCTGGGGGCTGCATTCTGTCGAGTCAATACCCTGCACAGGCTACGCGATATCGCTAAAGACATTTCTGAGAACTTTTAATGCATATTTGGATACAAAAAAGAGCTTTTCACAATTCTAATTCAAATTATTTTATCATTGCTGTCCCCTTGACAGCCACAGACCGGAAGTTCGGCGCAACTGCTGAATAATCAAGTAAATAAAGGTTTTATTTTAAAACCGCACATTCTAATGCGTCGTTGCAGGGGTGGCAGAAGGCAAAAAAATAATTGGGCAACTCTGAAAGAATATATCAGTAATATTACACCGAATAAAAGAGCCACGTTTACTGTGACATGCATTGTAGACTTTGTCAGTACAAACACATTCATATCCATCAAATGTGTAAATAGATCTATCGAAAGTGCTTCCTCCGTTGCTAAGATTCTTTGCTCTGTGTGTATTGTAGGCAAAAGGTCAATCTTGTCTGTGATTAAAAGTGTTCGGGTGACAAGTACCTCTGGACACAGACACCCTTGATCATTGTCGTGGGATCAGTATAATGGCTCTGCTCAGAGGTAAATGTCTTTGGATGATTTCTATGAATGACAACATGAAAGCATGTAAAGCACCTTTCATAATGCATGCAGACAAGATGAATACTTTGTACGTTTTGCAGGAGTGACAACGGAGCTGATTAAGTTGGTAAATACCAGCGAGAGATCTGTATAACTCAATTGATAAATGTATATATATTTTTTTACAATTTATCAATTGGTTATTGTAATGCCCAGTACACCATTATGGAAGTTTCTGACGGGACATCAAATGATCATTTCACGAAGGACATATTGTGTGAATGCTGGCAGCTGTGTCCATGGAATAGAAATGAATGAAATCGACACTTTTAAGGTTTCTGACGTACAAACGAATATAATGCGAACAAATCTCAGGTGCCAGTCGATCAAGTAAATTGGAGTGTTGTTTAATCTCAGATAAATTGGTAAGGAGAGTAAAATGGGTCAAAGGTGACAGTGACATCGTATCAGCATGACCGTTATCAGAGTGACACATCTATCCAGTGCAGAGTGATCTACATGACACAGTCTTATATCAATAAGGAAGGGATCAATACGCAATCTCTGGTAGTGGAAATGTGGCTCGTTCTAATATGTGAGGTTAGGGTCTTGTATGGTTCTTCACCTGGGGAGTCAGGTGGCTCAGCGGTTAAGGCGTTGGGCTTGTGATTGGAAGGTTGCGAGTTCGATTCCTGGCGGGTGGCTACATGACGTTGTGTCCTTGGGAAAGGCACTTCACTCTACTTGCCTCAGGGGGGAATGTCCCTGTACTTGCTGTAAGTCGCTCTGGATAAGAGGGCTACTAAATGTAAATGTTAACCTGTTCAAATCTGAAGAAACTTCCAGCCATCAGGGCTGAAATATCATCTTCCTTATAGTTTCTTCCTCTCTCGGTCTACCCGTTGCTCCAGGTGTGTTCATCGTGTCGGCCAAGCGCACCCCATTTGGAACCTATGGCGGCGTGCTGAAGGACCACACTGCCACAGACCTGGCAACCCACGCTGCCAAAGCAGCCTTGGCGGCAGGGGGCGTGGCTCCAGAGCTGGTCAACAGCGTCATCATGGGTAACGTCATGCAGGTACAGGCATAGCCACCCCATTTTGGAAACAAGGACAACCACAAAATGGTTTAAATCAGTGGGTCCTCGTCCTCGAGAGCCCCTGTCCTGACAGTTTTAGATGTTTTCCTGTTCCAGCACACCTGATTCTAATGAATGGGTTGTTATCAAGCTCTGTGGAAGCCTCATAATGACCATAAGAAGATAAGAAAAGATAAGAAAAACCGCTATTTGTCTCCCGGAGTGGGGGGGGGGTTGCAGGACTTGCAGGACCATGCATTAGAATCAGGTGTGCTGGAGCAGGGAAACATCTAAAACGGTCAGGACAGCGGCTCTCGAGGACCAGGATTGAACACCCCTGGCTTAAATGGACTTTTGGAAATGATTCTTCTCTCCCCTCTGTTCCAGAGCTCAGCCGATGCGGCCTACATCGCTCGCCACGTGGGCCTGAGGTGCGCGGTGCCCATCCCGGTGCCCGCGCTGACCGTCAACCGGCTGTGCGGCTCAGGCTTCCAGTCCATCATCAGCGGCGCCCAGGTAGAGCTGCGAGCAGGCCTGTAACGAGCCCAGTCACGGATGCAAAGTCCCGATTCACGCTCAACCTCGTTCGGTCACACATTTCCATTTAGTCATTTAGCAAACGCTCTTAGAACGCAAACGCTTCGACATTCCCCTGGAGGCAAGTAGGGTGAAGTGCCTTGGCCCAAGGACACAACATCATGTTGACACAGCCGGGCTTCGAACTAGGGACCTTCTAATTACTAGCTCGACACCCTAACTAAGTGGTCCCCAACCCTGGTCCTCAGGGACCCCCTGTCCTGCATGTTTGAGATGTTTCCCCCTTCCCACACGCCTGATTCTAATGCATGTTCATTACTAGGATTCTTCAGGGCTAGATAATGACCTATTCATTTGAATCAGGTGTGATGGAGCAGGGAAACATCTAAAACATGCAGGACAGTGAGCCGTGAGGACCAGGGTTGGAGACCACTTAACTGACTGCATCACATGACTCCCTGTCTCAACACCCGAAGGTCGTCAGGTCACTGGGTTTGCAGCAGTCTGTGTGTTTCTGTAACGCGTTATCTTAATTGTGTGTGTGTGTGTAGGAAATCCAGCTGAAGGAGTCAGAGGTGGTGCTGTGCGGAGGCACAGAGAGCATGAGCCAGGCACCATACGCTGTCCGAAACGTTCGCTTTGGAACCAAGTTTGGAATGGATCTGAAGGTCAACCAAACCAGCATTTCCTACACGTCATCCTTCCTCTTGAAGAGCTTCAAAGTTTATTATGACAAGAGTTCGAGGGAATTGTTTGCCGATATAGCTCACGCAGACGTAGACCTTCATTCTTTGTCGTTCGTCAGTTGGTGCGCTTTTTGTGTGTGTGTGTGAGTGTGTGTGTGTGTGCGCATGTATGACTTTTAGCTTAGGTCTCAATTTGTACTTAGATATATATATTTTTTATATATACATTTCTGTGTCGTTAAAACTGTCAAACCAAAATTTTTCCATTGCGAGACTAATAAAGGATGATCTTATTTTAGATGGAGGATACTCTGTGGGCGGGGCTTACCGACCTGCACATCAAGATCCCGATGGGCATCACGGCTGAGAACCTGGCCGAGAAGTACGAGATCACCAGGGAGGAGTGTGACCAGTATGCGCACCACACCCAGCAGAAGTGGAAAGCCGGTCAGTCGCTCTCCCTGTTCCGAGCCTTGTCTTTCAGATCCCGCTCGACACGGCACAGCGTTCTGAGTCATATCATCGATGACAGGGGTCGGCAATCCTTGTCCTAGGGAGCCGCTGTCCTGAAGGTTTTAGATGTTTCCCTGCTTTAGCACACCTGATTCTAATGGAGGGTAATTATGATGCTTCCACAGAGCTTGAGAACGACACTTCATTAGAATCAGGTGTGCTGGAGCAGGGAAACAGATAAAATCTTCAGGACAGTGGCTCCCTAGGACCAGGGTTGCCGACCCTTTATTTATCAGAATCAGAATGACTTATTTGATCCCCAAGGGGAAACTCTTTAGTAACCACGGCACACAGTCTGGTCAATGCACAAGAGGGTGTAGGGGTAAAAGAGGGCACACAGGGATGAAGGAATAGGGGATCGAATAAAATAAATGCACACGGGGCTAAACTTGAGAAGGTTACAGAACGTACATATAGGAATGTATTCTTAAATATACTCCTTTCCGTTAGGGATCGATACAATTCTAGTTCTGCTTAATGGAAAAACTACAACCTGTCAAAGCACAAGACGCCTGTGTTTTTGTAGTTCTCAACACCATTTTCTCTGATTTAGAATAACTTCGGGATGGTGATCAAAACGTCTTGATTTTAAAACCCGTGTCCTTACGACTAACCTCTGAAACCTTTTCTGCAATGGTTCTCATAGCAAGCTTTCTACCAGGTTCCTGTCAGTCATATTTTGCTCATTTTGGAGTTCTTCTGTCCGCATGCACAGCCCAGGAGGGTGGCCACTACACAGCTGAGATTGCACCCATTGAAGTGAAGGGCAAGAAGGGCAAGGTGCCCATGACCCAGGACGAGCACCCTCGCCCCCAGACCACCCTGGAGCAGATGGCCAAGCTGGCGCCCGTCTTCAAGAAGGGCGGAACCGTCACGGCCGCCAACGCATCCGTGAGTACCCACGCACAATTTTCCTGCTTTTGTACAGTCGTGATGACAAAAGGATCGGAAACGTTCAACGTCTTGGCGGCACCGCGTCTGAACCAATCCTGTGCCTTCTTCCTCGTCTGCAGGGAGTGTCCGACGGGGCTGCTGCCGTGGTGATAGCCAGTGAGGACGCGCTGAAGGAGCACAAGCTCACCCCGTTGGCCAGAATCGTGGCCTATCATGTCTCAGGCTGCGACCCAAGCATCATGGGAATCGGTGAGTGGTTTGACATCAAATGTCTTGGTGAGACTGAAATGATTGATTCCTTTCTAGCCAAGGCTTTGTAACAGGCTTCATTCACGTTCTTCAGTTGCGTTTTTAATTTCACTTTGTTAAGGTAAATAATAAATAAATATTATTTTAGCAGATGCTTTTATCCAAAGCAACTTACAACAAGTACAGGGACAATCCCCCTGATATAAGTAGGACACAATATCACATAGCCACACCCGGGAATCGAACTCGCAACCGTACGATAATGAAATCAACGCCTTAACCCACTGAGCCAACTGTCGTGTTCTGTCACAGGCCCTGTTCCTGCTATCACTGAAGCTCTGAAGAAAGCAGGTCTCACTCTGCAAGACATGGATCTGGTAGAGGTAGGAACAAATCATCGGCCCGTACATTCGTTCATTCTTTATCTTGAAACTTCTTTGACGTGCTGGAACCATCTGATTGGTCCGTGCAGTCCTGACGGTTGTGTGCGTTACAGGTGAACGAGGCGTTCGCCCCCCAGTACCTGGCCGTGTCCAAGGCCCTCGGCCTGGACCAGGAGAAGTGCAACGTGAACGGAGGAGCCATCGCCATCGGACACCCCCTGGGGGCCTCCGGAACACGCATCACCTCACATCTGGTGCATGAACTCAGGTGACCTGAACACACACAGATCCGTACGCACACAAACACACCTGCTAAGTAACCCACACGAACCTGCCTGCAACTTTCAGATTCAGAAGACTTGATAGATCCCCTAGGTCTAGGAGGATCAGAATACTTCAGAATACTTTATTGATCCACTAGGAGGATCAGAATACTTTATTGATCCCCTAGGAGGACCAGAATACTTCAGAATACTTTATGAATCCCAGAGGGGAAACTCTTTAGCAACAACGGCACACAGTCTTGTAAAAGTACACAGGGGTAAGGGTGTGAGGTAAAAGATTAGAAAAGGGCACACAGGGATAAAGGAATGGGGGCAAAATAAGTAAGTGAATGCACACAAGGGGTAAAGGCTGGGATCAAAATGGAGTACTGGGATACATTTCCATATTTATCATAAAAATTTGGTAACCATGCATTCGATGCTACAGGTCACTAGTCAGGGCTGAACTTGTGAAAACATGTATCCTTTGCTGTAATGTGAGGAAGATTTCCAAAATGGCGTTTTCCCGGCTGGTATTTTTGGGTTCCCTCAGGCGGCGTGGAGGGAAGTACGCTGTAGGGTCAGCCTGCATCGGAGGAGGACAGGGCATCGCCATCATCATCGAAAACGTCCAGTGAAGAACGAACCCTTAGCGTTACAAAGTGCACTTTCCTCTGTTGTCCGTGCCCATCAGTGTACGACTTTCAACAGTCCGCACGGGAAATAGAATACAAAGTTATATACTTTTGTATATACAGCACATGTGGACCCCAGTATAATTCTTCATATTAATCAACAAGATTTGGGAATTTTTAGGGGACACGAAGGTGGCCATATAATGGCTGGGGTCCACATATTTTTTTTTCCATGTACAAACAGTACTTCACATATTTCTTCGTTGAAAATTTCCAGAATTCTATCCACACAGCACATGCCATCACCAAAAACCTTTTTCAATTGAGCATGTAAAGAAGATTCGCACCAAATACACTCGTGAAGACACCATTTCTCTTCAAAGGCACTCCGGCAAGGTCTGTGTTTAGCAGAGTAGAGGAGGGTGGTAGTATGTGTGAGAAAATTGACTTTTTTAACAGTTTCCTTATTCAAGATGATCGTGTTAACAGTTAACCTTCTGGTAAAGAGGCCTTATACTGTTAAAGGGCTAACTCGTCAGTTCCTATGAACAAGCTTACTGCCTTTGGTTGTTTGTGCCCGTGCCTTGAATACACTGCTTACTTATACCTCTAGAATAAAAGCCATTGATTGGAGGGGAAATGATAAAAGCCTTTTGTCTAAATGTATTGACTGTGACAGTTCAGATTCTACCCCACATATTTCGTTGTCTTCATTTTACTCGGTGGCCCCTTCACTCCACACAGTGCCCAGGAAGAATGTGTCAGTACTGTGAACCCAACTACACAGGTGCATTGTTTTTCTAATGGAAAATCCTATCAATAAACTTTTGATTGAGAATTTGTGGTCAATGTCATTTATTATTTGTCCTACCTGAATAATATCTAGCTTAAGTTGACTGTTCAGGCATATGTACTCAATGGAGGATGTGGCCAAGATCAAAGCTGGCCCAGTTTGCGCCTCCTGAAAGTCCACAAGTAAAGAGCTTATGTCCATGTGTAGCCCAGTGGAAATTTATGAATATTAAAAGGACATATGTTTAAGAAAATAAGTTAATTTCATAATAAATAGCAGTTAAGAGTGAAGGTCGGAGTTCATGGTTGGTAAATGTCAGTTAAAATTATGTAAATAAGTTAATCATTCAGTAAAAGAAGCAAATGTTGGGTGATGTTATTGGTGTACTGAACTATGCATTTCATATGTTAATTATTTGTTGTTTATAAATGTCTGTAATTATGTTTAACTATAACTGAAAGTACAGGAAGAAATAGACACACAAATGGTTGTGAAGGTATTTTATTTTGGAAGGTATTTTATTTTGAAGGGTGTGAGTGAGCCTATGACTTGTGGGAAGGGGGAACAGAGAAGAAAAAAGGGAAAAGAACGGTTGGGCACGAGGCGGGAGTGGTGGGACGAGTGAAGAGAAAAGAGACTGTTGTTAAGTAAGCATCTGTTACCAGGGTCAAATAAGTGTTCGACTAGGACTCTTAAAAAAGACTTTGTGGTGACTTTGGGTTTGAGTGGATGGCTTAACCCGAAAAAGGTGAAAGAAGTGAAGCTAGCGGCTAACCAAGTGGCTAGTTTTGTACATGGACTTTGCTAACAAGCTAGCGGCTAGCGACCCTTATGGCAGAGTCCGTGTGAACACGTGCGTGGAGCTGCGGACAACGGAGCCTAGCCACCGCGAGATCAACAGCACCTCCTTTCCTCCAGTTGGATCATCTTCCCCTCTCCTCCTGCTTCAGCCATTCTTCAGCTCACTTGTGAGGCTACCACCCACCTGAACTGCATTCAGGCCTGCATCGGATGACCGGTATTTTTGAACAGTTTATGGTTTTATTTTTTTGCCGGCTATTTTATTTTCATGGGGCCCATAAATGTATTATGCTGATATATTATTATTTGAGACGGTTTTTGATAAGGTGTGTGTACCTGTTGAATTTCATTTGGTAGTAAACATTTCATTTTGTATTTACACTAAGCAGTTGTGGTTACTGAGTTGAATATTTTAAGTTATTAAGGTCAATAAGAATAATTTAGAAACGTGATTAACAAGTCTTATTTGTTAAAAAAGTAGTTAAGTTGAAAAGAGAGTTAAATTGAAATAATTTATGTTCTACGTTTATTACAGAAACCCATTTTATTGATAGTAAAGAGAAAGAAAGAAGAGCTCAGGTTAGCCACCTCTCACTATAGTTACACAAACTAGAGAGGCGCTACACATGCAGCATTACAAGGAAAAAGACTGCGTATTTTTTTGTTGGTCATACACATGCATTTTTGCACTTTAAACCAAATGTGAAAAGACAATGCTCCCTTTGAATTTAAGGAAAGTTTATTTCTGGGATGTAAAGGGGGGGGGGGGCGGTGAGGAGAGCGGTGAGGAGCACGGTGAGGAGAGCTGGGAGAGGGGAAGTGGTGCGTTAAACAGACGCAGGTAGCATGTCCACAGAAACGAGCGGCATGTCTACAGATGCTGGCAGCATGCCCCCAGGCTGGACCACATGCCTCTTGCGGGTCCTCACCCCGAAGCAGCATTTAAACTGCAGGCGGAAGGTGCCCATGCCCTTGATCATCTTTTCGGCCTGCCGACGCCACCAGCTGGAGACAGAGACAAAGGAAGTGAGGGAGAGCGGGAGCAGGAAGAGAAGAGATACAGTGGAAAACAACTGAGAACATGGTTTAGATGGTTGTAACGTGGGTGTGTCCTCTGAAGACAGACAGCACAACAGAGGAAGTGATCCAGGAGTTTGGACTCTATCTCTTGCTGGAGTTGTGGACTGTATAAACTCCCACCCTTTCATTCTACACTGAAGTGGTAATGCACCTTTTAATCTGGACCTCCTGCTTCTTCTCCTCCTCTTCCTCCACATCGGCAGACTCAACCTACAGGATAACCAGACTTCTCAGAAAAGTTTTCCGGACCAACAGATGCTGAGATAAGGAAGGTAATAATCTTTAAGGTAGGGAATACTGGTGGTGTGAGGGCAAGGACGTGTGATCTATTGGCTAAACAAAAAGCTATTTGCAGTACTGCTCACTGCCACAGGAAGGTGGAGAGAGGCAGAGGATCATCACAGAGGGTTTAACTTACGTTTGAGTGAGGCAGCTGTTCCTCGGCCAAGGGTCCGTCCACTTGGGGTCCACCAAACCTGTCCATCAGATTCAGATTTATTTAGCAGCGGCATGGAGATGTGGTAAGAAAGTGGGCAGGTGATGTGAGTCAGATGTGGTGTTGTGCACACTTACACCAGCGCCTTCCATAGCTGGACCTCAAGACGTTTGTTCTCGGTCCTCAGCTCCTGAACACACACTCAAGGTCAAGAATGAAAGCGCCAACACTGTTGTCATAATATCAATGAGAAAGAAAAGGAATAAAATAAGGCATTCTACTATACCTCTATGGTGGTGAGGTGCTCTTCAGTCGAACTTTCCATAAGTTTGATGATCGTCACTTTCTACAAATAAAACAGACATCAAACCCTTTTTCGTAATAACACAGAGTAGAAAACCACAAGCAGGAAAGTTCTTCCAGAAACTCTGTCTGATATTACATATGGAGAAAGATCCTACCTCATGCAAGTCTTGATTGATTTTGTGAAGGGAGAGTCGGTGTTTCTCCTCCAGGTTCTGAGAGTCAAACGCCAATCATTCATATTTGTCATTTTTTAATGAAATAATGAAAAAATGAAATAAATGTGTGTGTATGTGTTTGTGTGTATGTGTTTGTGCTAAAAGTTGATGATGAGATACCTGTAGGGCCTGATACCTGTGCCTTATGTGCTCCTGAACTTTCTACACACTCACCAGCTCTCTGAGATTGTTCCTCTCGGTGCAGGTGCAGGTGGGGACGTCCATCGGTACAGAAACTCGACAGATTTCTTCCATGTCATCGATGAGCTTCGTTGCTTCATTCAATGCCTGCCTGAGACTGAAAAAGTCAAACACAAAACTGTGATGAATGTCGCTTATTCAGAGCAACTTACAGCAAGTACAGGGACATTCCCCTGAGGCAAGGAGGGTGAAGTGCTTTGCCCAAGAACACAACACCATGTTGGCACGGCCAGGATTCAACCTGGCAACCTTCTGTACTAGCCTGAGTGCACGTGTGCGTGTGTGTTACACTTCGTACCTCTTTATCTCGGCCCTGAGGGCCATGTTGTCCTGGGAGAGGAGGTACTTGAAGAGCTCAAGTTCATAATTTTCACCTGTCCAGTATTGTTGGCCGCCTTCAGCCATAGTTGATTCAGTATGTTGAATAATGTTTCTTAAAAAGTGGTTTCGTGTGTCTTCCTCAAATGTCTCTTCATGAATGATTTACCTTCTGAAACTTCTCAATCCAAAACTTGCTGAGATTATGATGACATAGTGTGAATGCTTTCTAGTTCAGAAGACATTAAGCTTTCTAGGTCAGAGGTCAAATTGAAATTAATTTAATAATATAATATAATAAACTATATTTTCAAGAATATATATGTTTAGATATGTATATATCTTGTGAAATTGCGTTGAAAAAAATGATTCGTCAGCTTTAATGACCTATAGAATAAAAGAGACAAGAAAATATAATTTGTTGTTGGTTATGCCTGTTAAAAGCATCTGCTAAATGAATAAATGTAAATGTATCATAAAGAACAACCATAAACTAACTGCCATATAACTAGCAGCAGTAGTATTTGCTCTGATCAGCTTTCCGCTCAAGTTCTCGTCACATATCAAGCACACTGTAGAGACCACATGTAAGTCAGCATCGTCGACAGTGAAAGCAAATGCATTTGTCTTCGCAGATCAATTTTTTTCTGAAACCTTTCTCTTTGGGGATTTATCCATGGTTACCTGTCGAATGCAACATCTCCACCGGCAATGGAGAAAGACTGCAATAGACTTTGCAGGATGGGGCGCGTTGTTTGGTTGACAACATATTAAAACTCTTTATTGACTGTTGTTAGTCACAGGATCACATCCACCTCAGATATTGAGGTGTTCCGTTTGAAAGCCAATGCGGCAGGGAGCCACTGCAGAAGGGTTAAAGAGCCGCATGGGGCTCCAGTCACCCGTGACCCCTGACGGGAATAAGCGGCACTGCTAATAAGCGGTAGATGATAAATGAAGGAATGAATACTGAAGACACGGCAGCTTGTTTGCAACCTCCCAAAGATGCCGCAAGGGGGCACTGTTGCTAGACGTAGCTTATGGCGGTCTTGGGTGCTTTTTATATATATATTTTTCTTATCTATATCTATCTATCGCTCTGGCCGTGCCAAGATAGTTCCCTGTTTACCAGGAAAACGGCACATCACAGGATTTAAAGAGGCACAAGATCACTCTCCAAATCTGGAAAATATGTCAGCTTGGAAATACAGTTTAGAAGCTGGCCCAGCCACAGTGATGTTAATGTAGTAGCCTACATTATTCTACTAATTCAGGTTAACCCCAAATGTACACACATTTTGGACCATTAATTATAATGAACGTGGATATAATATATATTTTATGCCAGAGGGCGACCCTCTACTCGCCAAAAACGGATGTTTTAATCATGCATTCCTTGTGGAAAGACAGAATATTAATGGTCACCTTCATTTTGCTGACTAGAGAACCGATCACCAGGGTTGAGTTGTCTGCACGTCTGTGATTTTAACGTGTTAATGTTTGCGAAAAAATAAATACATTATTTAACGTTGATTTCATATAATATTGCACTTATTATATGAAATATCAGATTAACTGACAGACACCGGATATGTTTGCATTTATATTTGTATTTAATGTCTTAAACTATTAATTTACACCCACCATAAAACACAGTAACTCTACACTATAATGTGAACTAACCCGTTTAAAATACTGAATGTCACTATATCTCAATAAACCAGACCAGGGGTCGGCAACCTTCCCTCAAAAGAGCCATTTTGTTATCTGGAGTCAGAAAAGTCATTTGATCCCCAAAAGATAACATTTTACATGTATAATACATATATATAAAGATTTATAGTTTGTTGCATTCATATAATGAGCACTGAGGTCTTTTGGAGTGCAGGGGGGGCACCCCTAAGGACTTTCTATGACTCAGCGGTGGCCTCAGCCATCCTGTATGGTGTGATCTGCTGGAGCAGCAGCATCACTGAGAGGGAAAGGAGGAAGCTGGACAAGGTCATCAAGAAGTCCAGCTCAGTCCTGGGCTGTCCTCTGGACTTGGGAAGGTGTCCCACCCCTGAGCTCCAAACAGACTTTGACATCAACAAAGTCATTTTGAACCTGATTTAAGTCAGGGACAGTGTTGTTTATGTGAAGATCAATGCAGTTGTGTGTATTTGAATGTTTCTCAGATTAGTTTACCTTACATTTACATGTATTCATTTAGCAGACGCTTTTAATCAAAGCGACTTACAAACTTACAAGAGAGAGCTTTACAAAAGAGCTTCGGTCACTGAACATAACAACTTGATAGACCCCAACATAGCGGGCATCTAGATTACAAAACATACATCATGAGAACCAATAAGTGCCAAGGGAAGATCTAGCGCTCTTGGGGGGGGGGAGGCAACCACTAGGCCGTTGTCAGATGAGGACCGTAGGTGGCGGGCAGGGGTGTAAGGCCGAAGAGGAGTTGATATAGCTCTGGGCAGTCCTGTTCACTGCTCGGAAGGTCTGAATGGTTGAATCTGATACGGGCCATGATGGGAAGCAAGTGGAGGGCGATGAGGAGCGGGGTGACATGGCAGCATCTGGGTAGATTGTAAACCAGGCGAGCTGCTGCATGTTGGATTCTCTGAAGGGGGCGGATTGCACTTGCTGGAAGGCCAGTAGTGAGTTGCAGTTGTCCAGTTTTGAGAGGACAATACATGTAATAGGATGGCTTTTAGTTACAGTGTTTCTTAGTAAGTTACAATGTAAACAATGTATGTGAGTGTCCGTGGTTGCATTTCTAAATTAAACGAAGACATGTTTGCTGTGAGAAAGTTGTAAAAACGAGGCTCAAGTTGTGGGTTTGTCAAATGACGTGTTCCCCTGCTCTGAACTACAAGTCCCATGAAAAACACGCATGGTCACTCGTTACGTAAACGTGACGAATGACGTAAATATATGCGTCACATCCCCGGATGTCTTTCTTTTTTTCATAGCAAAGGTAGGGATGGCTTCTCCTCACATTTGTTCCGAAATAAAATCTGTATTCATCTTCGCGAATTAAGTAGAATTACCCTTTCACTGTGGAGCGAGGCTATTATATGAATGTTAACGAGTCGGTACTTGTAAAAATTTCCGTATTTCATGAGCGATAGCTTAGAAATATATTACCAAATGTTCAGGCTAGGCCTGTGGTAAAATGCTACCTTGACGGAAGCGCCTGTCTTGAGGTTCCGTGTCTTGAAGTCTGAAAATGGCGTTAATTTTCTACTGTTTAGTTCTGAAAGCACGTAACTAAAGTAGTAATAAATGTAGACTGCTGATTTCTATACTGCACCCAGCATAGCCGGTTTAACCAGAGCACAATTCAAGTTCGCAAGTTGCGAGCCTGCTAGTTTGCATCCATCATGCCGCAAGTCAACCAGCCGGCTGCCGTCTCATACAGTCACCCACGCTGGAATTGCATCTCGGTGGTTGATGCTTACTGTTAGTTAGACTAGTGGTTCTTAACCTGGGTTCCCTTGGGGTTCGGTGAGACAGTTTCAGGGGTTCGGCGGAGGTCAAAACACATCTGACTCGTATGATTCGTGATGACACGACACTTTAAAGAAGGGTTCAGTTAATGCGCATTTGAAACTGGTGGGGTTCAGTACCTCCAACAAGGTTAAGAACCACTGAGCATCATCGTCTTGATGTTCACAAACAGTTTAAAAGTATTTTGATGTGAGACCCCACAGCCTTGTGTATGGTTTCACTAACATGCTGATGTTACGCAGCTACTTAGTTGGCCCAGTGGTAGCCTAGTGTCGGGGATCGTCCTGACTTCTGACCGATTACCTGCCTTCAGATGGCCGAGGGAGATGCAAAGAAGAAGGTCCGGAAGCACGGCAGCCGGAACCCGGTTCTGGTCCGGGGCATCGGCCGCTACTCCCGTTCCGCCATGTACGCTCGCAGAGCCATGTACAAGAGGAAGACCGCAGCCCCCGCCACCAAGGTGAGACACCCCCAGCCCTGGGCCACAGCTGAAGGGACTTGATCTGCCGATTCTGAGCAGCATGGGTCCTAAAAAGCTTGTCTCTCACCTTAAAACATTTTCATGGCTAGTAACATTTGAGGGCTATATATACACTTATACACATACAGTTGTGGTCAAAAGTTTACATACACTAGTGAAGATCATGTATGCCATGGCAATATAGGGTTTTCAGTAAACTCTACAACTCTTATTTTTCTGTGATGGAATGATAAGGAGCACATATTTCTTTGTCACAGAAAACATTCATGAAAAAGGGTCCTTTTACGAATTTATTATGGGTCTTTTGAAAATGTGTCAAAATCTTCTGGGTCAAAAATATACATACAGCACCTTGAATTACCAATTTGGTGATGTAGAAAAAGTTGTTTCAATCCAATTTGCTTTTTGGCATGGCCTCCTAACTTCTTACGAGTGATTATGATTGACTCCAGCTGGTGACTTCTTTCAGTCCATGTAAATAGGGCTTGTTTGACACATTCACTAGACTCAGCCAGAAATACTACAATGGGAAAGTCTAAGGAGCTCAGCACGGATCTGAAAAAGCGCATCATTGACTTGAACAAGTCAGGAAAGTCCCTTGGAGCCATTTCAAAGCAGTTGCAGGTCCCAAGATCAACTGTGCAAACAATTGTTTGTAAGTATAAAGTGCATGGCACAGTTGTATCATTGCCACGATCAGGAAGAAAATGCAAGCTATCACTTGCTGCTGAGAAAAAATTGGTCAGGTTGGTCAAGAGTCAACCAAGAACCACCAAAAAGCAAGTCTGCAATGAGTTGGAGGCTGCTGGAACACATGTGTCAGTGTCCACAGTCAAGCGTGTTCTACATCGCCATGGGCTGAGAGGCTGCCGTGCAAGAAGGAAGCCATTACTCCAGAAGCGGCACCTTACGGCTCGACTGAAGTTTGCTGCTGATCACATGGACAAAGACAAGGCCTTCTGGAGGAAAGTTCTGTGGTCAGACGAAACTAAAATTGAGCTTTTTGGCCACAATGACCAGAAATATGTTTGGAGGAGAAAAGGTGAGGCCTTTCACCCCAAGAACACCATACCTACCGTCAAACATGGTGGTGGTAGTATTATGCTGTGGGCCTGTTTTGCTGGCAGTGGAACTGGTGCTTTACAGAAAGTAAATGGAATAATGAAGAAGGAAGACTACCTCCAAATTCTGCAGGAAAACCTAAAATCATCAGCCAGAAAGTTGGGTGTTCCAACAGGACAATGACCCCAAACATACATCAAAAGTGGTGAAGGAATGGCTAAATCAAGCTAGAATTAAGGTCTTAGAGTGGCCTTCCCAAAGTCCTGACTTAAACCCCATAGAGAATATGTGGACTGTGCTGAAGAGACAAGTCCGACTCAGAAAACCAACAAATTTAGTTGAACTGCACCGATTCTGTCAGGAGGAGTGGTCAAAGATTCAACCAGAAGCTTGCCAGAAGCTTGTGGATGTCTACCGAAAGCGCCTAATTGAGGTGAAAATGGCCAAGGGACATTTAACCAAATATTAACATTGCTGTATGTATATTTTTGACCCAGCAGATTTTGTCACATTTTCAAAAGACCCATAATAAATTCATAAAAGAAAAAATTTTCATGAATGTTTTTTGTGACAAAGAAATATGTGCTCCTTATCATTCCATCACAGAAAAATAAGAGTTGTAGAGTTTATTGAAAACCCTATATTGCCATGGCATACATGATCTTCACTAGTGTATGTAAACTTTTGACCACAACTGTATATACTATAGTTTAACTATACTTTACCCCCCCCCCCCATCTGTACAGCTAGTGCCCACTTTTACTTTGATCTTATTTGTGTCTCATTTGTATTCTGTTTTACCCTTATGGTACATATATGTTTTATGTTAGCTCTTTACTGTTTGCATATCCTGCATAGCGAATAAATTAAGATTCTGATCCTATTACAGTCAATTCCGTGTTGGTGCAACTTGCGCAGCGAATAAAAACGCATTCTGATAACCTGGTGCAAGGTTGTTTGTAACCATGTTTTTTGGGGGGGTGGTCGTCTGTTCAGGTTGAGAGGAAGCTGAAGACCAAGGCGCCCACCACGATCACAAAGACGGTGGGAGGTGACAAGAATGGAGGTACCCGCGTCGTCAAACTGCGTAAAATGGTGAGTCCCTCAACCCCCCTCCCACCCCTTCACCACCAAACCCCCACTACTCAAAAAAACAGCCCTCTGGCCCTCCTACACCCCACCCCCCACCCCCCCCCCGGCACTGACTGTCACCGAGACGTTTCCACGGTGAACACTGCTGGGGTGGTTTCTGACCTGCACCCGTCTCTCTGTCTCCCTCCCCAGCCCCGTTACTACCCCACAGAGGACGTGCCCCGCAAGCTGAAGAGCCACGGCAAGAAGCCCTTCTCCCAGCACAAGCGGAGGCTGCGCGCCAGCATCACCCCCGGCACCGTGCTCGTCCTGCTGACCGGCCGTCACCGTGGGAAGGTAAGCGCACGCACGCGTCACATCTCCCCGCATGCTCCCCCCGCAGCAGCCTCTGGATACCTGAAGTGGCTCTGATGGGTGTGCCTGCCACACGCGTGCCCCCCCCATACACATTTACATTTTAGATATTTAGCAGACGCTCTTATCCAGGGGTGACTTACAGCAAGTGCAGGGACATTCCCCCCCTGAGGCAAGTAGGGTGAAGTTTCTTGCCCAAGGACACAACGTCATGTAGTCACAGCCAGGAATCAAACTCACAACCTTCCGATCATGAGCCCAACGCCTTAACCCAGTGGTCTCAAACTCGTGCCATCACGGACCTATCAGCTGGTGTAGTGCTTGGTTGACACGAAAACCTGCACCGTCTTGGCCCGCGATGGCACGAGTTTGAGACCTCTGCCTTAACCACTGAGCATCCTGACACGCACATCCGTCTCCTGTAGTGGAGCCGGCGACTTCCCAGGGTGTTGTGCTTCCCCCCCCTTACGGCGGCGTGCTCCCACGCACGTTCACGCCAGTTAAACGACACCCCCCCCCCCCCCCAACACCACCACCTCCATCCCACACACAAACAACTGTTCCCTGAGCCCAGTGTGGGGGTGGGCAGGCAGGCAGGCAGAGGAGCCAGCAGTGCACCCACACACACACACGTGCTCAGCCCAGGCCCCTGCAAGGTGGCAAACGTCAAGGGCTGCTTACATAGGCCGAGGACACTCATGCTGTTTAATCGGGTAGCGTGCAATTTCATGAAACGGCACATTTGTTATGCAAATCTGTGGTCCCTGTATGTCTTTAGTATTTTGATTTTCATCCGTGGCATTTATTATCAAGAGATGCTTTTCATTGGCCAGTCAGATGTTCTCTTAGCTTGATCCTAAGGTGTTTGAATCCTAGTCTAGATCTCGGTAGTTCTCGAGCTGCAGCTGTTAAGGTGAGGATGAGCTGAAGGACTGACTGCTTTGCTCGTTCCCCCCCCGCAGCGCGTGGTGTTCCTGAAGCAGCTCTCCAGTGGCCTGCTGCTCGTCACCGGTGAGGCAACCTGCTCCTGTTTGCAACCCTAAGACCATGGGTGTCCAATCCTGGTCCTCGAGGGCCACTGTCCTGAAGGTTTAATGTTTCCCTGCTCCAGCACACCTGATTCTAATGAAGCGTCGTTATCAAGGTCTGTGGAATCCTCATAGTGACCATTCTTAAGAATCAGGTGTGTTGGAGCAGGGAAACGAGTAAAACCATCAGGACAGCGGCCCTCGAGGACCAGCATTGGACACCCATGCCCACGACGGTGGTGCCATCGAGGACCAAGAGGGTGCAGGTTTTCACAGGAACCAAGCACTAATCCATCTGATTTCACAAACAAGTTTCTCGACTTGGTGAAATCCGCTGGTGTGGAGTTGATTGGTTCCCGTAAAAGCCTGCACCCTCTTGGCCCTCTGGCACAAGTATGACACCACTGCTTTAAGACCATACCAAGTATTCTGATATACCGGTGACTCCTCACTAAGCCCCTCCTTCCCTCCCCCCTAGGCCCCCTCACCCTGAACCGCGTCCCCCTGCGCCGGGCCCACCAGAAGTTTGTCATCGCCACCGCAACCAAGGTTGACATCTCCACCATGAAGGTCCCCAGGATCCTGACAGACGCCTACTTCAAGAAGAAGAAGCTGAGGAGGCCCAAGCACCAGGAGGGAGAGATCTTCGACACGGAGAAGGAGGTAAGTCGATCATGCCTCCTAACTAGAGGGAGCCTCAGCCTTAAGAAGGGTGGAAGCTGTTGTGATTGTTACCAAGTTTCATATCAATTCTCCTGTTAAATGTGAGAATATCTAAGCTGGGAGTCAGGCAAGTAATCAGAAGGTCCATGGTTTTAACCCTGGATGTGTCATGACATTGTGTCCTTGGGCAAGGCACTTCACCCTACTTGCTTCAGGGGGGAATGTCCTTGTACTTGCTGGAAGTGGATAAATGTAAATGGCTGAGACGCTCCCTCTAGTCTTGTCCTGCCCCCCCCCCCCCCCCCCCCCTCCAGAAAGTGACTGGTGTGTAACTGTTCCCATGTCCCCCCCCCTTCCCCTGCAGAAGTACCAGCTGACAGAGAAGAGGAAGGCAGACCAGAAGATTGTGGACTCCCAGCTGATGCCCCTCATCAAGGCGGTCCCCCAGCTGAGGGGATACTTGCGCTCCTCTTTCTGCCTGTCTAACGGCGTGTACCCCCACAAGCTGGTTTTCTAAACGTCTTGTAATAAACAGTACCACAGACCTAAGCCCTGCGCCACCTGCCTCATTTTGTGTCAGCATATCCATGTTTTACATCCCTGATGTGGGTGTGTAGGTGATTAAATGATTGTTTCATAAATAACCCAGGAGAATGTTATTTCTAAACAAGCTACGTTACCTTGCAAACGCTTGAATCAATTCTCTTGGTTCTGCTACTGATGGGTTCAGCTAGTTTTACCAAGGCTGAAGTGCTTTCGTTCATTGTAGTGCTGTTATTTATAGATCCAAGGTTGTACTAAATAACTTGTACATTTGTGGTTTAATCAGGCCTGGCTTGTTATTGTAGGAAAACAGTGTCCTTGAGACTGAAAGCATTTCAATATGAGCCTTTTTTGTTGTCAGTCCAGGGCCATACTTCCAATTCATGGATGCCATATTAGCATAAGCAGAACTTGTGATGTTCCAACTGTATCACCTGAGCCTGTGTGACTGGAGTGGGTAGATAGTCTATTTTGGTACCATGATGGCCCATATTACTGCTCCAGGTAGCACATTCCCTGGTTATACAACCATCACAGCCAGCCCAGAAAGCTCCAGGCTACAGCTGCTTTCCCAGTCATTCACCTGAAAGAAACTAAAAAGGTAACCCAGCCAAAAACATTGCTTTAATTACAAAAAAGAAATCTGAGACATCAAATCTAATGTGATAGAAAAACAAAAAATAAATACAAGTGTTTTCATTTCATTTGTTTCACATGGCCACGTTTTTTTTTGTCGATTTTTGTTTCCATAAAGAAAAAAGGTTGAACAAAGTTTAAAGCAGCACAGAAGAGGGCGGAGCCCGCTGGCCAGGAATGATAGAGCCTTTCTGTCCAGTCAGTCACTGTTTAATGGTCAGTAGATGGAGGTGGGGCAGGGGGGGGGGGGCAAGGCGCAGGGGCCCTTAGCCTGACTTGAAGAGCAGAATGGCTACCTGGCCCAGGTAGAAGTAGATGAAATGCTTGGTCTCATGAGTCACGTAGCTGCCAAAGTTCCTCCCAACGATGCAATGCCAGGTGGGGTTGTACTTCTTGTCAAATTCCTGTGAGGAGCACAAATTAAAAAAAGATCAGAGTTGGCCAGTCACCAGTTAAACCTTTGAAGGACGGGTGATCAATACAAATGTATTCTTTTTTTTTTATGAGGGTAGATAAAGATTCAGAACTCACATTGCGACTCTCACTGACCTATTCCTAAACCATCCTGTGCTTTCCATTAAACAATCATGCAATTGCATCCCCTCCCCTGAGGCAAGTAGGGTGAAGTGCCTTGCCCACAGACACAACGTCATGTTTGCAAGGCCGGGATTCGAACCTGAAACCTTCTGATTACTAGCCTGACTCCATTACCGCTCAGCCTCTGGTTAAATACAGTTGCCAGTCCAGCCTGGCACTGATTACCACTGCAGGTGTGTTTGGTAAAACGTGACTATAGTGACCCACAGTAGTGATGGAGCACCGCGGGTACCTTCTTGATGTAGGCAGCGATGTCCTTCTCGATGTTGTACTTCTCCAGCGCCTGCGTGGCGCACTCCACCGCGTCCTGTTGCATTTCCTCGGACATGTCCGCATTTTTGATCACCGCCTTTCTGTCAGACATGGTTGCCCTGGGAGACCAAAACACGAGAGATCATTCCACGGACGGTAGCCTATACGGAAGAAAACCCGATCCTCCGAACAAATCCGGTCCATCACCACCCCAGATCCGCATGAACGCGCCTCCCGAGCGAGCCGATGATGAAAAGGAGCCTCGAAGCATGTCGACTTTCCGAGCTTAGCTTCTTAGATCGAGGCTTAGCAACAAGCAAGCAGTTTAACCACTCGTATGCAAACGATGCCAGTTACATAAGGGGCACACACACTCATCGCATACCAGGGATGGGAGCGATCGTTGATCAAATGTTGCGTAACGTTTTCTACCCCAATAGGCTGACAACCGCTCTGTGCGTTGTTGCTATGGATACCGCCCGCTGACTGATTCCAACTGCTTTTCAGCAGAAAATCTCGTCCGGGGGGAGTGACGAGCGCAGCCTGGCTGCCAGGATCTGAAGAAATCGGACTGGCCTGGCATCGAAGTCGTTCCACCTTTTGTTCTAACTCACTTCAGGTAGATAGGCAATTGGCTTCACTAATGTTACCAGTATATAGAGACCTACCTGGTCTCTGTAGTACTGTAGTAGATGCCAATCAAAACAATTTCGATAGGCAAGAGTAAAGATGGTTTGACTAGCTCTTATTTTCCAAATAGCAAACGGTAGAGTTGACTTAAATAAGCAAAACTTATAAAAACATGAATTCTGGCTCGCCAGTGAACTAGTTTAACTGTAACTAGCTCCATGCTTAAATGAATGATGGGCAACCATGCAACTGAGCAGACCAAAGCATCGATGTCAGGCGTTTAAACTCCCGTTCATTTACTCGACCTGCGTTCAATTCAAAGCTTAAACCACGTGCCAAATGGTTAATACAATATTAAGGTGATTGATATGACGAATTTTACCTGGTATTCCCAACGGTGGTTGGTTGTATACTTTGCAGAAACGCTCGGTCACAGCACAGCTTCAACTCCGCAAAGTGGTTGATAAGAAAGATGAGGGTGTGTAACTGACTAAGCGCTCGGTCGCAGTTACGTCCTATTGGCTGACAGGAACGCATGCCTCTGAGCCATTGGTCCATTTTCCCTGGCTCCGCTGGTATTTCTGTCTGCATTTTATGTCAGACCGTCATGCTTTGCAGCTCAAACAGGGTTCGTGGTTGCCGTGACAACGGGCATAACCATGACCGTTAACCGGGCTGCAGAGTAGCTAGCATGGCTACGCTCAAGAATACACTCCTGATCAAAATCTTAAGACCAGTCCAAAAATTGCATGAATTTGCATTTTGCATTGTTGGATCTTTGGAAGGTTCTAAGTCAGGGGTGGGCAATCCTGGTCCCCAAGGGCCACTGTCCTGAATGTTTTAGATGTTTCCCTGCTCTAGCACACCTGATAATAATGATCAGGCTTCCACAGAGCTTGATAACGACCTGTTGATAAGAATCAGGTATGCTAGAGCAGGGAAACATCTAAAACCTTCAGGACAGAGACCAAAAGTTGTGAGCAGGCAATTTATTGAAAACAACAATTTAACTCAAATAGGCTGTTCATCAGCTGATCAAAAGTTGAAAGCCAAAATCTGTGCAAAATTGGGATTCCATGTCATTTCCTGTCAAGTAATCACACTGTGAAGATCTCTTGATGGCAAAGGCAAAAAAGCTCACCGTCCTTGAACGTTGTAGGATTGTTGAACTGCATAAACAAGGCCTCTCACAACGTGCCATCACTGCTGAGGTTGGAAGAAAATCAAGTGGTAGACCCAAAGAAATCTCACTAGCGCTGAGCCAGAGGATCCGAATGGCTGTCAGTCAAGACACGGGATGATCCTCATCCCAAATTAAGGCCGTTACTGGTGCTGACTGCAGCCCAATAACCATCAGACGGAATCTGCGAAGGAAGGGCTTCAAAAACAAGAAACGTCTTCAAAGGCCACGTCTCATTCAACGCCACAAAATTGCCCGTTTAGACTTTGCAAGGGAGCATCAAACATGGGACATTCAAAGGTGGAAGAAAGTTTTATTCTCTGACGAGAAAAAATGTAACCTTGATGGTCCTGATGGCTTCAAACGTTACTGGCATGACAAGGAGATGCCACCTGAGATGTTTTCTATGTGGCACAGTGGAGGGGGCACCATCATGATCTGGGGCGCTTTTTCCTTCAATGGAGCTCCAGGTTGTGCAGGGGTGTCAAACAGCAGCTGGCTATGTGGAGATGTTGCAGCAGGCATCCCTCATGACGGAGGACCCTCGTCTGTGTGGTAACGACTGGGGTTTTCAGCAGGACAACGCTCCAATTCACAACGCCTGTCTAACCAATACTTTGTTCCAGGAGAATAACATCACTCTTTTGGACCATCCTGCGTGTTCCCCTGATCTGAATCCAATTGAGAACATTTGGGGATGGATGGCAAGGGAAGTTTACAAAAATGGATTCAGTCCAGACAGTGGATGCCCTTCGTGAAGCCATCTTCACCACTTTGCGCAACATTCGCACTAGCCGTTTGGAAACACTTGCATCAAGCATGCCAAAACGAGTTTTTGAAGTGATCAACAATAATGTTGGAGCTACTCATTACTGAGTCCGTTTTTGACACTTTAATTTCTGTTTTAGGTAGGGTATTTTTTATTTATTTTTGGAGCTGTGTTCTTAAACTTTTGATCAGCTGATGAACAGCCTATTTGAGTTAAATTGTTGTTTTCAATAAATTGCCTGTTCACAACTTTTGGCCTCTCGTTCCCATTTCTTCTTTTTGCATTTTGAAACTCTACATAGAACTAAGATTCAACAGTGCAAAATGCAAATTCATGCAAAATTTTTACTGGTTTTAAGATTTTGATCAGGAGTGTATATAGAAGTGGTTTGACTGACGTAGGCTATAAAAATAATTTTAAAAAGAAATTATAAATAAAATTTAAAAAATGTGTCACGCTTGCACGCCATACAAGGTGAAGCGTCAACTTAGTGGCCTGGGTTCAAATTTAAATTAGTGGCACTTTAACCACTGCTAACCGTAGCTAGCTTAGCATACTAAAGCTAACATCACCAGCATTGAATGAGTAGTGTTTTTTTACGCATTCCCACTCCTTCAGTGTTACTGTACTTAGAATCAAGTTCCTTAAATATAAGTGCACACCCTTAACAGTTCTATTAAGACAATGTCACATTTATTATCATATCCACACCCACACTATTCAAACACGGTTGACAACAACAACAACAATTTACCAGATTACTGTTCCATTGCTTGCCAGACTCACCTCTATGTTGAATTTCTAATATTACTAATCTACTTAAAAAAAATAAAAACGTTCCAATTTAACATACTGCAGCTCCATATAAGAACACACAGATTATATCTATGTTGACCAAGCCAACAGAAATAGATACAGATCATTAAGAAGAACATCAAGGGTTGGGCAGTCAAATAACTGACTAACATCTTTCAAGCACGATAAATATAATCCTGATGGGCAGATCTGAAGGAAAAAAACATCACACTGGTGCTTTATACAACTGTGTCAGCATAACAAAATATCTGGAAAGCCAGTGCTATGGCCTGGTTGTGTCTGTAGTCAACATAACTCCAACCTCTGTTGCCTAGCAAGTTTAATAACCCATCAGCTAAAACAGGCTACTGATTAGACAGACCAACACTAATCACATTTCCCTACTCATTCACTCTCTCATGTTAAGTTGGAATTGAAACTAAATGTCACCAATAAATAAAAGTGTTTTGTTTGCGTGATCTGTCAGACAATGGCATAAAGACATCAACTATGATCATGTAACAGGTAAAAATTATGTTAAAATTCTCCCTTGACAATATTTTCCTCCCACCTCGACACGTATCGTATTCACCGTGTTTCATCAATATCCGTTCGCTGATTAAGCCAGAAAAAGCTTTTGAAAAGCAAAACCGTCTCGATTCAGACACGCAAGTTCGTCAGGCATGTTGGCAGCAGAATGGTGGGTGTTTTTAAGGGACAGAAGCTGGTGCCTTGGTCCTTCACTCGCTGCGTTCCTTTGGCTCCTTGTATTTCCACTGGATGTAGTCAAAGATGTCCTTCTCACTGTCCACCAACAGAGGCTCCCCAGCCATGCCTGGCCAGAGAAACACCACCAGAGGACAATGAGAAACACAAGGGATATCTGAATCTGATATAGTAGTCATTTTGCATGTGCTTTTATAAAAGTGTATTGAGTGAACGTGCATCCCAGTGATCAGAATCCGTTTTTATTCACCATGCAAGTTACAAAAACATGGAATTTACTGTGGCAGGATGGAGCAAACAAAGAACATTTACGGAACTTAAATAAGATAAAGACAAAAATAAATGAATGAGATAAAATAAAAATAAAGTGGGCAATAGCTGTACATTGCCCGTGATTGTTAGTAGACGCTCTTCAAATGAAAAAGTTACGCCAGCAATCACAGGGTTGCGCGCACACACACACACACACACACACACACACACACTTTCCTCCTTTCTCTAAGCTAGGGGTCACCAACCCTGGTCCTTGAGGGCTACTGTCCTGAGAGTTTTAGATGTTTCCCTGCTCCAGCACAACTGATTCTAATGAATGGGTTGTTATCAGCTCTCTCTTGTAAGTCGCTTTGATAAAACTTCATAAAAGCTAAATGAATAAATGTAAATATACATAAATGTATCAAGCTCTGACATAATGACCATTAATTAGAATCAGAGCAGGGAAACATCTAAAACTGTCAGGATAGTAGCCCTCGTGGACCAGGGTTGGTGACACCTGAAGCTCTTTTGGAAACCTCGAGGTTTGACCTTTGAACTCAGCGAGCATGACTCACCGGTGACCCCCAGTGGCCGGATGGTGTACTCGTTGAGGGTGAAGCCCTTCTCCAGAGCATGGGTTCGCATGTTCTTGTTGAAGATGTCGCTCCCAGTGAAATACAGAACGCCACAGAAGTACTGGTCCTTAGGAATTAACCTGGAGCAGAACAAGAGAGGTAACGTGAAAAAGGTATAAAACTACATTTTTACATTTAGTTATTTAGTACATGCTCTTATTCAGAGCAACTTACAGCAAGTACAGGGACATTACCCCTGAGGCAAGTAGGGTGAAGTGTCTCGCCCAAGGACACAAAGTCATCTGGCACGGCTGGGAATCAAACCGGCAACGTTCTGATTACCAGCCCAATTCCCTAACCGCTCAGCCCTCCCTACATACATCCTTATTATTCCTTCACCCTGTACTCAAACAGGATGTTGATTCTTTGAGAGTCTGATAACACAAGTATGGATTTCTGTACTGAAACAAGACATCTTCAGCATAACAAACAGCCCGCCATGCTGTCGTCTACCCTGCTCAACAAGGACCATGTATGAGAGGAGAGCGGCTGATTGGCTGTCACGGTCACCTGATGTCAATGCGCCTGTGAAGGTACTCCTCCTCCCCCTTCTCCTCATCCTCCTCCTCGCTCGGCTGCAGCTGGCACACCCCCTGGAAACGCAGCGACCGGTCTCAGAAGTTAATGCCACCGAACAAGCCCCCACCTCCCCTCAAAACGCTCGCAGGCCTCACCATGAACTTGGTGTCCCCTTTGGAGAGGGTGTCGGTGATGAACCCGATGGATACCAGATGATCCACGACGTCATGGAGGAGTTTGGGCTGGGGATGGAGAGAAGGGGAGGGGAGGCGGGCATGAGACCCTGCAGGGGAAAGCCTGTCGCTGCACTGGAGCGATGGTGCAGAGGTCATGCATGGGGTGAACAAATACCTGTTTTTCAGACTCCGACGTGAAGTCAGGGTGGGTTAGAAGGATGTCAATATCCCCACTGGACTGTGCGCCTGAGATACACACACACACAAACACACACAAAGACATGGGTGTCATTAACAATGAACGATATCAGAGGATAATATTACATTTTAGCAGAGGCTCTTATTGATTCTAACCCGAAACCTTCTGATACTAGCCCGATTCCCTCACCGCTCAGCCACTTGACTCCCGTAATATATTATTACTATGGCTCCCCATGATTCATTTAGCAGACGCTTTTATCCAAAGCGACTTACAATAGAGCATCGGTCACTGAGCTTAGCAATGTGATAGACCCCAAACATAGCAGGCTTATAGATTATGAAACATACATCATGAGAACCAATAAGTGCCAAGGGAAGAGCTATAAGAGCTTTAAGCAGAACAAATTAGAAATTTAAGGCGAGTCTTCGACGGACAGTAGTCTACCTAAGGGATGCGAACAATAAAGCAACACGAACCAATAAAGCAATGGCACTAGCTAGTTTCCGCACAAGGATTAGCAAGTAATTCTGAACAACACAACAGATGATATTTCTAAGTGCCTTACAAGTGCCATTAATGCACTGCTCATCTAACGATGAAACAGCAAGGCATCATTTTATTTAATGACCCTCCACTGATGTTGTTATCCTTCCAGAGAAAACAGTGCAGCGATAGGCCAGTTCACATAGAGGAAGTTCTACCAGGCCAGCATTAACACACACACCCACTGCTCCAACCCTCCCCTAACCGCAGCCTGCATCCTCTCACCTCTCCTGTAACTCCCACAGATTGTGCCGATGTAGTCGGTGCCAACGTTCTCCAGCTCCTTTAGGATAAGGACCTGTACACACACAGACACACACACATAAACACCTTTCAGGTACACACAACGACGTGGAAGATGTTTCATGGCAAACTGCTCCTGGTTCAGTCACTCACTTCCATCTTCTCCATCTCGGCTCGTGGAATTCTTTTTTCAAACTCCTCAAAGTACCTGCGGGAAGCACAGTGTCACCTTTCCATTTAGTAATTTTAGCAGACGCTCTTATCCAGAGCGACTTACAGCAAGTACAGGGACATTCCGCCCTGAGGCAAGTAGGGTGAAGTGCCTTGCCCAAGGACACAATGTCATGTTGGCACAGCTGGGGTTCGAACCGGGTACCTTCTGATTACTAGCCTGACTCCCTAGCCGCTCAGCCACATGACTCCACGCACGCAGGTAACACACACATCTGTGTGTGTGTGTATAGGACAGCCAGCACTTACTTGAGCCCAATCTGCTGATGATGGTTCAGTTTGTGCTCAATTTTCTTCAGATCTAAAAGAGACAGCAGTGCATTGATTTGTCAGTCAACTCAAGTCTTCAAAAATCTGATGTCTGAGGAACAATCTAAATAACATACCTTCTAGTGTCTTGACTCCCTCGTCAAAGAACTTCCTGGCTGCAGCAGGTCTAGATGAACAAGAGAGAGAATATTCCTTTAAGAAAACATCTTCAGAATCTTTCAGATTCCAGCCGGTCAAGTGCAGCAGAGCAGGAGAACATACCCGATACCAGTCACTCTGGTAAGGAAGTTGATGGACGAACTCGTATCGTCATTGCGAATCTAAAAACCCAAAACAGACACTTCTTTTTCATACTCTTTTTCACACTGTTTCATTTTGCACATCTGCATATAGTACCATTTTGCACAGAGTACATGCAACACTGTAAACTCTGTAAAAAAAATACTGTACATACAATACTGTACATACAATACTGTAACATTTTATACAATACAGCTGTATATTTGTTGATACCAAATCACTTTAATACCCTGTACATACTCTGTATATTCTGCTTATACTAACGGCTATATTCTGCTTCTACTACCTGTTTTGCACTTCTGGTTGAATGCTAACTGTAATTCGTTACCCTGTACTTGTACCTTTGTAATGACAATAAAGTTGAATCTAATCTAATCTTCTTTGAGGATGGAATTTGGGGAAATACGTCGAGGTCGCACAGGACTGTGGTAAACCGTTCCCCAGAGACTCAGCCTACCTTCTCCAGTTTCCTGAGTTTGCCTGTTTGTAGAAACTCATCGATTTTCTCTGCAATCTTCTCGCCGACGCCATCCTGATGAAAAGGCACATTTGAAAGGGGATTTATTTCACCTTGCTAACACTTTACCACTCTGTGCCTTCCATACACACTGGAATGGATACTTCCACATAGTATAACAATGGATCAAGATATATTTCATTTAATTTTACATTTAACAGACACTTTTATCCAAAGTAATTTACAACAATTTACAGGGACATTCCCCCGCTGAGGCAAGTAGGGTGAAGTGTCTTGCTCACAACATCATGTAACCACAACCGGGAATCGAACTCACAACCTTCCGATCATGAGCCCAACACCTTAACCTGCTGAGCCATCTGACTCCTACCTACCAGCTTCTTGGCCTCTGTGCCACTTTTAATCTTCTGGGGGTACTTGGAGATCACAGATGCTGCTTTCCTAGGGAACATGACACAGACATCCATTCAGTTCTATTCCTAAACCCAAGTTTAATTTATCTTTCTCATTAATGGATCTGCACAGATATCGTCCTACCTGTATGCGTTGTACTTGTGCACCGCTCTGTTGACGTTTCTCTCATAGTTGGCTAGTTCTAGAACAATGACAGAGTGATCATTAGGGAGGCTTAGGTTCCCACTGCGATCACTGGATAGTGCAAATAAACCCATGCCTTCTTGATCAAACAATTCATAGACAGGGAGCTTTAAACTGCACACACTTAACCCCCGATCAGCCTGAGATAGGCTCGAAGCGTGCCTTTGTTTATGTGTTTCTGGTCCAGCTCTCTGCGCTGACTCTAGTTTAGCTAGGCTAGCTAGCAAGCTAACTTGCACTTCTCGCTGTCCGAAAGCAGTTCGAGCTACCGTAGCCACATAACCCATAACTCACCCACAAGAAAGTCCGTAATTCCCTCATTTAGGGATTCCTGCGGCGCTTTCCGTTTACTCATGGTTATATAGTCGTGTTTTATGTCGCACTTGGAAATAAATTCACTTAAGAGAACCAGCGGTTTTTATTAGCTAGCTAAACTAGCGGTTAGCCTAGAGCTAGCGAACAATGAGAGCAGAGGGGGCAGCTGGGCACTGGTCACGTGTCATTGGGGGCGTGGCTATGGATGAGGACACGCAAGGCTCTGTGCTCAAGCAAAATGAGTTTTGTATTAAAAACATGACATATATACACAAACGGATTAATAATCTAAAACAACCGAAATAAATCCTGGCGAGTGCTTTTTTATTATAAAACGCTGAGTAAATCCTACATTTGTGCATGAGAAATTCATTACAGTCAGTAGTTTCAATAGAATAACATCGGTGCATCACACATTGCAAACACAATTAATACGAAAATACAGGATAACGTTCCAGTCAGTTACAAAAGTTGATTTGATATCCTTGCATTTACGGTACACCCTGTCTGTCACCCCAGAGTCTTATTCTATCAAGGATCAAACTATGTAATACATTCAATATCAGTATTAGGAAATTCTAAGGAATCCTGCTTACAAAAATAGGACTTCATTCAATCAATTCACATCTAAAAGCTCAACGAAAGACAACACACAGCTCTTTTTAGTCTTTCCAAACATCTCCTATGTCCTCTCTCCGGCCGAATGCCCCCCCCCCCCCCCCCCCCCCCCCCCCTAGCCACAAGAAGGTTAGGAGTTGATCTTGACGAAGACCTTGTCCCTGGAGAAGATCTTGATCGCTTCTTCTACCTCCGAGAGCTGGTGGTCCAGCTGGCTGCGTCGTGAGCGGGTGCTTAGGGTGTCAGCCCTCACCGGGAGAGACAGCAGCTCGGCCACCAGAGTCTTGTGAGCTGGGAAGGAGACGGGGGGACGGGGGGACGGGGGGACGGGGGGGGGGGACGGGGGGGGGGCAGGGAGAGAGAGAAAGATACAGAGAAAGAGAAACAGACCGATAGAGAACAGTCAGAAAGAGAGGGACAGAGAGAGAGAAGAAAAGAGAGCGCAAGCATCAGAACAAGCCTTTATTAGAGACGTGGGTTAGGGTGTCGGGCTGGTAATCAGAAGGTCCCTGGTTCAAACCCTGGCTGTGCCAACATCACGTTGTGTCCTTCGGCAAGGCACTTCACCCTACTTGCCTCAGGGGGGAATGTCCCTGTACTTGCTGTAAGTCACTGCTAAATGACTAAATGTAATGTAAAATGTATCACGCATGCCTTTTGAGATAAGAAGCTTAATGGGAAGACTAATCTGTAGGCGGGCTGAGAAAAGGAGGAGCGACGTACTGTCTTTCAGGGTGTGCAGCGTCTCCTGCCTCTCCCTATCTGACATCAGGGTGTGGCCCGCTGGGACAGACGGATCAGGGGCATTCCTCCTCCTCTCCTCTGCCTCTCTCCTCCACTGCTCCTTCCTCTCCTCCAGGCTGAGAGAGCGAGAGGAGAGACAGAGAGAGAGAGAGAGAGAGAGAGAGAGAGAGAGAGAGAGAGAGTGAATGAGTGAAGGAGAGTGAGAGAGAAAGCAAAATAAATGCGATATACACTTCGAAAATAACCTAAATAACTGGCTGACGGTATATGGACTTTACACAAGTCTACCAGTGCTTGTAAACTGGTGCTACACAGGATTGATGGCCAGTCAATCCAGCTGCCCTCTGCACAAGCCACTTTGAAACCTGATCACTTTGAGCAATTGCACTAATGTCTAAATACCCCCCCCCACCCCTGTAGTATGTATCCATTCTCAGCCATATACTTTATACTGTTTATACTTTTATATAAACATCTTTGTTTAAGTCCCATATATGTTCTTTGCTTGCTCTATCCTGCCACAGGAAATTTTGAGTTTGTGTAACTTACAAGTCGAATAAAAACTCATTCTAATTCTGAAGTGGGGGACTCTGTGTCAAACAGAGATGAACTCACTACTGAGGGACCTGTCCCTTGACAGCGCTGGGGATGGGCTTGTTCCTGAGGTTGGTCAGAGACTGGGAACGTCGCATCCCAGTCTTCCCAGCCCCGCGGGCGTTGTGGCTCACAAAGTCCACCGTCTTCCCCCGCACCTCCAACTGGGGCACCACAAACAACAAACAGGCAGGAGAGAAGAGAATTCACTGTGACATGAACCGGAAAACGTGCAAATCCATATTAGACTTGACAGCTTGGTGAGATCACTGGACCTTACGTATCTGTGCGAATACGTAGCAATCTGGATTGGTGAGTTTTTATAATCTTTATAGTTTTTATACTCATATCCATGTATAGCTACTGCCTACTTTTTATTTTGTAACTTTATTGAAATCCCATATATATTCTTTGTTTGCTCCATCCTGCCACAGTAAATTCTGTGTTTGTGTAACTTGCATGGCGAATAAAAACGAATTCTGATTCTGATACAGGATGTCCTCTCACCTGCAGGCTGCTCTGTGAGGCTGGACGAGGAGATGGACACGCCGAGGGTGAGGTGGCCCGCTGTGGTTGGGGACGACCAGCAGAGCCGCAGTGGGAGTGGGCTTTCAGGAAGTTCTGACACTCCGGCCTGGCAGGAGGGCTGTTCTCTTGCTAGGAGGAGAAATGGAGGAGACTTATCTCCCAGTGCTTCCGTGACAGATAACAATGTTCACAATCTTCTAGACCTGAGTCATGAGTCACGTGGCACAGTCGGTTAGGGTGTCAGGTTAGTAATTCAGAAGGTGCCCGGTTCGAACCCCGGCTGTGTCAACATGATGTTGTGTCCTTGGGCAAGGCACTTCACCCTACTTGCCTCAAGGGGGAATGTCCTTGTACTTGCTGTAAGTCACTCTGGATAAGAGCATCTGCTGAATGACTATATGTAAAGTCTAGAAAGCAAGCGGTCAGCAGTGGCTCGGACTGTGAACAGCCACTCTGGAAAAATGACATGGTTCGGATGCTGATCTCTCCGCCCCGCCTGCACAGGTCAGCCTCTCACCTGCAGCTGGGCCATGACTCTGGAGGGGACGTCCTGGTACTTTGGGGAGCTCCAGAGGGCCTTCACCGGTACAGGGCGGGCCTGCTGTCTCTGGACTTCCTGTTCCCGGCATCTCCTCTGGATCTCTCGGAGCCGGCGCACGTTCTCTTTTCCGTAGTCACGCAGCATCTGCTCTGAGGGACATAGGGGCACATGACATTTCCATTGAGTCATGTAGCAGACGCTCTTATACAGAGCGACTTACAGCAAGTACAGAGACATTAGCCCCTGAGGCAAGTAGGGTGAAGTGCCTTGCCCAAGGGCACAACGTCATGTTGGCACAGGAGATTCGAACCTGGAACCTTCTGATTACTAGACTGACTCCCTTACCGCCCTGAACACACATCACTCACACAATTACTACATATGAGTTAGTAACACCCCAAGTTTCAGTGCAGGATTTCAGGCGGTCCTTGCATTCTGAAACCACTCCAACTTCAGATGACTTGAACTGTGAGCACTGTGAGTCATATGTGAAAAGTCCTAATGTGGAGGGTGTGTAGACCCTGTGAGCAAGAACTGTTCTGCCTTCTTTTTATTTTTAACCTTCAAGCCTTGTATATGTTCTTTGTTTGCTCCATCCTGCCAAAGTAAATTCTGTGTTTGTGTAACTTGCATGACAAAAAAAATTCTAATTATGTTTGTCCTTACTGTGTTTGGGGGGGTTGGGGCTGAGAGAGATGCCATCCAGTTTAAGCAGGGCCCCTACCACACCTTTCTGGCCCCTCTCCAGGATGTGGGTGGCGTTGGGGCCGATGCGGGGGGCCCGAGGGGCACGAGCACTGTAGAAGCCAGGGTGCATTACAGGGTCTGGAGCCAGGGGTCCGGACAGCAGGCCAGGGCCCCCTTCAGCATTCCCCTCCAGGCGACCCCTGGCTGGGGTTCAACACATGAAGATGGGGGCGAGTGAGATTAAAGTTATGAATGAATTACCATTTCACACTCTGAGCTAATAAACACACTGAACTCAAATAATTGATGTTAAACGTTTTTTAACATTTTACATTCAGCAGACGCTGTATCCAGAGCAACTTATAGCAAGTACAGGGACATTCCCCCTGAGGCAAGTAGGGTGAAGTGCCTTGCCCAAGGACACAAGGTCATTTTGCATTACCTGGAAGCGAACAAGTAACCTTTCTGATTATAAGCCCGACTCCCTAACCGCTCAGCCACCGGACTCCCCACCTCCCTCCCCAGTTCGGCTGCAACTTCTTACCGGAGGCAGGTCGCCTGTAGTATTCGGGGAACAGAGAGGGGTCTGGGGGGATTGGACCAGATATCCTAGACGGTCCCTCACACATCTCTCAAGCACCTTCACGAACAGGAGTTAGGAAATAGTTAGAATGATCTAATGTTCTCTTGATCTCTTGTTCTAATGAGCTAAATACCAGTTTGCTAACGCCACAGAACATACTTGATTAAGGTGAGCATGGCTAGCGAGGCTATGGTATGCTATGGTAGTACAGTGAGTAAACTATCGTTCGCTAGGTAGCTTCATTAGTTCAGCATACAGAGTTGACAGCGATAGCATTAAAATTGTGTTTTAGTTACTTTATGATGATATACAAAGTGAAATGCAGACATCATCTATTTTCCATGACAGTACGTTTGGTTTACCTGTAAAATCTTCAAAGAAAGCCACTCCTTAAGCCACACAAACGTTGACGATCCGCTCATCAACGCGCTCCCTGATGACGTAGTGTCAACACTACTCAAGCCCAAACCGTCACCATGGCAACGTTGATGGCCGCATAACCCAGTAGAAAATCAGATTCAGAATCTGTTTGTATTCGCTATGCAAGATATACAAACACAGAATTAACTATGGCAGGAAAGCGCAAACAGAACATATATGGAACATGATAAGGGTAGATAAAAAAAGTTATATAAAATACAAATAAGATAAAAGTGAGATAAAAGTGGGCACTAGCTGTAAAGATGGGGGAATATAAGTGAGAGAGTGGGGGAGGGGGGTATATACACATTAGTGCAAAGAGTGGTGCAAAATCACAGTGGTAACTTGTATAAAAAGACATTATGCTGAAGCCAACAAGCATGATCACAGTTTTAATAAAAATAAACTAAGTTCAGACCAGCCTAGATTAAATACATACTTTAGTTCAATCGTTTAATTCAGACCAGGGTAATTACTATTCTGAAATCATTGAATGACCGAGTGTGATTCGTTTTTATGGCATTATGATGTATAATTTAAGTCCATTTGGACTGCCAAAGTGGATGCAAGCCAAGCCAGTCTGATGTGTCCGTTTTAAAACACCTGTCGCTCAGCGATGGCGCAATAGTAAATACGAAAAAAAGGAAAAGTCTATTTGTTTCAACGGTTTGTTTTGCCTTCGCTTCTTTCCTCAATGACAATTACGCAACGGTTTGGTCAATTTCATATTCATAAAGAAAGAGTATTCCATTCCAATCCCAACTTTAACTTGCTCCTCTTTGAACGTAAATTGCTTTTTGACTCTATTTCTAAATAATAATAAAAAAGCTATTAAAACCTCTCAAATTTTAGACAAACTATGTGATCATGATTTCCTATAATGATGTTAGATTTATATTTTATTAAGGTTATTTTTCTATTTTGTATATTGTGTTGTATATCCCCTCGTATACATTTCTAATTAATTGATGTGTTACTACTGTCTGCAGATTTGTTATGTGTATTCTGACATGAATGAAAAAAAAAATAAAAAAAATAACAAATATTACGCAACGGCCCCGCCCTCGCTGTGGCTGGAACGCGCATGCTCAGTCATCCGCCCCTCGCTGCTTTCTCCTTCACTGTGCCCTACTGCGCGAGACACAGCGTTCTGCAACTGTGCGCATCGTTCAACTAATACAAGGTAGGCGAAATAGACAGTTTGCAGTGCATTCCATCCTTTTTCTGAGCGTCTTGATTGCTTATTTATTCGATGGTGTTGTATTTGTGGCTTTGTGATTTGTTTGACTTATTGCAGAAGGGGGAACACGGGGTGGGGGGGGGGCGAGTCCGCAATGTTCCAGGGCTGCATTGGCTTTACAGGCCTGTCAAGCAAACTACTAATATCGCGAAATCATACGCATTTATTTTTAAATTGTTTAATACAACGTCTCATATGCCATTTAGTCAAGCACTGTCGGTTTAAAAAGTGAAAGCTCGGCTTGGGACAAATGTTAAAATGACCCCCCCCAAAAAATGGCTTTATGCTTTGAAGAATTAACAATGGAGATTTGACCATCTGTCAATCCCAAAGGGCAATGTGGCGCAATCAATTATGCGGATAGGTGTTTTAGCGAGTGTTTTGTTAGGGGATTCAAAAAAATGGCCTAGTCTACCATACAGTCTCCGTCCCGGGGTACAATGACAAGCAGGTTGCACCTCTTCTGTGGGACAGATCCTTCAGCACACACACACACACACAGTCGTTTATTATAAAACGATCATGAATATTCAGGGTTTTTAGTAGTGCGGTCTGGTCATTAGCACCCAGCACTAAGACCTCCAGAGAGTCCAGTGGATGGCGCAAGAAAAGAAAGTGAAAATAGAACCACTGTCTTTGAAAGACTCAAGACAGCGTAACCTACACAGGAGGCCACTTGACGTTTTACCTGCTTTCTCCTAAAGAAAATCGTATCTGTCGCTCTCCAAAGTTCTGAAATTCATCATCTCCTGAAAAACCCACGGTCGATAAAGACCCTAAACCCACAGCTGCAGATTTAGAGGGAGGGGATTTCTTTTTTAACCTAGGATCTAACCCGAGTTTCAAGGTCAACTTTCTTGTTTATTTGTACAGGAGTAGTGGACTGGTCGAACCTGAATGATATATGGTTCTAGCTGTGTAGGCCTACTATGTGAGCTATTATGTGAGATAATCCACTAAAGATTAGATCAAAATATTAATCAGTCAATTTAATCTTAATGTACAGTGAAGTGCTGTACAGTGCAACCCACAGTAGATAGACCATGTGCTTACCAGTGATATTGACATATCTCTAAAACTCTTGATAATATGAGGGTCTGGTGGCTTTATGACTATAGGAATGTAAACCGCACAGGAAAACAGGTTCTGGTCTGGCCACTAGGAATGTCATGTTGAGTAGGTCAAGATACATGAACATGTATCACCCAAGGCCTGTGGGTCACATCCAGGCTATAAATTCAATAGGTGTAACATGACTGCTGTCATCTTTATCTCACACACATACATTCCTCATCCTACATGTCAAACATGGGGTTTCCAGTGGGGCTCTCGGTTTGATAAGCTGGGGAAGATATACCCTAAAGTCTGGTTAGTATAGGATATAGGGTGAAGGATATAGAGTCTGGTGAGTGTAGAGAGATATAGAACCTAGAATATAGAGTCTAGTGAATGTAGTGGTATACAGAACCTAGAATATAGAGTCTGGTGAGTGTAGTGGTATACAGAAACTAGGATATAGAGTCTGGTGAGTGTAGTGGTATACAGAAACTAGGATATAGAGTCTGGTGAGTGTAGTGGGATATAGAACCTAGAATATAGAGTCTAGTGAGTGTAGTGGGATATAGAACCTAGGATATAGAGTCTAGAGAGTGTAAGGGAATATAGAATATAGAGTCTAGTGAGTGTAGAGGAATATAGAATATAGAGTCTAGTGAGTGTAGAGGGATATCGAATCCAGAATATAGAGTAGTGAGTGTAATGGGATATAGAACCTAGGATATAGAGTCTAGTGAGTTAAGAACAAAGAGACAAGATGACACTGTTTGTTCACTAGAATTAGGCTGAATACCTGCGGGTTTTGGTGGTGTCAGTTTTGTATGTCTTTGTACATTTAGTCTCCCCCCCCCCCCCTTGCTCGGTCAATCCTTGAGGTTGTCTTGTGGTTGTGCTGCGGTTTGGAAGCTCAGCATGGCCGCCACCTTGCTTTGAATGTCACCAGGGGTTTACCGCTCCTTGTGGCTGGACAGTCACGGTGTCGTTGGGATCTCCAGGAGCCCAGGGAACATGTGTTCCTCTCAGGGGGCAGAAGGAAAGAGGAGAGGAGAGTGTGTGTGTGTGTGTGTGTGTGAGAAAGAGAGAAAGAGAGAAAGAGGGAGAGAGAGGTGTGGCTTGTGTGATAGTGGAAGGGTGGGTGTTTGTGGGGGGGGGCGGTGTAGAGGTCAGACTTATGGGAAAAGGTGCTGAATGGTTGACAGGGCAAAGCCACCATTTCGAAAACAGCACGGTCACATGAGAGGTAGTGTCGGATTCGCCCCGGACGAATATAGAACAGGTGGTTCGGGGAGCTGGGGAAGAGAGGACAGTGAGGGTTTGCGGTCGGGGAGGCAACAAGGGAAAAGGTAAGAAGGGAGGGGGGGGAGGCGAGATGGGGCTTAAGAGTGTGTGTGTATGTGTGTGCGTGCTTGTAGGGTTTGGTGAACTGACAAACAGGCCCGACCATCGAGCAAGGTCAGCACCCTTCCCTGAGAATCAGCCTCTCAGAAACACACTGAGGCAGCAGGAAGTCAGGGGAGAAAGCAGAGCTGTGTGTGCGCGCGCGTGTGTTTTATAGCCCCATAGCGTCTGCAAACGCGCACACGTGCGGCCTGCAGATCACGTGTCGTCAAACCCCCCCCCCCCCCGTCACTGCAGGTTCAGTTCACAGCTACGGAACACAAACCGCATGGCCGCTGACTGCATTAGCAGCCCCTTTCATTCCTTACATCATGGTATCCCTTTTAACATCATTACAGGGCCCTGTGCATGTGACGTGAGACTCCTCTCTTGGAAGTCGCTTTGGATAAAAGCTCATTTAGCAGACGGTTTTATGCAGAGTGACTTACAGCAAGTACAGGGACATTTCTCCCCGAGGCAAGTAGGGTGAAGTGCCTTGCCCAAGGACACAACATCACATAGCCACAGCCGGGGTTCGAACTCACAACCTTCTGCTCATGAGGCCAATGCCTTAACCCGCTGAGCCACCTGGCTCCCTTGAAGAAATGTGATGTGAATGTAAGATGAGGACAGGGAGAGACTGGGCTGGGGATCCCAGCTGTGGACACACAGATGTAAAGTCCATAGGTTCATTTGAGCTCATGTCTGGGTGTTCGTTTGTACATTAGCCAAGGTGACCGGGTTCAAAGACAGAACCCGGCCAACATGACCTAATATAGAGGTGACGGTAACACGCAGAGGTCACATGTTATTATGACAACAGTTCAGAGAATCAGAATCTATTTTATTCGCTATGCAAGCTATACAAACACAGAATTTACTTGGGAAGGAAAGAGCAAACATAGAACATATATGTAACATAATAATAAGGATAAGATAGGAACAGAATAAAAAATATAATAATAAGATAAAATTAAAATTGGGCACTAGCTGTACAGATGGGGGGGGGGATATAAGTATAGTAAGAGAGTGTAGAGAAGAATGGGTATATGTAGTACGGGGGGAGGGGGGGCATATACACAGTAGTGCAAAATGCATGCCAACAATGTGCTCACCACTTCCCCCTCCCCCCCCTCCCTCCCTCCCTCCCCCCCCAAAGAGTCATGTCAGAGACAGCAGAGGAGCAGGTAGCAGTGGCAGTGGCAGTGGTGAGCGTGGCGCTGCCGGAAGAGCCCAAGGTAGAGGTCAAGCAGGCAGAGAGCAAAAGCAGCTGTGAGGCCTGTGAGATCCCCGCACCCAAGGCACCCGGTGAGTGGCAGCAGGGGCCGGGGAGGGGCGGTGGGATGGGGTGGGGGGGGAGAGAGGGCGGGGCCAGGGGAGGGCGGGGGGAGTGGTGCCTTGTCACCAGGGTTTCTAGACTATGGTCCCTACGTTGAGCTTTGACCTCACCAGCTCTAGATAGCGTCTTACCCACACCCCCACCCCTCCCCTCCTCCTATACCTCCTCTCTCCTCTCCTTCATCCTTCACGGTCTGTTGATAGTCACGGGCGTGGTTCAGTGAAAGCGTTGAGGTTGAACCCGGACGGGCGGAGGGTTGGTTAAGGGAGAGGAGACGAGGAGACCAAGGAATGTGGCTTTCCAGAGCAGTTGAGACGAAGCTTGCCCCACCTCCCCTTGCAGGAAGACACGCCCCACTGTGGCAATGTCACCTTGAGTCACAGAACACGCGCGCACACACACACACACACACACACACACACACACACACACACACACAGGGCCCTGATGACGAGTGCGGTGCAGTGTGCGCTGGTGAAAACTGCTGAACGGCCAAACGAGGCCAGCCTTGCTCAATATTCTGTGGCCTGGTCTCGTGTCATAGTGGGGTTACTGCGACCATGCAGCACCGCTACGCTGCATACTAACGCATGCTAACACTGCAGGCTGCATGTGTTAAGCAGATGACAAACTAACACCTAACCGCTAAATAACTAACTAACCAACGAACCAATCAGCTGACAGGCTTTCTCGGCAGAGAATAACGCTGTATCTGGGTTCAGAACAAGGTGACGCATTTGATTTGGTATTCATTTCCATTTAGCAGACGCGCTTATCCAGGGCGACTTTACAGCAAGTACAGGGACGTTCATTAGGTATTCAGGCTTTCATCCAAATCGACATTGCTCTCGACGTATGCCCTACTGTTGATCTAAACCAGGGGTGTCAAACTCCAGTCCTCAAGGTGTTGCTGTCCTGAAGGTTTTAGACGTTTCCCTGCTCTGGCAAACCTTATTCTAATGAAGGGTCGTTATCAAGCTCTGTGGAGGTGTGCTGGAGCAGGGAAACATCTAAAAGTGTCAGGACAGTGGCCCTCGAGGACTGGAGGTTGACACCTGTGATTTAAAGCCATTCAACTGCATGAATGTCAAGTTGTACCTAGGCTAGGTGTTACAGAGAGCTGCATTTGTTACACCTAATTACACAACCCTGATTATAAAGCCCAACCCAAGAGAACAAGTCAGGGCATCTGTCTTTCTCAGGTTACCTGATCACTAAGTCTACAAAAGCCCTTCCATTTAAGAGCGTTTAAGAGGTTCTTGTAAGTGGTTCTAATGACGCGGTTCTACAAGGAGCATCCAACAATGTTAGGCTTTTGGCAGACGTTTAGCCGTTAGCCGTGTCGGGTACCATCTGATGCTAACCTAGTAGTTTGCCTGTCAAGGCTCCGAGGGCCAAAATCAATGTGGTATTAAATATTCATTTTCATTTTACCCAAAGCGATTTACAGCAAGTACAGGGACATTCCCCCCTGAGGCAAGTAGGGTGAACACACAATATCACATAGCCACAGCTGGGAATCAAACTCACAACCGATCATGAGGCCAACGCCTTACCCCGCTGAGCCACCTGACTCCCGTTATGTAGTGAATGCAGAGCATCAGCCTTTTCTTCTTTACAAAAAGGCAATCCCATTAGAGATGGCAATGCTGTCTAGGGGAACACTGCCAGAGTATCAGTGGGATTCATGTGATTGGCTGAGATGTGGGGTTGGTGGAGGTAGTGGATCACGGGTCCAGTGGTAGCCTAGCGTAGCCTGGCATAGCCTGGTTTACAGCACCTACATGAGCCAGTGTACTCTAGACTAGTAGCATGCACCCAGACAGTATATAACAAATTTATCTAGTCTAGCCCAGCTTAGTTTAGTCTAGCAAGCAGATTTAGCCTGGTTTAGCCTTGAACCCAGACCTAGCCTAGTACAGATCCTTAGTCTTTCAGGACCTGATTGATCAACTGTTCAGTAGGCTAAGCTATATTCACACTTCATAGCTTGGTAGGATGTTAGTATGGGTATTGGATGTTGCTATTGTAGCCTAGCCTAGCTTAGCCTAGTTTAACAAAGCCTAGCCTAGTTTATCTTTGCCTAGCTTAGCCTAGCCTAGCCTAGCCTTGAATAGCTTCTATTGGAACAGGCCAGCTGACCATCAGTGCTTTCTTTACCAGCTGCGGGAAGGTGCTTGAAGTGAACAGCAGGTTGGCCAGGCCATGTCAATGAGTTGATGCTATCCTACCGTAGTTAGCACTATGCTAGTTAGCACGTGTTGTACTCCGGCGCTAGTGTTTCCCTTGGAGCGAGCCAGGCCTAAGCATAGCTAGGCGCTGTGTGGGTTTTTGTGTTTGTTGAGTAGCAACGTGTGTGTACTCGTAGACTAAATTCTGTGTGGATATATTGCTGCTACAGTGCCGTGTGTGTGTGTGTGTGTGTTAGCCTCTGCTGCCCTGCTGTACTGTACGTATGTATGTGTGTGTTGGAAGAAATTAACCTTTTAAATTGTCTCTCCACAGTGAAAATGGCCGTCCCCCCCTCATACGCTGACCTGGGCAAATCTGCCAAAGACCTCTTCAGCAAGGGTTATGGTGAGTCACATACGAATCTCTCTCTGTCTCTCTCTCACACACACCCAGTCCCCTGCATCGGCCTTACCTGGGGTCATTAAGAGGTGAGAATACAGGACTCAGATGGTGACCTCCTGACCCCTGACCTCTGAAGCGCAGCCCCAAGGGGTCACCATGCTCCCTCCTCCTCCTCTCCTGGTTTCTCCATCACTCACGATTCTCCGATCCATACACACAGCTGAGGCCTGACCTTTGTCTTTCTTTCTCGTCCTCCCTCCCCCCTCCTCTTCATCCGTCATCTGTCTTGTCTGTCATCCCTCTTTTTTTTCTCTAGGCTTCGGTGTCATCAAGCTGGACCTCAAGACGAAGGCCCAGAGCGGAGTTGTGAGTTTCCCTAGTGTCCCTCTCTCACTCTCTCTCTCTCTCTCTCTCTCTCTCTCACTTTCTCTCTCTCTCTCTGTCTCTCTGTCTCTCCCTCCTTTGTTTCTCTGTACTAGGTCTGTAGCCTTGTCTAGATCCCATGCCCCAGGGCTGTACAGGGCTGTCCAAATGGCTGACTCACAGTCTGGCTCTCTGTCTGTGAGTGTGTGTGTGTGTGTGTGTGTGTGTGTGTGTGTGTGTGTGTGTGTATATCAGAGTGTCTGTCATTGTGTGTGTGTGTGTGTGTGACTGACCGTGACAACAGGGCACATCCCTGCCCCTGATCAGTGGCATGCAGAGTTCCCACAAGCTGTTCAGATCTAGACTCAGAACTAGATTAGGAGAAAAATTTAACATGAACATACCAATGATTCACTTCTAACTGCATGATGCATCACACCACAGCATGCGTCAGATGAACTCTGGACACACGAGTGATCCTTCTTTTCTGATGCGTGTGTGTGTGTGAGAGGGAATGAACCTCATCTAACTGCCTCTCTTTCTCTCCTGTTTTTCTGCTTCCTCTGTGGACTTCATTGTCAGATGGTAAGAGAGCGTGTGTGTGTTGGCAGGATAAGCTGTCTTCTCTGTGTGTGTGTGTGTGTGTGTGTGTGTGTGTGTGTGTGTGTGTGTGTGTGAGCTCTCTTCCCAGTTTTTCGACTGCAGCCATGTCCCAGCTGATAGACTACATCCCTCTTCTCCTAAAGACATAATTGTATTACCCCCCCCCCACACACACACACACACACACACACACACACACACACACACACACACACACACACACACACACACACACACACACACTCTCTCTCCTCTCTCCATGCCCCCTGTCACACTCTGAAACTTCTACCAGTCCTAAAGTGGTGGTGACCAGTAGAGCACGCCAAATGAAACCAGTCATCCATCCCTGGACATGAGCTGTGTGACGCGGGGTTGGGTGGGAGAGGAGAGGGGCGCTTGTTTTGTTTTCCTCTTTCCCCCGCCTGTTTCTCCTCCTCTTCTCCCTGGCGACAGCGCCTCTCGTTTTAACAAGCGCTGGTCGTGTCTCTTCATCCGTCCTTGTCCTGGGTTTGCCGTTCCCTGCGGTGCTGTCTCTACAGCACGCCTGGTAATCCTCACTAACACCCCTCCCTCCCTCCTCCCCTTTCCGTCCTCCCTCTCTCCCTCCTCCTCTCACCCCCTCCCTTTCCCCAAACCCTCCACTCCTTCTTTTACTCTCTTCACGTCTCTCCTCACTGTGTCCCTCTTCCTCCCCCCCCTTCTACCCCACACCCCTACTCTCCCTCTTTCTCCCCCTCTCTACCCCACACCTCTCCCCCCTCCTCTCTACCCCACACCCCTCCTCTTCCTCCCCCCCCTCCTGTCTACGCCACACCTTTCCCTCTTCCTCTGTCCCCCCTCTACTCCACACTCCTCCTCTCCCTCCCACTTCCTTTCCCCCCTCTACCCCACACCCCTCTTCTTCCTCTCCCTTCCTCTCTACCCCACACCCCCCCTTTTCCTCCCCCTTCCTCTCTACGCCCCCCCCCCCCCACCCCTTCTCCCTCCTTCAGGAGTTCGCCACCTCCGGCACCAGCAACACTGACACGGGGAAGGCCGGAGGCCACCTGGAGACCAAGTACAAGGTCAGCGATCTGGGCCTGAGCTTCAACCAGAAGTGGAACACAGACAACACCCTGACCACCGAGATCACCGTGGAAGACCAGGTGAGCACCCCCAGAGCCCCAGACACTTCCGGAAAACCAAGATGGCCGCCTGCCTGGTGGAGGAGTGAATAGAAAGGCGATTATTCATCTTCCACCACCATCCTCATCACCCCGCCACACTCACGCTCCTCCTCCTTCCCTCCCTCTCTGTTTTTCTCTCCAGCTGGCCAAGGGTTTGAAGCTGGCTCTGGACACCTCCTTCGTGCCCAACACTGGGTGAGCTGCCTCTCCTGACCACTTCCTGTAGGTCCAAAACAGATGGTGTTAGCAAGGTGTCGACCGACAGACCAGCTGACCAGCAGACCAGATGCCCCCAGATAGGGCTGCTGTTTGTGTTTAGTGGAGCTTGTCTGGAGGAACGGACCCTTCGACCCTGTGAGGGGGTTTGGAAAAACATGTAGCAACCGAGTTGGAAACCCCTCGCATTCAACCCCTCCCTCCCTCCCTCCCTCCCTCCCTCCCTCCCTCCCTCCCTCCCTCCCTCCCTCCCTCCCTCCCTCCCTCCCTCCCTCCATCCATCTCCCTCCCATCTTTCCATCCCTCCATCTCCCTCCCATCATTCCCTCTATCCCTCCCATCATTCCCTCCATCCCTCCATCTCTCCCATCTTTCCATCCCTTCATCTCTCCCATCTTTCCATCCCTCCATCTCCCTCCCATCTTTCCATCCCTCCCTGCATCTCCTATCCCTTCATCTCCCTCCCTCCCATCTTTCCATCCCTCCATCTCATTTTCCCCTCCATCCCTCCCATCATTCCCTCCATCCCTCTCATCTTTCCACCCCTCCATCTCCCTCCTTCTCTCCCTCCCATCTTTCCTTCCTTCCCTCCCTCCATCTCCCCTCCCTCCATCTCCCATCCCTTCATCTCCCTCCCCTCCCTCCATCCCTCTACCTCCCTCCCTCCCTCTTGGCAGGAAGAAGAGCGCCAAGCTGAAGACGGGCTACAAGAGGGACTTCATCAACGTGGGCTGCGATCTGGATTTCGACATGGCCGGCCCCACCGTCCACGCGGCCGCCGTGCTGGGCTACGAGGGCTGGCTGGCCGGCTACCAGATGGCCTTCGACACGGCCAAGTCCAAGCTGGCCAAGAACAACTTCGCTCTGGGTTACAAGGCCGGCGACTTCCAGCTTCACACCAACGTGTGAGTAGACCTGAGAGGCGTTTCACACTGAACATCTGAACAGTTACAGTTACATTGAGTCATTCAGCAGACGCTCTTATCCAGAGTGACTTACAGCAAGTACAGGGACATTCCCCTCTGAGGCAAGTAGGGTGAAGTGCCTTGCCCAAGGACACAACGTCATGTAGCCGTAGCCGCAACCGGGAATCGAACTCACAACCTTCCGATCATGAGCCCAACACCTTAACCACTGAGCCACCTGACTCCCACCTGACTACATTTACATTTAGTCATTTAACAGTCGCTCTTATCCAGAGTGACTTACAGCAATTACAGGGACATTCCCACCTGAAGCAAGTAGGGTGAGGTACCTTTCCCAAGGACACAACATCATGTTGACACAGCCGGGATTTGAACCAGGGTACCTTCTCATTACTAACCTAACACCCTAACAGACTGCGCCACAGCACTCGACTAGAAAGTTGAGCTCGACCGCCGGGCGGCAGGGTTACCGTAGAGACCTCACCGCCCATGTTCTCGCCCTCGTCTTTCGTTTCAGGAACGACGGAACCGAGTTTGGAGGTTCCATCTACCAGAAGGTGAACGATCAGCTGGAGACCGGGGTCAACCTGGCCTGGACCGCCGGCAGCAACAACACCAGCTTCGGCATCGCAGCCAAGTACCAGCTGGATAAGGACGCCTCTCTGTCTGTGAGTCTGGACTAAGACATTTACATAACGTAGAATCACTACCGTATTTTCCGGACTACAAGTCGCTCCGGAGTTTAAGTCGCACCAGCCCAAAAATGTATAATGAATAAGAAAAAAACACAAGTTGCACTGGATTATGTCACATGTTTGGGGGGGGGGAATTTATTCGATAAAATCAGAGACCAAGAACAGACATTTTATTTTGATATATAATATTTGTAATATATAAAAATAATTCAAAAGAGTAAGTCACAGGACCAGCCAAACCATGGAAAAACGTGTGACTTATAGTCCGAAAAATATGGTATATTTTTTATTCGCTATGCAGGATATACAAACACAGAATTGAATTTGGCAGGAAAGGGCAAACATAGAACATACATGGAACATAATAGTAAGGGTAAAACGGAATAAAAAATAGGATGTCAAATACAAATTAGATACAAATGAGTAAGATAAAAGTAAAAGTGGGCACTAGCTGTACAGATGGGGGGTGGGGAATATAAGTATAGTAAGTGAGTGTAGAGAAGAATGGGTATATATAGTAAAGGGGGGGGGGGTATATACACAGTAGTGCAAACAGTGATGCAAAATGGATTCACTTAGCCAGACGCTTTTATCCAAAGCAACTTCCAAGAGAGAGCTTTACAAAAGAGCATCGGTCACTGATCATAACTACGTGATAGACCCCAGCCATAGCGGGCTGATGAGAATATGAGGCGTACATCGTGAGAACCAATAAGTGCAAAGGGAAGAGTCATAAGAGTTATAAGTCTACAAATTTAAGGCAAGCACCTCCGACGGGCTATAGTGTACTTGTAGGAAGCGAACAGCAAAGCAACAACAGCAGTGCACCTGACTGCAAGACCGTTAGAACCCGCCCCACACACGCACATTTGGTTGGCTGTTTCATCCGCTGCTCATCTCTTTGTCTCCTCCCTCAGGCCAAAGTGAACAACGCCAGTCTGATTGGAGTTGGATACACACAGAGTCTGCGGCCAGGTAACGCACCAGCGTACCACACCTACCAGTATAACACACCTACCAGTATAACACACCTACCAGTATAACACACCTACCAGTATGACACACCTACCAGTATGACACACCTACCAGTATAACACACCTACCAGTATAACACACCTACCAGTGTAACACACCTACCAGTATAACACACCTACCAGTGTAACACACCTACCAGTATAACACACCTACCAAGCTATGAGCATACCAACATAATACACAGTTCCGCAACACACCAGCATACCAATGTACCACACCTACCAACATAACACACCTACCGGCATACCAACGTACCAACATACCACACACCACACCTATCAAGCTACAAGCATATCAACATACTGCATGTACCAACCTACAAACATACCACACCTACCAACCTACAAGTGTACCAACCTATTCTCTTTCCTTCCCTCCGCTCTCTCTTTCCTTCCCCTCTCTCTCTTTCCTTCCCCCCCTCTCACTCTCTCACTTTTTCCTCCCCCCCCCCCCCCCTCTCCTCCCGGGGTTACCCCGCAGGAGTGAAGCTCACCCTCTCCGCTCTGATCGACGGGAAGAACTTCAACGCCGGCGGACACAAGGTGGGCATGGGCTTCGAGCTGGAGGCATAAGGACGAAGGGCTGAAGAGGAGGAGGAGGAGGAAGAGGAGGATGAAGGAAAGAGCCTGGTTCCGACGAAACCTCAAAGTCCCCCCCCCCCCCGTCACAACTTTTGTCACACGTACCCTTCCGTGCGCACCGAAACCACCCCCCCCCCACCCCCCGTTTTTTGGCCTTAACCCCTTCAGGCCCCCCTCCACGTCCACAACCTGCAGTACAATAATAAACAGACTGTCAGCTACCTGAGTTCTTATTATTTGTCTGGGTTCCATTCGATGTTCGGCAGATCTCTGCGCTCTCTCCGTAGCCACGCCCCCTTTGTAAACAAACCCACCAATCATCAAAGCACATGAAAAACGCCCCCCCCCCCCCGGTTTTGGATCGTTACCTGGCAACCCATCCTGGAGTGGCTCCGCCCACCATCTGCGTTCTCCTGGGAGAGAACGAAAGCGAGCCCTCGGAATTCCAATTTAGGAAGGGTTGCCAGGCAACACCAGTTTGGGAGCGAGGGCGGGGTCTGAGCCGGAGCCAGGTGTCATGACAACCACTAGGTCCACGGTTCAAATACTTGTTGTGGGAGACGAGGCTGAAGCACTCTTCTCGTACGAAACCCGTTGAGATCATTTCATCTTTGCCTGAGCTTGTGCGTTTTTTAATCGTTTGATTATTCAACACTACAGATATTAACAGTAGGCCTCTGATTTTTGCTGTATCGTAGAAATAGGTTCACCAGAACAGGAGTTCTGGATTACGTACAAAGAGGGTATTTATTATCTGTATAACTGATTATTTGTAAACTGCAATACAAGTGGATGGCAATTCCAGACTGCTTAGTAGTAATTCATTGATTGGTTGAAATTTGTGACCCTCAAACATCTTCATCGGGAGTCGGTTTCCATGGTTACGTGTTGTGGGAGGGGCTTGTAGCAGTTGATCGTTCCTCATTGTTTCACCTTAATCTATCGATTCTCATTTTCGTTTTAATTTCGTGTCTGTGCTGTGCTTGAACTGAGGGAGGTTGCGTATAGTTTAAACCTCAAACTGACTTTTAAGGAATTCATGGAATAAAGAATGTCAAACGGCGTTGTGTTTGCGTTTTCTTTCTTTCTTAGTTTGAACATTTCCAAATTTCAAATCTGACAGGGATAAAAAAAAAATCCTCAACACCTGTACATCAGCGACTTGTATTCATAATCAATACATTTCTGTAAAAATCCACACACAACTCATGCATTCAATACTAAAACAACACAGATTCAGAATAATAACACTGTTATTTACAACAAAAACATTTTCTCCTGGGAAAAACCAAGGGACATGTAAAAATGCAAAATGTTTCCAGGAACTTCTATGGTACAGATAGAGAAAAGATGACATAAATTCAAATGTTTTCACGTGTCCCAGTTAAGAACTCATACAGCCATCCACAATCCTGCTGTTATCATTCTAACCACTAGAGGGCAGTGTGAGTTCAGGTTAAAGCGCTGCAGGTGCAGGTGGAGCTGTGCAGGACTCTGGTTGGCACGGACTGGTAGACACAGCAGTGGAGTCAGGAGAGATCACTGGCGTGATCGCTGGAGAGATCAGGAGAGATCACTGGAGAGATCAGGAGAGATCCCTGGAGTGATCGCTGGAGAGATCAGGAGAGATCACTGGAGAGATCCTGCTCTCTACCCAGCCAGGACCAGTCTCTGAGGTTCTGATGGAGACAGAGGCAGGACAGAGGCAGGGATGACGAGAGAGGCAATAAGAGAGACGAGAGGCAGGAGAGAGAAGCAATACAGAGGCAAAAGAGAGGCAGGAGAGAGAGGCAATAAAGGCAGAAGGGATAAGCAAGAGAGGCAGGGGAGAGAGGTAGGAAGAAGGCAAAAGAAAGGCAGTTATGTACAAGTGATTTTATGAGGCCCACGTCAGATGTTAGTAAGTTAAGTTTATTTATATACCACTTTTCTCAAAGAATTCACAAAGTGCCCTACTTTAAAAGTGATACATACAGATTTCTTTTAATTACAAATACAGGCATAAAAACATAAAGAAAAATAAACATAAAAACCCTCACGTTAGGTAGTTTGTGTGTGTGTGTGTGTGTGTGTGTGTGTGTGTGTGTGTGTGCGCGTACCTGCATGTCGTTCTCAGCTTCCTGCGTGGTCTCTCGTAGCAGACCCTGGAGCCGACTTTCAAACATCTTGCTCTCCTCCATCAGGGACTCGTCCCTGAAACATGGCCGCAATCGTCATCCACCCGGTCGCATCCACAACAGCTAGGTCCATTCTCAACCTCCTACCTGTGTGTGTGTGCGAGTGTGTATGTGTGTACTTACAGCTGCTGTAGGCTGTGTCTGGGGGTCAGTAGCGGGGGGGCCGAGGAGTGGTTGAGCCCCCCATCTGGACTTCCACTGACAGGGCTGAGCACCTTACTCTGCGGGATTGCGTGGGGGGAAAGGGGGGAGGGAGAAGGGGGGGTGGGATAGAGAGAAGGTTCTGGATTACATGAGCCACGCTCTTCCTCAGCCAGCTGAAGTGTGGATGGATGGAACGGATGGAATGGAATGGCACTTATTGGTTCTCATGATGTATGATTCACGATCTAAAAAAACGACTGTGTTCGGGGTCTATCGCGTTGCTATGCTCAATGACTGATGCTCTTTGTAAAAGCTCTCCCTTGTAAGTCGCTTTGGATAAAAGCGTCTGCTAAATGAATACGTGTCAATGTAAATGTAAGTGTGTCTGTGTGGGTGCGCGTGCGTTCCAGCGTCCACTCACGCAGGCCACCTTCAGAAGGTTCCAGAGCTCCCTCTGCCGTTTCTCCTGCAGGGTCATGAGGACCTGCTCCTTCTCCACCATGCTCTGCACCACGCCCTCCACCCGGGGAAGCATCTCCAGCGCCCGCTGGCGACACGTCACTGTCTTACTGCACACACACGCACACAGTTACGCACCCACACACACACACACACACTCACAGGGATGGGCCCAGCTGGTGGCCGGAGAAGCGAGGCCTGGGGACTGACCTCAGGTGGGTGTAGAAGTCTCGGAGCTTCTTCTCGTAGAACTGGACGGCTTGGACCACCAGACGGACCAACTCCTGGCTGTCCCCTGGGGCTCTCTGGTCTGGATGGGAGGGAAGGGGGAGGGGGGGGGGGAGAGAAAGGGGGAGAGATGGGGAAGAGAGAAGGGAGAGAGAGGGGGAAGAATGGGGGGGGGAGCAAGGGGAGGGAGAAGGCGAGAGAGGGGGAGAGAGAGACAGGAGGGGAAAGGGGGAGAGAGAGAGAGGGAGAGAGAAGGGGGAGAGGACAGGCGGAACGAAATTGGTAAAAGGTAAGATGGAGGGTAAAGAATGCGATGGCGACAGTACGACAGGACAGACAAACTCTGACCTTTGGGCTTCTCTCTCAGCTTACGAACCAGCTCCATTGCTTTCCCTTCACTGAGAGAACAACATAGAGATGGGGAGACAGAGGGAGAGAGAGAGAGAGAGAGAGAGAGAGAGAGAGAGAGAGAGAGAGAGAGAGAGAGAGAGAAAGAGAGAGAGAAGGCAGTTATGATAGTCTTTGCCAGGCAGGTTTAGATCAGTCAGTAGTGTTGGTCCTCATCACAGGTGCCTTTACATAACTTATTGTCTCTCTTAGGTTCAATCCCAAGTCACCTGACCCGCACACGCAACCAACAACCACTCACCATCACCGCTTTCCCCAGCTACAGATTTGCATCACTGCCGATTGGATGGCAGGTAGGAAGGGATTCCCCCGAGGAGTGAGCTCAGCCAATAGGAGTGGGTTTTACTCACAGTGTGTCCAGAGCCTCTCCACTCCTCCATGGTTGTCTCTGGAGGTCCACGATGTCCGTCTGAAGCATCATCATCTCCTCCTCCAGCTTACGCACACTCTCCGCCTGACACACACACACACACACACATCAAGAACATTTAGCGTGAAGTCTTGAAGCGCGCGCACACGCAGGTAAGCAGAGCCAGAGGGATGCAGTCTACAGTCCTACCTGGCCACAGCTGACTGCTGTCTGCTCCATGTCTTTCCACACAGCAAGAAGCTTCTCTGAGGCTGAGGACAGAAGGATCTTCATTATTATTATCATCATCCTCAATGCCCCCCATCCTCTTTAGCATCTTCATCCCCCCACATCAGTATCTATGCCTGGGATCCAGTATTTATGCCTGGGATCCAGTATCTATGCCTGGGATTTACATTTACATGTATTCATTACGCTTTTATCCAAAGCGACTTACAGTAAGTACAGGGACATTCTCCCTGAGGCAAGTAGGGTGAAGTGCCTTGCCCAAGGACACAACGTCATATAGCCACAGCCGGGGATCGATCTCACAACCTTCCGATCATGAAGCCAACGCCTTAACCGTTGAGCTATCTTATGCCCCAGTATCAGGATCCAGTACCTATGCCTGCGATGCAGTATCTGTGCCTGGAATCCAGTATATATGCCTAGGATCCAGTACCTATGCCTGCGATCCAGTATCTGTGCCTGGGATCCAGAATCTGTGCCTGGAATCCAGTATCTGTGCCTGAGATCCAGTATCTTTGCCTGGGATTCAGTATCTGTGCTTGAGATCCAGTATATATGCCTAGGATCCATTATCTATGCCTGGGATCCAGTACATATGCCTTGGATCCAGTATATATGCCTGGGATCCAGTATCTGTGTCTGGGATCTAGTACATATGCCTGGGATCAAGTATCTGTGCCTGAGATCTAGTATATCTGCCTGGGATCCAGTATCTGTGCCTGGGATCTAGTATCTCTGCCTGGGATCCAGTATCTGTTCCTGGGATCCAGTACCTATGCCTGGGATCCAGTATCTGTTCCTGGGATCCAGTACCTATGCCTGGGATCCAGTATCTCTGCTTGGGATCCAGTATCTGTTCCTGGGATCCAGTACCTATGCCTGTGATCCTCTGCTCCTGGTACTTGTCCATGTCGATGTGCAGGCTGGTGGTGAAGAAGTCGAGCTTGGCGGTCAGTCTCTGGTGCATGGACACCATCTCTATCTTCTGCTTGGACAGAGAGGAGTTGTGCCTCAGCAAACTCATGCTGCAACAGAGAGACACAGCACGCACAGGCATCTGTGAAACTGTGTGTGTGTGAGAGAGCGGGTACGCGTACGTGTGTGTGACGGCGAGTGTGCGGGAAGTGTGTGAAGCTTACATGGCCACTTTCTGGCCCTGCTGCAGCCTCTGCCAGTCCTCCTTCAGGGAGCGGATGACGTGCCAGGCCTGGCTCAACGTCCTCTTCTGAGGGCTGTAGGACAGCACCTGCTTAGGGTCTCTCTCTAGCGGGGCCCAGCCACAGAGGAACAGAGAGGGGGGGGGGGGGGGGGGGTGGGGGTAGAAAGTCACAATGGCAAATGGGATAGTGAGAGAGTCAAATAGAGAGAGAGAGACAGAGAGGGGGGGTGTGTGTAGAAAGTCACAGAAAAATGAAGAATGGGTTAGTGAGCGTCATATAGAGAGAGATAGAGAGAGAAAGAGACGGGGGGGGTAGAAAGTCACAGAAAAATGGAGAATGGGATAGTGAGAGAGTGAAATGGAGAGAGAGACAGAGGGGGGGTGGTAGAAAGTCACAGAAAAATGGAGAAGGGGAGAATGAGAGAGAGTGGGGGAGGTTTGAAAGTCAGCCAAACATAATGGCAGAGGGAGGCTGAAAGAGTCAGCCGCGGGTGAGAGGGAGCGCGTGTGAACTCACGAACAAAGCGTATGTTCTCAGGGAGGGTGCGTGGGTTGAATGGAGGTTCGTAGCTGCATGAGGAACGATCAAACAGGAAGACCAGGGGCAGGTCTGCACGACGGCCATCTACTTCCTGGTACGCACACACACACGCACGCAGGTCAAATATGAAAATCGGGGCCCCGCTACGATATAAAAACAAACCTTGTGTGTGTGTGTGTGTAGATGGTATATTACAGTGTAGTCCACGGCACACTGCACAGCCTTCCCACTAGGCTCCAGGGCTAGTCCCGCCTCCAGCAGGAGCTCCTGGTTGGCTGGAGGGATGTTGGTGTCGGTTGCGATTCGCTGCTGTAGATCCGCAACGCTCTCATTGGCTGAGACCGAGTAGACCAGCATCTTAGCTGAGACCATGTTCAACACGTGAACTAGCTGAAGAGAGAAAGAAATAGAGACAGAGTTGAGGAGGAAGGCAAACAAATTTACTGTATCCAAGTTTAACTTTGCGTGCATGTATATGTGTGTGTATATATTGTATTGTGCGTGTGGGGGGTGTATACAGAATATTCATGCATGGTGTGTGTAGACGTGTGTGTGTGTACCTTGAGCTCCAGTATGGCCTCCAGCTGAGAGAAGCAGTTGCTGGGGGTGGCGTGGGGGTCCTTGCCCCTCTCCTGGGGGGCCCACCTCAACATGAGCTGCAGCCACTTTTCCAGACGCTCCAGCAGGAAACTGGAACACACACACACGCACACTGAGGTCACAGAGCTGGGACAGGGCTGTGTGTGTGTGTACCTGTTGAGGTTGTTGGGCTGGAGCAGGTGTGTGTACCTGTTGAGGTTGTTGGGCTGGAGCAGGTGTGTGTACCTGTTGAGGTTGTTGGGCTGGAGCAGGTGTGTGTGTGTGTGTACCTGTTGAGGTTGTTGAGCTGGGGCAGGTGTGTGTACCTGTTGAGGTTGTTGGGCTGGGGCAGGTGTGTGTGTGTGTACCTGTTGAGGTTGTTGGGCTGGAGCAGGTGTGTGTACCTGTTGAGGTTGTTGGGCTGGGGCAGGTGTGTGTACCTGTTGAGGTTGTTGGGCTGGGGCAGGTGTGTGTGTGTGTACCTGTTGAGGTTGTTGGGCTGGGGCAGGTGTGTGTACCTGTTGAGGTTGTTGGGCTGGAGCAGGTGTGTGTACCTGTTGAGGTTGTTGGGCTGGGGCAGGTGTGTGTGTGTGTACCTGTTGAGGTTGTTGGGCTGGGGCAGGTGTGTGTACCTGTTGAGGTTGTTGGGCTGGGGCAGGTGTGTGTACCTGTTGAGGTTGTTGGGCTGGAGCAGGTGTGTGTACCTGTTGCGGTTGTTGGGCTGGGGCAGGTGTGTGTGTGTGTACCTGTTGAGGTTGTTGGGCTGGGGCAGGTGTGTGTACCTGTTGAGGTTGTTGGGCTGGGGCAGGTGTGTGTGTGTGTACCTGTTGAGGTTGTTGGGCTGGGGCAGGTGTGTGTACCTGTTGAGGTTGTTGGGCTGGGGCAGGTGTGTGTACCTGTTGAGGTTGTTGGGCTGGGGCAGGTGTGTGTGTGTGTATCTGTTGAGGTTGTTGGGCTGGGGCAGGTGTGTGTGTGTGTGTACCTGTTGAGGTTGTTGGGCTGGGGCAGGTGTGTGTGTGTGTACCTGTTGAGGTTGTTGGGCTGGGGCAGGTGTGTGTACCTGTTGAGGTTGTTGGGCTGGAGCAGGTGTGTGTACCTGTTGAGGTTGTTGGGCTGGGGCAGGTGTGTGTGTGTGTATCTGTTGAGGTTGTTGGGCTGGGGCAGGTGTGTGTACCTGTTGAGGTTGTTGGGCTGGGGCAGGTGTGTGTGTGTGTATCTGTTGAGGTTGTTGGGCTGGGGCAGGTGTGTGTGTGTGTGTACCTGTTGAGGTTGTTGGGCTGGGGCAGGTGTGTGTGTGTGTACCTGTTGAGGTTGTTGGGCTGGGGCAGGTGTGTGTACCTGTTGAGGTTGTTGGGCTGGAGCAGGTGTGTGTACCTGTTGAGGTTGTTGGGCTGGGGCAGGTGTGTGTACCTGTTGAGGTTGTTGGGCTGGAGCAGGTGTGTGTACCTGTTGAGGTTGTTGGGCTGGGGCAGGTGTGTGTGTGTGTATCTGTTGAGGTTGTTGGGCTGGGGCAGGTGTGTGTACCTGTTGAGGTTGTTGGGCTGGAGCAGGTGTGTGTACCTGTTGAGGTTGTTGGGCTGGAGCAGGTGTGTGTGTGTGTACCTGTTGAGGTTGTTGGGCTGGGGCAGGTGTGTGTGTGTGTACCTGTTGAGGTTGTTGAGCTGGGGCAGGTGTGTGTACCTGTGTTATTGGGCTGGGGCAGGTGTGTGGGTGTGTGTACCTGTTGAGGTTGTTGGGCTGGAGCAGGTGTGTGTACCTGTTGAGGTTGTTGGGCTGGGGCAGGTGTGTGTGTGTGTTGAGGTTGTTGGGCTGGGGCAGGTGTGTGTGTGTGTTGAGGTTGTTGGGCTGGGGCAGGTGTGTGTGTGTGTTGAGGTTGTTGGGCTGGGGCAGGTGTGTGTGTGTGTGTACCTGTTGAGGTTGTTGGGCTGGGGCAGGTGTGTGGAGAAGTGAACCTCTCCTGCTAGATCTTCGTAGATGTGGATGTCATCATTGTGTTTCTGCTTCAGCTTGTTATAGCTTGGAGGGAGGGAGGGAGGGAGGGAGGGAGGGAGGGAGGGAGGGGAGGGAGGGAGGGAGGGAGGGAGGGAGGGAGGGAGGGAGGGAGGGAGGGAGGGAGGGAGGGAGGGAGGGAGGGAGGGAGGGAGGGAGGGAGGGAGGGAGGGAGGAGGAAGAGGGAGGGAGGGAGGGAGGGACGGAGAGGAAGTCAGCGAGGAAACATTCGCACACACACTCGCACGCACCCCCCCTTCAGCGAGGTGTTGACAGCACCCCCACAGGTCCAGTTTTGCAGAGAGAGATTTCCAGGAATTCTTCATCATATTTTTCACCAAATGTCAATAGTTTCACAGCGTGCTGTAATACAATGTTGTAATAACAATAATAAGGATGTGGAGAGCTGCCTGTATCAGGCAGTATGTATCAGGCACCTCCCACTCAGAAAGGTCAGCGAAGGTCAGAGTTCAACAGAGTACGTGACGAGACAGGAGTTATGGTATCATTGGCTTCCCTCAGAATGCATGCGTGGGTTAGGTGTGGGTGTGTTTCACTGTAAGTATGAGTATGAGTGTGTTTCTGTGTGTGTGTGTTACCAGAGCAAGGGGGCCCACGTTGGCAAGAAGGGGCGGAACCCAGTGATGCACTCGAACACCACGGTCCCGAAGCTCCAGTAATCCACCGTCACCGTGTACTTCTGCCTCTCGATGAGCTCTGGGGCCTGGGGGAGGGTGGGGGAGTGGGGGGGGGGGGGAGGAGGAGGAGGAGAGTTAAGCAAGACAAGAGAAAACAGACTTCCGCTTATCAGCACGAATGAAACCCAGCACTAGAAGTCATCGGACAACCCTACTAGGACCGGCGACTCATCGCCGCATGACGTGGAGCGAACAACGCAACAGACAGCACGCGATGCGTGTCTGCGAACACACGCGCACGGTGCAGACGGACAGGCGCGTGTGCGGCCGCCACGTACCAGGTACTGCAGAGTTCCCACGAAGGACATGCACAGGCTGTTCTGGTCCAGCTCCTTGGCGTAGCCCAGGTCTATGATCTTATTAATCAACTGAAGGAAGGAGAGGGGGAGAGGGGGAGAGAGAGAGAGGGGGAGAGAGAAAGAGAGAGAGAGAGAGAGAGAGAGGGAGAGAGAAAGAGAGGGAGAGAGAGAGAGAGGGAGAGAGAGAGGAGCTTTCGTAATCCATCTTTTATAATGGTGAATCTCACAATAGAACTGGGTGTGGGGACACAGCGTTCTGGTTTATTTAATAAGTCTCGCCCCCATTACATAACAACACACTGCTGAGAGACATGAGGTGATACCGGTGAGGTGAGACAGACAGGGGAGACTAGGTATGGTGAAGTGAGACAGACACGAGATACTAGGTATGGTGAGGTGAGACAGGTGGGAGATACTAGGTATGGTGAGGTGAGACAGGTGGAAGAGACTAGGTATGGTGAGGTGAGACAGGTGAGATATACTAGGTATGGTGAGGTGAGACAGGTGGGAGATACTAGATAGGGTGAGGTGAGACAGGTGGGAGAGACTAGGTAGGGTGAGGTAAGACAGGTGTGGTGAGGTGAGACAGGTGAGAGAGATGAGGTATGGTGAGGTTAGACAGGTGGGAGAGATGCGGTATGGTGAGGTGAGACAGGTGGGAGATACTAGATAGGGTGAGGTGAGACAGGTGGGAGATACTAGGTAGGGTGAGGTAAGACAGGTGTGGTGAGGTGAGACAGGTGAGAGATACTAGGTATGGTGAGGTGAGACAGGTGAGAGAGATGAGGTATGGTGAGGTGAGACAGGTGGGAGAGATGAAGTATGGTGAGGTTAGACAGGTGGGAGAGATGCGGTATGGCGAGGTGAGACAGGTGGGAGATACTAGGTAGGGTGAGGTAAGACAGGTGTGGTGAGGTGAGACAGGTGAGAGATACTAGGTATGGTGAGGTGAGACAGGTGAGAGATACTAGATATGGTGAGGTGAGACAGGTGGAAGATACTAGATATGGTGAAGTGAGACAGACGGGAGATACTAGGTAGGGTGAGGTGAGACAGGTGGGAGAGATTAGGTATGGTGAGACAGGCAGGAAGGAGGAAATACCCTCTTCTCTCCCTGCTGCAGGACAATATTCTCAGGCTTCAGGTCTCGGTGAATAATCCTCCTCTTGTGAAGGTAGGTCAGAGCAGAGGCTGGAGAGAGAGAGAGAGAGAGAGCGAGAAAGAGAGACAGTGAGAGAGAGAGAGACCGAGAAAGAGAGGGAGAGAGAGGCAGAGAGAGAGACAGTGAGAGAGAGACAGTGAGAGAGAGACAGTGAGAGAGAGAGAGAGAGAGAGAGAGAGAGAGAGAGAGAGAGAGAGAGAGAGAGAGAGAGAACGAGAGAGGGAGACAGAGAGAGAGAGAGAGAGAGAGAGAGGGAGAACGAGAGAGGGAGACAGAGAGAGAGAGAGACAGGTACAGGTAGTTAATATGCATTGTTTCGAGGTGACTGAGAGTGACCTCCAGTGAGATCAAGCATGGTCTCTATGACTGGCTCATGCTTCCAACCCTGTGTGTGTGTGTGTGTGTGTCTGTGTGACTAAGGGCCAATAGTTTAGGACATGGATGACGTCACTAGAAAGTCACAGCGAGTGACCTTCCAGGAAGTTAATCACAGTGTCGGCTCACACACACACACGCGTGCACACACACACACACACACACACACACCCCAGCTTTACCATATGAAATACTCACAAATATCCTTAAGCAGGATCAGGACTGAACCCTCCCGCATTCCACAGCAGTTTTCCAACAGGTTCAGGTACTGCAGACACACAAACACACTCAGCATTACACACACACACACACTCTCACACACACAACCAGAACCACACAAACTCTTTCCCTCGCTCTCTTTCAGTCTCACTTCCTCATACACCCTCCCTCCCTCGCACAGCACCCAGCATGCAGCAGTCCCAGCCTACCTTGCGCAGGTCTCCCCCCTGGCAGTACTCCATGGAGAGCAGGGGCAGGTCGTTGACCCCCAGGGCCCTCTGGAGGCCCTCAGGAACCTCCCTGGCTGCTACCACGTTCACATGGTTCAGTCTGGTTAGGGGGGAGAGAGGGGGAGAGAGAGAGGGGGGGGGGAGAGACAAGGAGAGGGAGAGCAAAAGAGCGAGAGAGACAGAGAGGGACAACAAGAGAGAGACAGAGAGAGTAAGCGAGAGACACAGAGAGCCAGAGGGAGAGAGAGAGAAAGAGAGAGAGAGAGGAGAGAGGGGATGGATGAAGAGAGAGTGGACAGTGACAGGTGTAGACAGAAGTGGTTAACACACACGGCGCGGCCGAACTATGGTCCCCTCATGTTCAGTTCTCTTTGGTTCTCTGATCCGACAGTCCCACAGGTTCACGATTCGATCATTACAGCCCAACCAATCACCCTCAAGCTAACAGCTTAACGAGGGATCGTTCCTCATAACAAACCCTCGGTCAGTGTCACATTGTCAGAAATGGTGCGTCCCTCTCCCACCTCCGCATCCCAATCCCTCCATCCTGCCACAGATTCTGTGTTTGTGCAATTTACACGGCGCATAAAAACTGTTTTCAAAATAAAAGTTTGAACGAATTCTGAAACACCCCATCAACAGGATGTGTATATACTGTATGTCCTCGACAGACATCATAAAACGACAGCACATCTACCCACGTTTGATTCTGTTTTTCTGTTATGAACAAAACTACTCTCTCCTCCCTCTCTCTCTCCTCCCTCTCTCCCTCCTGTCCATTGTCCTGGCCTAACGGACTAACATCCTGTTGCTTAGGGTCTCAGCGGTAGAGCGGACCTACATTGCGATCCTTCGTAGAACAATCGACCAAATAACACCAACACTTGCCGTTCAGCATCAATCTGAATGTGTGCTTCCGCGAGTGTGGCTGTGTGTGTTTTTGTGCGATTACACACTGATTGTAACCACCAGCACAGAGACAATACTGGAGCACAGAAGCCTGATTAAAAGTCTTAAGCCTATAATAATTAGATGAATATTTGCGTTATTAAAATCTGCGTGCGTGTATGCGTGACCGACTGCAATAAAAACAAAGTTTGTCCTACTATGCCGATCTGCAATCCTAGTGTTGTGTGTTTCTGTATCCGTGTGTGTGCGGGAGTGTATCCGTGGGATGTGTTAGGGCGAGTGTGTGTGGCATGTGCGTAATATGCGATGTGTGTGTGTGTTTTTCCACAAATGATGTGTGGGAGCAGCTCTGAGGTGGAGACCATGTCTGTCTGACAACAACACGCTCGTAAAAAAAACGTGACCCAAAAAGCCCCCCCACAAAAACCACTTCAACGAGCGAACACATACCGCACTTAAAACGAAGAAATTAGCTTGTCAGGTCGAGTGGCTCGACACCCACACTGGATGAAACCATGCTGCGGAACGGAGACACGGTTCCCTTCCCTGTCCAGAACGAACCACCATCCTACCACGCTGGAGAACCTCTTAAGGTCCTCTTAAACGGGCTGTGGTCGGTTTTATGACGAGCGGGGGTCTAAATTGGGTGTATTCGAAGCTATTTCGAGAAAGCAGCTTTTGTTGGAGGGTACGTTAGGAGCTGTCGTGGAATGTTCCAGCCTTGCTATGAGACGTCCCTACGTGTTGACGGGTCCAGCGGGGTAGACTTGGGATCTCTGCCCGGCTAACCATGGCTGGGTAACCTCTCCCAGCCCAGATGTCAAGTAGACCGGAGAGGCCCAGGATGGACCAGAGAGAGACCAGAGAGAGACCAGAGAGAGCCCCAAAGAGACCAGAGGCCAGACCAGAGAGAAACCAGACAGAAAACAGGGAGGACCAGAAAGACCACGGAGAGGCCAAAGAAAGACCAGCAACATACCAGTCAGGACCAGAGAGAGACCAGAGCAGGGTCTCTCTGCCAGGGTGTGGCCCAGACAGCAGCCAGAGACAGGGCTGGGACTGATAATACCGCACTAACACTCTCATACTAACACATACAAAAACACACACACATTCGCTGTCTCTCTCTCACTCAGACACACACACACACACTCACCTTTTCATGATCTGGATCTCCATACACCAGCGTTCTCTATTTCTCTCACTCAGCTCCTGACGACATTGCTTGATGGCCATCTGCTCCTCCGTGTCCTACGCACACGTACACACACACACACACACACACACACACACAAGCACAACTGTAAGGTTTCAGGTCAAGGTCTGAGTCAAGCCAAAAGCCTTATCCGTCTGTGACCTGTACACTTCTGGGAAACGACGGGCATGACCAACCCTAGCTCCCCCCCCCCCCCCCCCCCCCCATCCCAAAGGACCACTTTACCTTCTCGACTACACATGACATCATCGATAAAACCAGGAAGACAACACAGCCGCAGATGCCATCACCACTGATACTCAGGAAGTAGGCACTGAAACCGGATGTGGAATCATCTCGATGGTGGGAGGGGCACCATCAGGGATTGGGCCCCATGCCCAATTCGCTTCCATCACTTCCGGCATCCCTTCCTCTTCCTCTGAATCTGCCTGGCGGTGGGTGGGGCCCAAAGCTATCTATAGTGACCGGATGGCGATGCCCGTGTGACATTTCCCGCCAGCGGTGACCGAGAAAGAGAAGAGTGGAAATAGGGGTGGAAAGAAATCCAAAATGGTGGACAAAAGAGAATAAGAGAGAAGGAGGAAGGACGCTTGTGGAGTCTTCTTCTCCTACCCTGAGGTAGCCCGGGTCATCTCACACAACCATTTTAGCGACACACAGGCGATGCTTGTATTCCCTGGGTATCGCTTCACTCAGTTTCCCCAACCCATGAGAACAGGCTAATAGCGAAGAGAGGCAGTAGAACATTCGCTTTCAACAGCCCCTGATGACATCACCTGACGGTGAATCAACCTCTTTGTGTTTGGGAAGAAAGAGTTCTATTACACTTCATAGAGCGGAGAGGGGAAGGGGGATTGGGGGGTGGGAGAAAGAGAGAGGAAAATAGCAGGAAAGGCGGAAACAAAGAGAATGAAAGAGAGGGAGACCCAAAAAAAAGGCCGATCGAGAGAGCGACCGAAGGGCGACCCATGGAGGAGGAGGCTCGAAAGAGAGGCCAGGTTGTGGAACCTTCTAGATTCATCTCAGCTCTTCACCTTGTTCACCCATAACGTCACGTTTCCGAATCCTCCGTTGCCCAGATATTCCTTCAGCTCCCATGGGCCGCAGGTCTGAATCTGCTGCACTCTGTTCATGGTTATTTTGTGGTCCAAACCCTTGTCCAAAAAAACTCTCCTGGTCCCGAGCCTAGATGGATCTTTCACAGGTCTTGCTCTCTGCTGGTGCTGGTATCGTCCCCAGTCATTAGAGACTTCAGTAGTTTTATGTATGGTGGCTTGTCACATACCAATCACATCAATACTCGAACACAGGACCTGCAGGTAAATAAGATAGGCTTAGATACGCTTCACAGGTAAAAGTTACAGTATCCATGTGTGTATTCTCGTTTTATTTTAAGTAAACAACAGTGTAGTATACTAGTAAGGAATGTGGATTATGTGACGTGTGGTTGTGTTTACGTTTGCGTGAACAGATACAAAATACAGTTGACATTTTAGTACAACTAAATACACTGTTAATGTTGTTTCATACACTGTCAGACTACCGTCGAACTGAACCAAGTTCTGTAAACTTTTAAGATGCGTCGAAAACGATGAGGCTTTATTAATAAACATTTAAAAACGGCTCATTTTGACTGATCGCTTTGGAATGGGACGTAAATCATCTGCCGTTACACAAATACCCGCTCACAACACACCTTTCAGTGTGAAAGTCTTACCTTGATATTCTGATCGACACAAGTCAACACAAACTTCTACTCTGTGAAGCCAGACTACTTAAACTCGTTTAAAAGGCAATTGATCGATGTCCATAAAACCGATCTTTGTTTCATTTTCGAGGATCAAGTAGGCCTACTGTAAACTGGAGAAAACACACTTCCTGGTTCTCAGGTTTCCTCTGAAACTACTGTAGTTTAAGCCATCAGTCCGCCTCTGCGGAGGGGGGTCAATGGAGACAAGAGCACCCGCTTCCATTAGATTAGATGAACCTTTATTTGTCCTTCTATGTGAATTACTTCCTTTTGGGTAGAAAATTATCATTGAAAAAGCTCGGCAGCAAGTGATATTCCACAGGTTTGGGATCCGTGAAAAGGGCACCGTGAAAGAAAGAAACGTGTAAGTCTTATTAGTCCCCTAGTGGGGAAATTTCTCAGGCGCACACATTGACAGTGCATTGGCCGGGATTCGAACCCCCACCGGGAATGAAACCGAGGCCTTCTGCACATGGTAGGTAAGAAATCCTACCACTGAACCTGAAAACATCCCTATACGGCCTGACTACAGTTCATTTCTGTGTGGTGATCAACCCAGATTGGTCACCGAGGGACATTATATTTACAAGTATTCCTTTAGCAGATGCTTTCCACCAAAGAGACTTCCAAGAGAGAGCTTTACTAAAGAGCATTGGTCACTGATCATAACAACATGATAGACCCCAAACATTGTGGGTAGTCAGATTGCAACGTGGGCTGTGAACAGCTGAATGTCAGGGACAGCTGAATGGATCTCCACACCCAGATACTGTTAATGTTTCATGCATATTAATAATAATCATAATACTTCATTTAGCAGACGCTTATATCCAAAGCGACTTACATTTAAATACAGGGACATTCCCCCTGAGGCAAGTAGGGTGAAGTGCCAAGGACACAACATCACATAGCCACAGCCGGAATTCAAACTCACAACCTTTCAATCACAAGGCCAACTCCTTAACCCGCTGAGCCACCTGACTCCTAAAGCTTGATTCAAGAGTTTTTCCTGCAGGGGAAGCTAGTTGAATTCACTGTGTGTGTGTATATACAGTTGACAACTACTCAGTTGTATATATATATATTTCAGACATCATATGTCATCAGACATTTCATATATATATGAAAAAATGTAGTTGACAACTGAGTTGTTTGTCCATACAGTCTTTCACACAATTTAAATGAATAGGAGGGAAGATGAGACCGCTTGCTCATGCAAGTTGCAAAACTGGAGTGGATCTTGCAGCAGTGATGAAATCCATGTTCCTATTGAAGACACACACTTCAAATAATTCAGACCACTACTGTGTCAGTCACCACTGCTTTCTCAGAACAAGTAAAATGCCTTTGTATGTCACAAAATACTGTAGGTCTACCCAGAGGGTCAGGAGGTCAGGGGAAGAGGCTGTTCTTGCCCCAAGGTTCTACACCACTGGGAAGAACACCTGAGCTGGAGACATTAGTGAAGTCATAATAAAGCCATCAAAAGACCTACAGGATTTATCAACGTATGAATATCATTTATATTTACAATTACTCATTTAGTAGACGCTCTTATCCAAAGCAACTTAGAGCATTTACAGGGATGTTTCCCCTGAAGCAAGTAGGGTGAAGTGCCTCACCCAAGGACACAACGTCATGTTGACACAGCCGGGGGTTCAAACCAGGGACCTTCTGATTACTACCGATACCCTAACCGACTGCACCACATGACTCCCTCATACACGTACACTACCGCTCATGTAATCCAGCTCATAGACGCAACTGTACCGTTTCATGTGCACTGTCATGGCTGGTCATCTGAAGTGTGTTTTGGGTACACATCCGCTGATGCATTCTACAACAACCCTGTTTTGCTTTAGTCATATGAAATATTAGGAGCGTGGGCAGGTGAAACGGGACCCAAACTATTTCTTTGGGATGGAAACCCCATTTGTTGGGTGACGCTCTTCTGATTTCTGAGGAAAAGCTGTGTTTGCCATACATACGTGTGTGCCTTGACGTGATCTTGGTGTGTGGGGCCACTTAGCTCCTCCAGAGGGAATGTTTGAAGAAGGGCTTCCTGTTTACGCTTGACGAATATAGAGTTGTTTCATGTTCTCGTGTCCCAAAATGGGGTTTCGTGCAAAGATAATCAAAGACGACCGTGATAAGACCTCCATTTGTCGATATACCAACAGGCCCCAAACCCCACAGTTGAAGTCCCATGTTTAAAGACAAGACTATTTACATGTTAATATCTAGTCATTTAGCAGATGCTCTTATCCAGAGCGGCTTACAGTAAGTACAGGGACATTCTCCCTTAGGAAAGTATGGGGGAAGTGCCTTGCTCAAGGACACAACGTCATGTTGACGCAGCCAGGAATCGAACCGGCAACCTTCTGATTACCAGCCCGATTCTCTAACCGCTCAGCCACCTGACTCACTTCTAACAATACCCTTTCCCTCTTTGCACTTTCTTACTAATTTTTAGCATATATTTCCAGTCTGCTACTACAACAACAACAATGTTGGGGAACTGTGTGTCTTAAAGCATATCCTCATCCAAACTTGGGACTCCTCACTAATGCAACACAGATGGCGTTGACGCTTAAAGGCGTCAGCCGTCGTGACGGTCCCCCACCCTCCCAAACCACGGACTAAGAACCCAACAGTTGAATTAGCATTCTAATAGAACTTGGTGCCTTTCTACCCGCTAACTAGACTTCCTGAGGGAAGGGAAGGGTTTGGTAGAAGGGTTCTAACCTGCTATAGGTTCGACATGGAGCCAACAGTATTATTAAGTCGGCTGTTCCTCCATTATGATTTAGGCCTATAGGATTTAAATTGAAGTGACGTTTGATAAAGTGTTATTTGGTAACTTCATTTGACCAGAACAGTACTACCAGCTTATTATACACATTTTGAGGTTTTTACATACCATAGGTTAATCATGTCACAGGTGATAAGGTATAGAAACCTACCTATTGTCATTACACAGGTACAAGTACAGGGCAACGAAATACAGTTTGCACTTCTGGTTGGATGCTAACTGTATTTCGTTGCCCTGTACTTGTACCTGTGTAATGACAATAAAGTTGAATCTAATCTAATCTAATCTACCGTTAGGGTAAAAGTACAGTTAGGGTAGTCTATTGCAATCCACTTTTAACTCGGGTTATTTCACATGACGTCAACGTGTCTTAAATCATGGAGACTAATGCATGTTGAAAACTCCAAATGATGTGGAATGATAAGATTTATGACCACTTGGATCGGACCCCCTCCTAGGGGGACAGTCCAGAAACCGCGCCCACGCACCCTCATCATCCTGTGAGCCCTCCCGTCTCCTGTACCCCTCCTACGATCCGCCCTCCCTCCCTCTTCCTCACACACAGGATAAAAACCGAGAGACGAGGCTGGCATCGGTCAAAAACTGTATCCTAAGACAACCCAAGGACGCTTTTTTTACGTGCGAGATAAGGAGAAGAAGCAAGCCGGTGGACGCGCACCATTATCGGTAAGACGTCGATTTATTTTATTTTATTTATTTATTTTTTACCGGGGGAGGGGGTCAATCGCCCACTGCAAAATCTGAAGTTCCAGTTTTTCCACAACATGTTATTAAAATGTATGCGGTCATATAGCTGCTGCAGTTTAAAACGTTCAATCAGTTTTTTTTGTGTGTGTAAAAGAATGCATTGACTTTTGCAACATTCTGTACGGATCAGAGCCTTGTGAAGTCCTGTTAGACTTACAGTGAGCTCTTTATGTGGAGGGGCCTAGAGCCCAGGTGGAAGAAAAGGGAGGAATTGTACATCTTACTCACTCCTCCAGTCGCCCGCTGATCTTCCCCTCCCTATCTGTGCGCCATCCTTCATTCTAACATTCTTCTCTGCAGTGTCAAGGTCCAGCAGTCCTCCACAATCTCAGCTTAATATTCAGTATGGAATGGAAAAGGCATTCCGTGTCTGTGCAACAGTCAGTCAGGCATTTTAAGCTGGTGTTCTTGGATAACGTCTTAGTCACAGATAATAATGTAGCGGGGGGGAGAGTGGGTAACCTTCATTCAGTGGTGCTGTTTGTCATCAGAAAATGGCAATGTCATGTTGCTGATGGTTAGAAATGGGTCACCGAGGTCATTATTTGTATCCATTGTCTGTGTGTCTGTGTGTGTTTGTGAGTGTGTGTGGTCAGTCAGGGTCATTGTTTGCTGGTCCTGGGGCCCCTTTAGTACTTGTAGCTTTTAGTACTGGTTCTACGTTCTATAACGCTACTGTAAGACCCATTCAAGGACACTCCTTCAACACTGCACAGCCACTGATGCACTGCTGTTGTACCACGGTTATATCCCTCTGCTAGCCCAGGCACGGCTACTCTAGCCTTAACCTATCTGGCCCGCTGCCGTTCTTTAGGATTGGATGACTCATCTGTTGTCCAATCACAGGCCTGCCCTGCTCACCACTTCTCTGCTGAGCTCTGGGATTCTGCTCTCTCTCTCTGTCTCTCCCTCTCGTCCCCCTGCCTTCCTTTCACCTCTCTCCACGAGGTATCCGCTTTCTGCTCTCTCTTCTGTTGCTCTCCTCTCCCTTTCTCTCCTCTTCTTTCATCTGGTCGTTGTTGATTTCGGCACTTTTCACCCCCCCCCCTCCTCTTTTCCCCCCCTGTTTAGAGCACAGCTGCAGGTCAGATAGAGGCTTCCAGCCACAGACCCTCTCTGTTTTCTAGGAAGGTTGTGGCGCCTGCATGTGTGTGTGTGTGTGTGAGAGAGAGAAAGAGAGAGACTTGTGTATGCGTGTGTAGTGTGTGAGAGAACTTGGGTATGTGTGTTTAGAGTGTGTATGCGTGAGAGATCTTTTGTGTGTGCATATGAATGGGAGTGAGGGTGTTTGTGTGTATATGTTTATGCGTGTGAAAGTATTTGTGTGTGTGTGTGTGTGTGTTCTTGTGTTAGAAGGAGTGTTTGTATTCAGACCCACCATCTGAGTTCATCAACACACCCCTGAAAGAGAGGCTGTATTTGATAAATCTTCTGGTGTGGCTGTGATGGAGAGCCGGACCAACTTTTTCTTCTTCTGTGGTGTCTGTGATAGAGAGCTGGACCAACTTTTTCTTCTTCTGTGGTGTCTGTGATAGAGAGCTGGACCCACGTTTTCTTCTTCTGTGGTGTCTGTGATGGAGAACCGGACCCACATTTTCTTCTTCTGTGGTGTCTGTGGTAGAGAGCTTCATCATCTTCCAACCTCAAACCTTGGGTTGGGGTGAGACTGAACGTATGCTTTATTCAAGCAGGGTGTCGTGTGAATGTCAACAAGGTTGATTCTGACTCATAGGTCTAGCAGGAGAAAAACGGCCTCATCACTAAACCGCTAACTAGACCAGCGCCACCATAATCGGAAACAAGGACGCTCATGTCCCTCATGTTTGCAGGAAAAACCTCAAGGCAGGGGCCTAGTGATTGGAAGGTTGTGAGTTCGAACCTCGGCTGTGGATATATGACGCTGTGTCTTTGGGGAAGGCACTTCACCATACTTGCCTCAGGGGGATTGTCCCTGTACTTAAATGTGAGTTGCTTTGGATAAAAGCGTCTGCTAAATGAGGAATTATTATTATTTTTCAAGAACTCTACTTCCATCCGATAAGACTTTCGACTGTTTGACAGTACAGAACATGTAGAACAGTTGGTGCCAGATACCGGCAGTGTGTGAGTTTGTGTGTGTGTGTGTGAGAGACAGAGAGAGAAATGTGGACACGCTGTAGCAAACTCACACTGTCCAGCTTGTTTATCAGGAAACATATGTAGAGGTCTGACAGGGGACCAGGCGAAAGGAGGCCGGGGGGCAGAGGGGCCGGGGGGCCGGAAGCGGGGGGGAGCGCTTCTCAAAGGAAACAGCGAAAGACAGAGCACTGCATAAAGCTGAGCAACGCGAAAATGTGTTGCTCGCACTCGTCATAAAACTTGAGTAGAAAAGTCTAGGTCAAGTTTGTTCCAGGACCCGTGAACACTTCTTTGTGTCTCGTAAGATTATTAGCTCCGCATTCCCGTGGGCGTGTGCGCGCGTGTGTGGTGTTTGTGTGTGTTCAATGCTGAGTGTGGACCTGTGTGTCTTTGTGTGGTTGCCAGCGAAGCAATTTCACCCCGTTCCCATATCAAAACACAAGCGCTGCTGCCTATTAGACCACTCACACTCACGTTGAGTCACTTAACGGCCGGCAGCTGTGTGTGTGTGTGCGGGTCTGTGTCTGTGTGTGTGTGTGCTGCTGCGGGCTTGTGTGTGTGTGTGTTTAAGAGCGCGCGTGTGAATGCACTCCCAGAATCCCTTAGACGTTCTCTGAAACCTTTCTTTTCTTCTTTGTTTCTTTTTCTGTGTTTATCCCCCGTTTGTCTTCCCCACTTCCTCACTCTTCCCCTCGTTGGGTTGCCAGGCTGATTCAGGCTTACTCACAGGAGAGAAGTACACTGGAGCTTAGATCTGAGTCTGCTTTGAGGGTTTGGACGTGTGTGTGTGTGTGTGTGTTTGCTGGGCAAAACCCAAACTTTTTTCCCCCTCATTTTTTCTCATCTCTCCCACATTCTCTCTCGTTATTTCTTTCTTTCTCTCTCCCTCTCTGTCTCTCACTCTCTCTTGCTCTCTCCCACTCTCTCCCTCCCTATTTCCCCCATCTCTCTCTATCTCTGTCTCTGTCTGTCTCTCTCTCACTCTCTCGTTCTATCACTCTCTCTTGCTCTCTCTCCCTCCCTCTCTGTCTCTCTACCTCTCTCTCTCTCCTTCTCTCTTGTTCTCTCTCCCTCTCTCTCTAGCTCTCTCTCCCTCTCTGTCTCTCTCTTGCTCTCTCTGTGTCTCTCTCTCTGTCTCTCTCCTTCTCTCTCTGTCTCTCTCTTAATTGTCATGAGTCATTCCGGTTCTTCCAACATCTGCACAGCTCCTTCTGCAGTGGAACGTCATCTGGAGGTTGGAGCTCTAAAAACACAGAGCTGTGGAACGTCCACAAAAACGGTCCCCCTCTCGCTTGCGTCCAGAGTGCGTGTGCGTGTGTGTGTGTGTTCCTACACAGCGTGTCTAGCCTGTCTCCACATATCCTGGGTGTCGGCTGTGTAACGATTGGCCTCAGAAGGAGGTCATTTACCTCAGGATGGAGAGGTGGGGTGGTAAACTTGAGATAGGGGGATAAATACGATGACCACACAGATGGGGGGGTGGTGGGTGGGGGGGAGGACACACCCATGCTAGCCACGACAGAGAAGAGGCAGAATGTCAAACCAGGATCAGGGTCGTTTTTTAAACCGTAACTTTGCGGCGGATGAGTGAAGAACGGCGTCTTCTCTTGTCCTCTTATCACACGGACAGGCGGAGCCTTCTCAGAGGAGATTGTCGGTTTTGCGGGAGGAACCTACCGTACGATGTGTTGGCGATGTGTTGTGGATGGGGGTGGGGAGGAGGGAGGGAGGGTTCGAAGGAAAGGGGTCGTTGTGTTGGAAAGCCAAGCCAAGTGTGAATAACACAGAGTTGGTCTGTGTTGACAGGGGCGACCATCGTTCGTTTCCTGGTTGGCCCTCCTCATACTAGACTGGGTTCTTCACAGGCAAAGATTCTATACGAACCATAGAACCTAGGTTCAAATCCCCCCCTGGTCTGAGAACGTCTTCTGAATAAGACGTTACAGTGGGTCATGTGTTTAAGCCTGTCTTTCCTGTGTGACAGGAAGTGCCCTCGTCTCCAGCTATGTACAGAACACTGGGACTGTTGATCTTCCTGTCAGCTCTCTGCTGTGCCCTAACGGACGAGGTGAGTACTGCAGCTCGCTTCCTGTTCGTCTGTTGTGTATTGTGTATACACTCCATTGTGTAACTCCACTCCCACAATGCTCTTCATTGACACCTCGTCTGCCCCTTTCTCTCCTCTCTCCTCCTCTCTTCCCCTCTCTTCCCCTCTCCTCTTTCTCTCTTCTCCTCCTCCTGTCCTCATCGCTCCTCCTCTGCTCTCCTCCCTCGCAGGTCAAGCTCAGCCGCAACAAAAGGGGGACTCGTTATTACAAAGGTAAGGCTGCATGGTTGATCTGTTTCTTGTGTCCTGTTATGTGTAACACCCCCCCCCCCTTTCAAACCCACGTCCTTCCACCTAAATCAAATCAAATCAACATTTATTTGTATAGCCCTTTTTACAAGCAATGTCACAGAGGTCTTCACATAGGCCCATCAAACTGTCCCTCAACCGACCTAAACCCTCAAGGAAGACAAGGAAAAACTCCCAGAAAACCTTGGAAGGAGCAATTCAGTGAGGGATCCCCTCCTCCAGGGACGGTCTCCACCTCTCCCTATCCATTTCATTAAGTCATTTAGCAGATGCTCTTATCCGGAGCGATTTACAGCAAGTACAGGGACATTCCTCCGAAGCAAGTAGGGTGAATTGCCTTGCCCATGTTGAAACGGCCGGGGTTTGAATCGGATTACCAGCCGGACACCCAAACCGACTGCGCCCCATGACCCCCTGTTACGTGCAACGCCCCCTTTCAAACTCACGTCCGTCCAGCTCTCCCCATCCATCCTCCCTTCTCTCTCTCTCTCTCTCTCTCTCCCTCTCTCTCTCTCCCTCTCTCCCTCTCTCCCTCTCTCTCTCTCTTTGTCGTCAATCATTGTTGGTCCATTACTACTGAAGACGCATGTTGGTGTCGTTGTCCGTTTTAAACGTGCGTGAGTTCTTGTCGTCATGTTGTTTTCTGTCTCCCTCTATGTGTGTGTGTGTGCGTGCGTGTGCGCGCGTCCTCTCAGCGAGGTGCGTGGACGTGGAGACGGCAGCGGTCCATAACTACGGCGAGTCGTGGATGAGGTGGCGCGGGCAGCGCGCCGAGTTCTGTCGCTGCGCCATGCGAGGCCGAGAGCGATGTCACTTTGTGCCCGTCACCAGTGAGTGGACACGCGCGTTCGCACGCAAAAACACGCCTGCGCACGCACACGCCAAAACACGCCTGCGCACGCACACGCAAAAACACGCCTGCGCACGCACACGCCAAAACACGCCTGCGCACGCACACTCCCTCACGTTCACACACCCATTTCCCGGGGACACACTTTCATACATGCACTTAGAACCCCCCCCCTTTTGTCTCCCCTCCTCTACCTCGCCTCTGTTTGGTTGTTTGTCTGGTCTCACCTACTCTAGTCTGCTGGGGAGGGTTACTACCCCTGAAACTCAAGGACACCCTCCTGATGTTTAATCATCCCAACATGTCTCTCTCTCTATCTCTCCCTCTCGCTCCCTCTCTCCCTCCGTCTCTCTCTTCCTTCCTCTCTCTCTCCCTCTATCTCCCTCCCTCTCACTCCCACCCTCTTTCCCTCTCGCTCCCTCTCTCCCTCCCTCTTTCTTCCCCTCTCTCTCCCTCCCTCTGTCTCTCCCTCTCTCTCCCTCCCTCTCCCTTCCTCTCTCTCCCTCTCTCTTGCTCTCTCTCTCCCCTCTCTTCATCCCTCCATCTCTCTCCCCTCTCTCCCTCCCTCCCTCCCTCTCTCTCCCCCTCCCTCCAGATTGCTATGTGTCTCGCTGTTATAACGGTGGTACCTGTAAGGAGGCTGTGTACTCGTCAGACTACCTGTGCCAGTGTCCTCCAGGCTTCACAGGCTCCCAGTGTGAGATCGGTAAGAGCCCCAACCCTGTTACTGTCCATCCAACCCTGTTACTGTCCATCCAACCCTGTTACTGTCCATCCAACCCTGTTACTGTCCATCCAACCCTGTTACTGTTCATCCAATTCTGTTACTATCCATCCAACCCTGTTACTGTTCATCCAACCCTGTTACTGTCAATCCAACCCTGTTACTGTCAATCCAACCCTGTTACTGTCCATCCAACCCTGTTACTGTCCATCCAACCCTGTTACTGTCCATCCAACCCTGTTACTGTCCATCCAACCCTGTTACTGTCAATCCAACCCTGTTACTGTCCATCCAACCCTGTTACTGTCCATCCAACCCTGTTACTGTCCATCCAACCCTGTTACTGTCAATCCAACCCTGTTACTGTCCATCCAACCCTGTTACTGTTCATCCAACCCTGTTACTGTTCATCCAATTCTGTTACTATCCATCCAACCCTGTTACTGTTCATCCAACCCTGTTACTGTTCATCCAATCCTGTTACTGTTCATCCAATTCTGTTACTATCCATCCAACCCTGTTACTGTTCATCCAACCCTGTTACTGTTCATCCAATCCTGTTACTGTTCATCCAATTCTGTTACTATCCATCCAACCCTGTTACTGTCCATCCAACCCTGTTACTGTCAATCCAACCCTGTTACTGTCCATCCAACCCTGTTACTGTTCATCCAACCCTGTTACTGTTCATCCAATCCTGTTACTGTTCATCCAATTCTGTTACTATCCATCCAACCCTGTTACTGTTCATCCAACCCTGTTACTGTTCATCCAATCCTGTTACTGTTCATCCAATTCTGTTACTATCCATCCAACCCTGTTACTGTCCATCCAACCCTGTTACTGTCAATCCAACCCTGTTACTGTCCATCCAACCCTGTTACTGTTCATCCAACCCTGTTACTGTTCATCCAATCCTGTTACTGTTCATCCAATTCTGTTACTATCCATCCAACCCTGTTACTGTTCATCCAACCCTTTTACTGTTCATCCAATCCTGTTACTGTTCATCCAATTCTGTTACTATCCATCCAACCCTGTTACTGTCCATCCAACCCTGTTACTGTCAATCCAACCCTGTTACTGTCCATCCAACCCTGTTACTGTTCATCCAACCCTGTTACTGTTCATCCAATCCTGTTACTGTTCATCCAATTCTGTTACTATCCATCCAACCCTGTTACTGTTCATCCAACCCTGTTACTGTTCATCCAATCCTGTTACTGTTCATCCAATTCTGTTACTATCCATCCAACCCTGTTACTGTTCATCCAACCATGTTACTGTCCATCCAACCCTGCTGCAGCCAACCCTGTTACTGTCCATCCAACCCTGTTACTGTCCATCCAACCCTGTTACTGTCCATCCAACACTGTTACTGTCCATCCAACCCTGTTACTGTCCATCCAACCCTGTTACTGTTCATCCAACCCTGTTACTGTCCATCCAACCTTGTTCCATCCAGCACTACACCAAGCTGAACATAACGTCATGTACCCCTCCCTGACGATCTTATCTGGGTTTGCTGTTTGGGTTTGGGTCGTGCCGTCACTGTGGTCGAGGAGGGTGGAAACTATTGACCTCGGGGCGCCCACATGAACACCGGCTCATTCTCAGAACACTCACAGACTTAACTTCACAACTAAGAGGCCCCCATCGTGTGACGTCTTTCCGTTATCCTAATCAGAAACACATCTCTCTGTCTCTCTCTCTCTGTCTCGCTAATCTCTCTCTTTCTCGCTCTCTCTCCCTCCCTTCCTCAAATGCTCTAACGCGTCTAACGCTCTCTCCTCAACATCCTGAACGCCCTGACGTATACGGATGACTGCACACATGCGTTAACATCAAACACAGTCCTGGAAGCTGACTCTTAGTCACCAGGATGTTGGACTGTACAGCTGGAGGATGTCTGAGATAGACAAGGGTGTCATACATCAACATGCCGGCTGCCATAGCAACCGTATACGCAATATATACATACACACGTACTGGACTGGTAATGTTTACATTTACTTTTAGTCATTTAGCAGATGGTTTTGTCTAGTGTGAGTTACAGCAAGTACAGGTAGGGTGAAGTAGGGTGAAGGGTGAAGTGCCTTGCCCAAGGACACAACGTCAAATTGACGCAGCCGGGGTTCGAACCAGGGACCTTCTGATTACTAACCCGACACCCTCACCGACAACGCCACATGACTCCCTAATGACTCGTGCTGGCGCGGAACAGCGCGTTCCCGTGGAGGGTTCCGCGTTGGAATGCCGTGGAGAGGTGGTGGTGGGGGAGAAAGGGGGGGGGGGTCCTGGTCGGAACCCCAAAACCTTCTGGAAGTTGGGGAGGGGGGGACCAGCTGTGACGCTCAGTTCTTCAAAGAGGGGGTTGAGGGTGGAGGGGGGGGGGGGAGGGATGGATTTTGCCTGTCACCGATGACGACGATCTTCGTCGAAGGGTTCTCTATAGTCTTTGAATAAAGTACACAGCCATAACTCCTCCCCCCCCCCCACCCACATCTGGACTGAATTACAGAACACTGCACAGGCTAGGGCTCCCACAAAACACCCAACATTCAACATTCAATAAATACATTGATAAAGACTCTGATCAATATATTCTGGATGTATATATAGATATAGATATATATAGATCATATATATATTTACATATTTTTCTCTAGTGTAGTTTATTATTTTATGTTTATATGTGATGGGATCCTTAGCAGCTCGTACCTAGACCCAAAACCCCTTACTAATAAACAATATTAATTATCATCTGGACTATAAAATATCAATCATTAAAGTAAAACATTTGCACAGAAGGCTTGGTCTCGGTAAAGGCAGTAAACTGCAATCTAGCTCCTCACTCATTGCATCTCAGGGACTGACCATGGATCAGATCTCAGCCGGAATATCGATATTATATTATTACTATTTAAAAACTAGATCTGATCCTAGGTCAAACACTCTAAGAAGCTAGCTGGTCGCCTAGGTAACCACCCTGTTCGGCTGTAGGGAGATCCAGGCCGTCACCTAGGCAACCTCCCCCCCCCCGGGTGGTCACTATGTTTTCCACACGACGTTGAGGACCTTCACCACCTCCTCGTAGATGATGAAGACGATGGCCACGTCCAGACACACCCGGCCCAGTCTGGGGACTGTCCCCTTGTAGAACCTAGGACACAGAACCTTTAATGTACCAAGGAACTACTGAGATGAACCGAGTGAGCAGAGTAGGAGGACAGAAGAGGAGAAGAGGAGGAGAGAGAGGGAGGAGGGAAGTCTAGGAGAGTGAGATAAGAGGGTAGTGTAGGAAGTAGGAGAGGAGGGTAGTGTAGGAGAGGAGGTTAGGAGAGGAGGGTAGTGTAGGAGAGGAGGTTAGGAGAGGAGGGCAGTGTAGGAGAGGAGGTTAGGAGAGGAGGGTAGTGTAGGAGAGAAGGGTAGGAGAGGAGGTTAGGAGAGAAGGGTAGGAGAGGAGAGGAGGTTAGGAGAGGAGGGTAGTGTAGGAGAGGAGGTTAGGAGAGGAGGGTAGTGTAGGAGAGGAGGTTAGGAGAGGAGGGTAGTGTAGGAGAGAAGGGTAGGAGAGAAGGGTAGTGTAGGAGAGGAGGTTAGGAGAGGAGGGTAGAGTAGGAGAGGAGGTTAGGAGAGGAGGGTAGTGTAGGAGAGGAGGTTAGGAGAGGAGGGTAGTGTAGGAGAGAAGGGTAGGAGAGGAGGTTAGGAGAGAAGGGTAGTGTAGGAGAGGAGGGTAGTGTAGGAGAGGAGGTTAGGAGAGAAGGGTAGTGTAGGAGAGAAGGGTAGGAGAGGAGGGTAGTGTAGGAGAGGAGGGTAGTGTAGGAGAGGAGGTTAGGAGAGAAGGGTAGTGTAGGAGAGAAGGGTAGGAGAGGAGGGTAGTGTAGGAGAGGAGGGTAGTGTAGTGTAAGAGAGGAGGTTAGGAGAGGAGGTTAGGAGGGTAGGAGAGAAGGGTAGTGTAGGAGAGAAGGGTAGGAGGGTAGGAGATGTGTACTCACGCCATAGGACCCTCATGTCTCATGATCTTCACAGCACAGTCCAGGGTGCTCTTATACTTATGAGCCTCCAGACCCTGGGAAGAGGAAGAGAGGGGGAGAGAGAGGGATAGACGGAAAGAGGGAGAGGGAGAGAGAGAGAGAGAGAGAGAGAGAGAGAGAGAGAGAGAGAGAGAGAGAGAGAGAGAGAGGGAGAGTAAAAGGGAGGGAGGGAGAAGGAGGTTAGCCATGTTATCCTCCCAGCACCGTACTGAGGCAGGGTGGGTTCTGGGGTTCCGTCTCGTACCTGCATCCTGGTCTTGACCACATCCAGGGGCGTGTTCCCAAAGACGCTGATGGCCCCGGCAATGGCCCCAAATGTTCCAGTCACCAAGGGGTTAATGGCCTTGTCTGGGTTATCACCTGCAAGGGGGGGGGGGGGTCAGTATATCTCTGTCTGTTCCTCTCTCTCTTCTCACACACACATACACACACACACACACACACAAGCTAGGCGTCGTACCTTTGTACCAGTTCCTCAGGGAGGTCATGACGTAGAATCGGATGGCCTGGTTGGAGCCTTGCTTCAACACGGTGGCTGTCAGCCCCTGATAGGTCCCCATCACACCTGGAGAGAGGGGATGCGGGAGGGGGGGAGAGGGGGGACATGGGGAACAGAAGAAGGAAGATCAGAGGTAAGGACAGGAGGCTAGGGTGGAGAGAGAACATGGGTTGTTCTGGGGAAGGCATCAGGACATGTGCTGCCCCTGTTTGACCAGCAGGTGTCAGCATGCTCCTACTTCAGTCTGCATTTAGGAGTCTGCGAGTGGAAGCTTTCTCCCGGAGCATGGGCCCGCCCCCTTCTAGCCCCTCCCCCCTTCTAGCCCTGCCCCCTCACAGCTCCATGTCTTACCCTGTGTTCTGATAATCTCTCGGACTCCGTGGAAGAAGCCTTTGTATTTTGGGTTGGCGGAACTCTGGTCATGGATAAACTTCACCTTGGGGAGAAATAACATGCGTGTTATGTGAAGAGTGTATGTGTGTGTGTGTGTGTGTGTGTGTGTGAGTACAGAGCTTCATCATTGTTGCAGCATGGGAACAGTCACTCAAAGACCTGTTAACATATTCATGAGTTTGGAGGGAGCTCTGTCTAGGAATAATGGACACGGCCTCTTGAGGTGGAGCTCAGCCTGTGATGAGCCACACAACAACACACCAAGACTGGACAAGCTGCTCCAGCAGTCAGTCAGTCGCAGACAGGGACAAGCTGTCAGCCAGTGAGAGGCAGTCAGCCACTGACAAGCGGTCAGCCACTGAGAAGCAGTCAGCCAGTGAGAAGCAGTTAGCCAGTGAAAAGCGGCCAACCAGTGAGAAGCAGTCAACCAGTGAAAAGCAGTCACCCCTGAGGCCGGCTCTACACAGGGGCAAGAGGGGGCAGCGCCCCCTCAAATAAATGTCTTGCCCCCTCAAATCAAAATTTTAGAAGTTGAGAAAGCACATTTTAATACGCTCACAAAATTAACACATTACAAGTTGACAAAACGATCTGCAGCAGCAGAAACAGTCAGCCGAAAAAGGGACACACAGATTACCTCTCATATCGCTGGTGCAGCATGCAAATGAGCCCAGACGGAGCGGTAAAACTTTTTAACAAGCAGCAGCGTTACAAGCGCAGAGATGAACATTAGACACTCATCAGAAATCAGAAATGTGAAGGGGGCATCATGTGTACACAGGGCCGGCTCTACCTTATTTAGAGCGCTATGCGAGATTACTGCGTGCGCCCCCCCCCACCCCCCCGGGTGGATGATGATGGCCTCCTCACATTTCTGACTGCCCCCTCATATATGCCTGTCTAGAACCGGCCCTGGTTACCCCACACCCCCCCCCCCCTCCAGAATCCCACTGCACTCTGCCACTTTAGCACACAACACTTTCCATTTTAAAAACTTACTACTGTGAATTTTGCACCACTGTTTACACTACTGTGTATATACCCCCCCCCTCCCCCCTACGTACTATATATACCCATTCCACTCTGTACCTATGTTATTTGTACTCCCACGTTACCTGTATCATTTGTACTATTGCATTACTTGTATTATTTGTATCCATATCTGTAGTGTATTTTACATTGTATTCATTTTTATTTATTAGTATGCCACATATATGTTCTATGTTTGCTCATTCCTGCCACAGTGAATTCTATGTTTGTTAATCTTGCATAGCGAATAAACCCCCATTCTGATTCTGATTCAGTGAGAAGCAGTCAGCCAGTGAGAAGCTGTCAACCAGGGAGAAGCAGTCAGCCAGTGAGAAGCAGTCAGCCAGTGAGAAGCAGTCAGCCAGTGAGAAATAGTAAGCCAGTGAAAAGCAGCCAGCCAATGAAAAGCAGTCAGCCAGTGAGAAGCAGTCAGCCAGGGAGAAAGCAGTCAGCCAGTGAGAAATAGTAAGCCAGTGAGAAGCAGTCAGCCAGTGAGCAGCTGTCAACCAG
>CM059309.1:4785000-4795000 GCA_030340665.1 Neosalanx taihuensis | reverse complement strand
GACAGAGAGACAGACAGAAACAGAGAGAGAGAGAGAGAGATAGACAGGGAGAAAGTAAGAGAGACAGAGACAGAAACAGAGACAGAGACAGACAGAGAGAGGGAGAAACAGAGGGAGAGAGAGACAGGGAGGAAAAAAAGAGAGACAGAGAGAGAGAGAGACAGAAACAGCGAGAGACAGAGACGGGGAGAAAGACAGAGAGACTGAGACAGAGACAGACGGAGGGAGGGTGGGTAGGTGACCGAAGAAGATCATTCTGGAATGCTGGAATGGTCCGTCTGCTCAGTGAAGTAACCCTAACGAGCTTGGGGAACATCTGCTCCAGAAAACAAACAACTTCCTGTTTCGCTGTCGAGAGGTGCTGCACACCATCAACATGTAGAAGGAACCCATGCTGTGTTTGTGGATTTACTCTCTAGATTCATAACCAAGGGTGTCAGGTGGCTCAGCGGGTTAAGGTGTTGGCCTCATGATTGGAAAGTCATGAGTTCGATTCCCGGCTGTGGCTACGTGACGTTGTGTCCTTGGGCAAGGCACTTCACCCTACTTTCCTCAGGGGGGCATGTCCCTGTACTTGATGCAAGTCGCTTTGGATAAAAGCGTCTGCTAAATGGATATGTATTTTTTTTATCCATGCAGAGAGGGGGGGGGAACCTGCCATTCGAACCTGCCAGTTTGTGCGCACACACACAGACAAAAATCTCCGCAAAACAACCCCTAAACACACACACAGGCCACTCCGCATACTTCGCCAGAAGACGTCGAACTTCAAAAACGAATCATTAATAGACCCTTAATATTTTCTGTTTGCCTCGTCTGCGAGAGATGAAAGGCATAATTAATCTCTTCTTCTGCCATGTTAAGGTCTGTTCCCTCTATGCACGGCTATGTTTCATCACAGGAAAGGAGCCCATTAATTTTCCATGGATGTGTTTTTAACTGCCTGGAGCCCTGGGCTCAGATCCTCCATCTGTACCTCTGGGAGTACGGGGAACAGGTCTCTCTCTGTGGGCTGGGAACCTGTTACACTGAAGCGGATCACAAAGAGGATGGGTCTGCCTGTCTGTCTTATATACGTGTCTGCCTACCTGTCTGTCTGTCTGTGTGTCTGACTTCTTGCCTGTCTGTCCAGCTGTCTGTCTGCGTGCCTGTCTTCCAGCCTGACCTACTGTCTGTCTGACTGACTTCTTGCCTGTCTTTCTGTCTGCGTGCCTGTCTTCCAGCCTGGCTGTCAGTCTGTCCGACTCACTTCTTGCCTGTCTGTCTATCTGCCTGTCTGACTTCTTGCCTACATGTCTGTCTTCCAGCCTGACCTACTGTCTGTCTGTCTATCTGCCTGTCTGACTTCTTGCCTACATGCCTGTCTTCCAGCCTGACCGTCTGTCTCTCCAGGGGCGCCTGTCTGATACAGCTCCTCAACATGCCGAGCCACTTTCAGACATAACAGAGTTCATGATACCGGAATACCCAGGGGAAGTGGCATTGACAGAAAAAGAGGGAGAGACAGAGAACGAGAGAGAGACAGAGAGAAAGAGAGAGAGAGAAACTGAGAATGATGGACAGGGAGTTTTAGTTTTTTTTTGCTCCCTCAAGCTCTGGCAGTTCGTGAAGAGAGGCCGGCTGAGGGAATGTGAGGGGGTGGGGGGGGGGGGGGGTTCGACTGTGCGCGCTGCGAGCGAGCCAGCGCTAAGGGAACGAGGGCTTTGACGAGCCCTCCGAGCCAACGAGGAGACAGACACTCTGAGAACCTCACACGCGCGTGCACGCACGCACGCGCACACACACACACACACACACGGCTGAAAGCTGCCACACACCACGGGAACGCACAAAGCGAATCAAGAGAAGACCTCCATTAGAACCTCCCTCCCCCAGGCCACACCAGCAATCAGCTTCCCTCTCACTCGGCGCGCATCAACCCCGGCCTTCCCCCCCATTGGCTGCTGAGCAGAGGAAGGAGTGATTGTACGGGTAGGGAATAGAGGACTTCCATTAAGCTGGTTGGCAGAGCCTCAGGGGAATCAAGGTCGCTCACGCGCACACACACACACAGAGCGAGGACAGGCCCTAAACTGGACCAGACCAGGTCCCCTTCTGCATGTCAAACTGGATCTTACAAGTCAGCACGATCTTTCTCCTCATTTTCTCTCTCACTCTCACGGCTTTTATAGTCCCAGGCCCTAGATGTATACAGAGTCATGTTGCACAGTCGGTTTAGGTGTCAGGCTAGTAATCAGAAGGTTCCAGGTTCGAACCCCGGCTGTGTCAACATGAGTTTGCGTCCTTGGGCAAGGCACTTCACCCTACTTGCCTCAGGGGAGAATGTCCCTGTACTTGCTGTAAGTCACTCTGGATAAGAGCGTCTGCTGAATTACAAACTTTAAATACTAACTGACTTAGCTAACTAACTTCTAAGTATTCAAACCAGGAAGTATTAGGGCAAAAGCTCATGTGAGCTCTGTGATTGGCTCAAAGAGAGGGCCAGCTCTGTCAATGGTTCATGATGAAGCTCTTCTTGTTGTTTGCCCATAAAGGCAAGGATACACACTGTCTGTCCAGTTATGGAGTTAAGAGTACAGGCAAAGAACAAATGTTGACGCTAGCACACACACACACACACTCACACACACACGAATCTGCTATACTGTTTGACAGCTCTGGGGAAAGTGTTGGCAAGATTTACCAAGTGTCAGACCCATGCTAGCTACCAGACCTGATGAAACATTACCAGATTACATCCAGATAACAAACCGGTTTATCTGATTCTTTTCATGGTCGAGTTACAGATCGTTACTCAGGACTTGGACCTGAGGAAAAAGCCCACTCTAACCTACCAGACTGATCATTCAGGAAAGCTATGCACAAGGTCCTGAACAGAGATATGTTGCAAACGTCACTCAGCCCTCCCCACCGCTCAGCTAGTCTGACTGGTTAGCCTAGCAGGGAAGGGGGGAGGAGCAGGAGGAGCAGGAGGAGGAGGGAGGTGGAGCGAGGGGAGTGCGGATAAGATAAGAGGAGTCAGGAGATCGCGACCAACGCGGCGCAAACAGCACGCCCTTGCGCAACGCCGCCCTCTTGTACCGCGGTGCAGGGTTCGACCGGGCGGAGATCACCACGCGCCCGGTAGGCCCGGAGTTAGGGGTGAGAGGGTCCAGGAGGGGGCTGGCAGGCAGGGGAGGGAGGGAGGGAGGAAGGGGGCGGGCAGGGGAGCAATGTCTTTTTCACAAAGGATGAAAGGTAACCTCGACATGGTTTCCGTCGTGAAAAATCCCTCCTCCCCCCCCCCCCCATGTCTAAAGGTCAGGACTTCCAACATTGTACTTAGTCCACCCCCTCCTCCCCCCCCCCCCCCCCAACCAAAGCGTTCCCCAGTCGCTCTCATGGCTGAAGGGGCTGATCGCACGGCCTTACAAGGTAGAACGACACGTTCGTTCAGCAGGTCCGCGTCTCCACGGAGACAGCTGCAGGTATTTCAATCTACCCCGTCCTGATATGCACCTGACACATGCATGGGAAACCCAGACCACGACTAGTAATCACAAGGTCCCTGGTTCGAAACCTGGCTATGCCAACATGACCTTGGGCAAGGTACTTCACCCTACTTGCCTCAGGGGGTATGTCCCTGTATTTGTTGTAAGTCCCGCTGGATAAGAGCGTCTGACACGACTATGAATTAGAAGAAAGAAATTATCCCTCATTAGTCCCCTAATGGGGAAATTTCAGAGGCGCACACATTTATTCAATGCATTGGCCGGGATTCGAACCCCCACTGGGAACGAAACCCAGGCTTTCTGCACATGGTAGGCAAGAATCCTACCACTGAACCACCGGTGCTGCCTAGATAGTCTTAATCTATAGTTGTGTGCTACTGCTAATTCCCCTCAACATCGAATTAGTCTGGAGTACTGAAGCTGTGCGGATCACCATGGTAATCGAGATCCCAGACCGCTGACAAAAAACAGTGTGTTTGCAGAAACTGCACACACTCAGTGGTTCTTAACCTTGTTGGAGGTACTGAACCCCACCAGTTTCATTTGTGCATTCACCGAACCCTTCTTAATGGGTCGTGTCATCATGAATCATACGAGTCGGATGTGTGTGTTGACCTCCGCTGAACCCCTGAGACTGACTCACAGAATCCCAGGGGTTCGATCGAACCCAGGTGACGAACCACTGGACTAAGATACCACTAACCAGGATGACACGTCCTGTGTGCTGCACAAAACTCAGCACAAAACACCCAAACCCTGCTGTTTGCCAAGGTACGTCAACTGGCACCCTGTAGTTAGTCCGTATGACAAGGCCTTGTCTGCTCCACTGTCTGAGCCTCCATTAATCATGAACCACAGCTCAACTCATCATTCAATATTGGCCAAGGCTTTGAGAAGAAACACTGTTTGCGTTAACTAACAGCGGTTCATTCGGTGTTGTTGATTTCTACCACGCTGGAAAAATGCAACAAGGAAATAGAGATTCTGAATAAAAAAAAATACGTAAAGTGCTTATTTACTTAAACTTAAAACCATGGACCCACGAGAAGAATTTGGAAAAGTTCCACGTCAAACTCATTTAAATAAAGGTCTCAGCCAATAGGATGAGCCCTGATTGATCAGGTGACACTCAAGAAACGGATGATTTTACCAAAGTTTAATGAAGTTTTAACATAATTATACGCAGATCTACACGTCTTCATGTTCATTTCACGGAATCATAGTATGATAGTTTGTCTGGGTACGAACTACATTTCTTCATGTAGCAGATCTAGTGTTCCTGCCAGACATGTTAAGTGAGAAGTCGATTTGTTTGGACTGAGTGCAACAACATTTTGCACTTTTTTCTTCCACAATGCAGCTTTCATCATCTGACAACCCGCAATGTTTGGTGGACTCGTCGTTATGATCTGATGCTCTTTTGCAAAACTCTGGCTCTCTATTGGAAATCGCTTTTTGGATAAAAGCGTCTGCTTAATAATAATGAATTATGTTCATGTTTTAAAAACATCACACGACTTTGCACATTCCGCTTCCAGCGTCATTCTCAACGTGGATCCAGCCGCATGACAGCTTCCGCACATGGACGCGCTCACCTCATAGAAGTTGCTCAGCGGCGGCGCGCAAACACGTTTTTGTGAGAAAAAACCCCCCAAAACGATCGAATTGTTTTGTTTTTAGTGTCGACTTTGCAAGCTTTTGTTGGACGGGTGTACAATAACATCGTTGTCTCTGGAGCATAACGGTCATCTGTTGCAACAGGCGTGCCAGGTCTTGGAAAATGGGGTTAAAATATCAAATAAAATAAAACTTACCTGCTAAAATCGCCTTCCCAGGGTGAGTTAATTTCGCTTTTCCTCCGGGCGCAGCCGCTGCCAGACACCTCGGTCTATGAAACGGGCTGACAAATTGAGCGTTCCCTTGCATCTTTCTTTAAAGAAATATTACCATCAAGCTTTAAACGAAAAGTCGATCAAAGTAGTATTCGAGCACAAAAAAAAAAAAATAAACTAGGGCGTCATCCAACCCTGGTTTAGTGCCAGAGTTCAAAGCTGAAGCCACGGGTCCAGTTCTGCTGTTTATGGACTAAAGTGACTTGCAGGAATCTCCGTCTCTGTGCTGGAGGGGAGACACACCGCTGGCTGCCTTGAGTGGACTGAAACTCGACACCCCACCGCGGAGAGAGAGAAAAGAGAGAGAGACGGGTCACTTTTGTTCCACATCAGGAAAAAGGCGGGGCTCTGCTCTAGTCTCACTCGCGCTCTCTCTCTCTCTCTCTGTGTGTCGCTCTCGCTCTCCCTCCCTCCACCCCCCCTCTCTCTCTGTTTGTCTCTCCCTCCCTTTCTCCCCTACCCTCCCCTCTCTGACTCTGTCTCTCTGTCTCTCTCTCTCTCTACGTCATGTTTACGTGCTTCGCTCGCTTTTAGGTGGAGCAATATTGGTTTGGAGAATCCAATTTGACAGGTTGCCAGATTCGTAATGTAACAAGTAGCTTATAGGATGTATAGAAGAAAAACCCTGGGGAAGAAGCACTTACCGAACCACGCGTACACGAGAAATAGTCTGGACAAAGACGCCTCGTCAGGATCATCCATCAAGCTTTCACCCCCTGACTGTCGTTAGGTTTCGCACAGAGATCAGTTTATGCAAGTAGATTCAGTCCTCTCTATTGGAAAAACAAACTATTTTTTTTATTCCACTATTCAGTAGAATGTGGAGAAACACAACGGGGAGGGAATAGATCGGGGTGGTCATAACTCAGTGGTCGATCATTTGACAGGTTGGTTCAAAATATCTTCTGTATTAAACGTCTCTATGGATATTAAATACAGTGTGTCAACGGTCGTGTTGAAAGCTGATGTAACCTTTACAATGTCCATATATGTTCTGTTTGCTCTCTCGTGCCATAGTAAATTCTGTGTTTGTATATCTTGCATAGCGAATAAAAACAGATTCTGATTCTAATTTCATGGGAGGAACAAATAAAATATACAACTGTGTATTGAAAGTATTTAAAGCAATACTAGGGAAAGGGGTGTGTTTTTTATTCTAGGAGCGATACTAAAGAGACAAAAGACAAAAACCACATGTGTGTGTAAACTTTTATTTTCTATCGTTCGGAGAGCATGGCTTGTGCAGATAAATGGGGAGGGTGCTTTGCTTGTGCACAGCTAAAAGGGTGTCGTTATTTTCTTTCCCTCCATGACCCCCCACAGTGTGGACACAGTCTGGGTCATGGACGACACTCCACACCCATAATCCGTACGGTTATTCTAAAACATTCTCGTTGGTTGCTGAAAACAGAAAAGTAAACATATCTTGTAAGTCTTTGCTGCTGCAGAAACGATCGTGCTGAAAAACAAAGGTGGGTAGGTTTCGTGTTGCGGCCCTTTTTTGTATTTTATCATTTTTTATTACAAAAATTAATATGCTTTTACAACTACAACAATACTCTATAGATAATACATATGGTACGGTCGTTTCCCATAAGACTGAACTTATTTGATTAGTTAGGCGTCTCAACATAGCATCTTAAATAATACACGGTTCTCCATACATTAATGAGAGGGACTCGGGAACCACTGGTACCGGGTTCTGTTGACCTGGGTGTGTTTCAGCTGACGGATCAGCTGATATTCAGTTCCAGTGTGCCAGTGGGCGGTAGGGGGGTGGGGTGGGGTGAGAGAAGGTGGGCGTGAAGGTTTCCGAGGGTAAAACGGGTGTGGGTTTTGAACACAGCGTGAGAGGAGTGCCCCTTCGCCGACCTACTGGGTCTCGTGAAAGGGGGTTGTACCCCCTAGTTGCTGCGTTAACAGCGCCAACATAGCTTGGCAGCACATGCAGATAAAAACGGCTCTTCATCCTCAACGCTGTTACGACCCTGAGTCCAGAACCGTCCGAATGTGGCTTACCTCTGAACTAACCCGTCTAGTATCCAGGCTTCTTTTTGATGCGGTTACCATAGAAGAAGACACGATAGTCAGGCTTGAGTATGATGTTACCATAGAAGAAGACGGGGTGGTTCAGGCTTTAGTATTAAGTCACCACAGAAGAAGACAGGGGCATTCAGCTTAACGAAAAAAAGGAGAATCAGTAGTGCGTGTATGGCATCTTTCCCAGAAGTCCTTGGTGCTGCCAGTGTGTGTGTGTGTGTGTGTGTGTGTGTGTGGGGCAGTTCGTTCCTCCACTCTCTGTTTTAGAACACTGAGTTCTTGTTCGGATGATTTGACCCAACCAACAGAACTCCACTGCCCAAGAACAAGCGTTACAAACAAAGCTAATAAGACAGACAGCCCATGAAACCAAAAAAAGTGAGTGATGAGCTGATTTCGCTCCTCCCCCAGTCTCCTCCTCCACCTCCTGTAGATAAGGCCATTGCAGTGCTTTCGGAGGGGAGGGAGAAGGGAGGGGGGGGGTCGAAAAGCTAGATGCAGTGTCACCCCACCCCCACCCCCCGGCAACAAAGTGTCTGTCATCAGTGCTGAGTTTCGTCTCTAGAAAGCCAGAATTCCTAGAGCTGTTACCCCGTCCAATACTTGTTTACGCAGAACGGCAGGAGTACCTGAATGAGGGAGGGGGGAGGAGCTTATCGTCTACGCGTTGTTTCCTGCTGTGAGAGTTAAAAGCTGACTTCATGCCGTGTCGCGCTGATCCGAGTTTGACCGCAAGGTGGGGCAGTGCGTTGGGGTGTTGGGATGGGATGGGTGGGTGGGGGGGAGCAGCGAGTTAGGTTTCAGGGGGTCTCCTCTACATACTGTCGATTGGGCTGGGTGACACCCAGAGCAGCAAGGTTTGCGGTTTAGGTCCAGTGTGGGGGTGTGTCTGTGTTTGGGTGGTGGTGGTGGTGGGGATGGATAGGGGTTGGTTGGGGGGGGGGGGGGGGGGGCGTAGACAGGACTCTCCAAGGCTCCAGGTCTACATGTTGTATCCATAGGGCGTCTGGGTGGGGTAGCCAGGAGCAGCGTAGCTGTAGGGGGGGTAGCCTGGCTGGGGGACCACGGGGGCCGGGCCTGCTGTCAACATCAGCTGCTGACCTGCTCACACACACACACACACACACACACACACACACATACACAACACAGTGTCTCTTACAACAAAATTCAAATGACCAATCACCTACCAAACACAGAGAATGACCAATCATCTAACAAAGACTGAAAGAATGACCAATCATCTAACAAACACTGTAAGAATGACCAATCACTTTACAAACACTGAGAACTATCAATCACCTACCAAACACTGAGAATGATCCTTCACCTACCAAACACTATCAGAATCACCAATCACCTACCAAACACTGAGAATGATCCATCACCTACCAAACACTGTGAGAATGACCAATCACCTACCAAACACTGAGAACTTTCAATCACCTACCAAACACTGTGAGAATGACCAATCATCTACCAAACACCGTGAGAATGATCCTTCACCTAACAAACACTATCAGAATCACCGATCTAACACTGCGAACTATCAATCACCAACCAAACAATGACAATGATCCATCACCTACCAAACACTGTGAGAATGACCAATCACCTACCGAACACTATGGGTGCAGGTTCAGTGACTTCCTCTTCCGTCTTCCTCTGCCCTTCAGCCTCCTCCAGCTTGTCCACCTGGTCACACGGACAAGGGGGACGGGGTCAGAACTGGACAGGTGGTCAGCATTCACACACACACACACAAACAGGCAAACACACACACGCAGCCAAATAACCCACACACACAGGCGAGCAGGCGCATACACACACAGGCGCACACACACAGGCAAGGACACGGAGAGATACACACACGTGGGCATCATTTCCATTACTCTCTAGGTACTTGGTAGTGTTCTATGCAGTCTACAGCAGCGTGGGGTTATGCTATTGACCACTACTGTAACACTTATCATAGCACACACACATAGAGCCTCAAACTACAGTGCCGGGATGCTATACAACAGTCAGTCTGCAGCACTGGTGCGATCACTTCTAGGGCTGGTAATCCGAAGGTACCCGGTTCGAACCCCGGCGGTGTCAATATGACGTTGTGTTCTTGGGCAAGGCACTTCACCCTACTTGCCTCAGGAGAGAATGTCCCTGTAGTTGCTCTGGATAAGAGCGTCTGCTAAAATGACTCAATGGAAATGGAAATGGAAATCTCTCTAAAAGGAGAGACTATTATGCTCTGATGTGCAACACTGCATTCAAACAAACCACCACACCAACTTACAGTGGATGACTTGTTACAGCCTTTATCCCAGGGTTGTCAGACTCCAGTCCTCGAGGTGCCGCTGTCCTGAATGTTTTAGACGTTTCCCTGCTCCGGCACACCTGATTCTAATGAAGGGTCCTTATCAAGCTCTGTGGAGGTGTGCTGGAGCAGGGAAACATCTAAAACAGGGGTGTCCAATCCTGGTCCTCGAGGGCCGCTGTCCTGAAGGTTTTAGATGTTTCCCTGCTTCATTAGAATCAGGTGTGCCGGAGCAGGGAAACATCTAAAACCTTCAGGACAGC
>CM059309.1:4777500-4780000 GCA_030340665.1 Neosalanx taihuensis | reverse complement strand
ACACACACACACACACACAGGTATATTCTACATCGTCATGCCATCAGTGATAAGGTTACATGCAGATACACACACACACACACCTGGTAGTCTTCCTCCTCAGTCAGCAGGTTGTTGAGGGCCTCATTCACTCCCTGGTTGTTGTGGCTCTGGACAGATCTCAGGTAGGGTTTAACCAGCTTCAACTGGTTCATCTGGACACACAGACACACACACACACATACACATTATTTCAGAGGTCGGTCATTTACGATATCTGTATTTGAACTACAGCTGCAGATTTATTCCACGTTCTCCTCTGAGCGAGGCTACCGTACTGCGCACAGTGCGGTTACCATGGTGAAGCGGGTCGTGCGGTGATGCCCCGGGAGGCAGGTCGCCGTGGTTACCTTGGTGAAGTAGGTGACTGCGCGGCTGTGGTCGAGCCGCGGGGACAGGATGGAGAGCAGGTCGTTGATCAGGAGAGGCTTGTAGTCCAGGTAGAACTGGAGAGCCTTGTAGTACAGCTCCACATTAGCCACCTGGAGACACACACACACACACAATCAAGCAAGAAACACACACATAAGAGACACACACATGTAAGAGACACACACGAGACACACACACACATACAATATAATAATATTGAGAAATTGAGACATACATACACACACACACACACACAGTAAGGATCACCCTGGAGGCTCAATTGACACAATACACACACGATAGTAATACATATTGAAAGAATACACACACACACTAAGTATCACCCTGGAGACTCAATGGACACAATACACACTCATGACAATAATAAATATTGAAAAAATACACACACACAGTAGCCCATATTGTACACTCAATACAGCGGTTGGTGAACACCTGTTTACCTTTGCGATGATGTCCTTGAACGGGCCCTCCTTCCACGCGTCTGTAGGATGTGACATCATTGTGATGACGGCGTTGTCAAACTCCTCGTACTTGTCATAGAGGAACACCAGCTCCGCCCACAGGTGAGACTGCTCAGCCGCCCGCAGCACCTGATTGGACACAACAGACAAAGTGAGCTTGCGCTCTTCCCCCATCCCTCTTCCCCCCATCCTTCTCCCTCTCCACCTCATCTCTCTCCCCCCTTACCCCTCCATCCCTCTCCCCTCCTTACCCACCCCATCCCTCTCCCCCTCTTCCCCCCAACCCTCTCCCCCTCCTCCCTCTCTTCCCCCCATACCTCTCCCTCCCCTCACCCCATACCTCTCCCCCTCCCCCCCAATCTCTCTTATCTCCTCCTTCTCTCCCCCTCCTACACCCATCCCTTCCCCAAATCTCTCCTCTTCCCCATCCCTCTCCCAGTCCTCCCCCATCCCTTTCATCCCCTCCCTCTCTCCCTCTCTCCCTCCCTCCCCCGAACCTCTCCCCTTCCCCATCCCTCTTACCCCCCATCCCTCTCCCCCGCCTCCCCGATCCCTCTGCCCCAGCCTCACCCATCCCTCTCCACTTCCTCCCCCCATCCCTCTCTCCCTCTCTCCCCCCACCTTGGGGATGTTGACCCTGGACCAGAAGAGTTCCAGGTGCTCCCTCATCTTCTCGGGCTTGAACTTGGAGTAGAGGATGGCCAGCTCGGTGAACATGCCCATGTGGGCGCGCTCCAGCCCCAGCGCCGCCTCCAGCAGGCCAATCAGCTCCTGGAAGAAGCCCCGGTCCTGATAGTAGCCAATCAGCTCCTCCAGCTCGTCGGCGTGGATCACGATGTGGAGGCCGCAGATCTGGGCCAGGCGGAACTGCTCCCCGTCCACGCAGGCAAAACACACCTGGGGGGGGGGGGGGGGGGGGGGGGGGGGGAGGGGGCAACGATCAGCTAACCATCTAGGCCTCTGACATGGTGCAGTTAGGTTTGACAGTTTTTACGCACGTGTGTGTGTGTGTATATACAGTAATCCCTTGCTATATCACGGTTCACTTTTCACGGTTTCGCTACTTCACAGATTTGCCTCGTGCATTGTGTTCTGCATTCTGATTGGCTAAACAGTCTCTCCAACACAAACCTGTGCATCAATAAAGTTGCGGTTTACAGGATACAGTACTTTAATTTGTTAATCGAATGCTTGGGCCTGTAAAAAGGGTTTGTTCTTTGGTTTGAATTAAGTATCTAATTGTATAATAATTGTAAAAAAAATAAAGGTTTTTACTTCACGGATTCCGCTTATCACGGGTTCTTTTTTACATTAATTCATTTAGGAATTTAGGAATTTTTGGAACGTAACCCCCGTGAAAAACGAGGGTTCACTGTATACAGTGTGTATATGTGAGCGTTGGTGACAGACGGTACAGTGCATGTGTGTTTGCGACATACAGTGTATGTGTGTATGTGATATGCAGTGAGTGTGAGTGTGCGTGTGTGCAGGCTCCCCATCCCACCTCCTTCCAGGTGCGGGTGCTGTTGGCCTTGCGGGCGCTGTCCACCGCAGCCTGGTACTCCCCCAGGTGCACCAGCGTGGACGCCAACCGGGCGAAGTTGGAC
>CM059309.1:4595000-4772500 GCA_030340665.1 Neosalanx taihuensis | reverse complement strand
CGGATCCTTCCGTCGGACCAGGTAGCGTGCCTCGCTCTTGAACAGGGAGTTGTCGTTGCACACCTGCAGCAGAGAAGCAGTTCAGTACTTCTTGGAATACTCACAGTTGTATCAACAACACGTGTGTGTGTGTGTGTGTGTGTGTCTATACACACGCACACACACCTTGACAACAACCTTTAATAACCAGGTGCGTAAGGTGACCAGCTTTTATCCAAAGCGACTTACAGGCAAGTACAGGGACATTCTCCCTGAGGCAAGTAGGGTGAAGTGCCTTGCCCAAGGACACAACATCACATAGCCGCAGCCGGGGCTCGATCTCACAACCTTCCGATCATGAAGGTCGCCTTAACCCGCTGAGTCATCTGACCCCTCTACAGTAATCAGGCGTGTGTGTATCCTCTTGGCAAGGTCTGTGTGTGTGTGTGTGGTACCTTGATGAGCTCCAGGTCACACTGGCCCCTCTCGTAGGCCACGCAGGCCAGGTGCGGGTCCCTCTTGGCGCAGTAGCGGCCGACCACGGCGCTGTCGTAGAACGTGTTCTCCTTCAGGAAGCGCTCCGGGTTGTTGTTGCTGTCGATGTAGATCTTGGCCAGGGCATTGTGGGTCGCCGGCTCCTCGCACCCCTCCTGGATACGAGCCTCCAGCCACGGCAACAGTAGCTTCAGTCTGGGGGGGGGGGATCATGTGTGGCAATCAATGTATTGAAAATGTAATGAATATTCCCATGTTAGCTCATTAATACATTCGTATTTTTTAATAACTCGAATAAATAGACCTGAGACATGAACATGTACTCCAATACGCAAGATGAAACATATAAAGAACGAAAAGAAAACACAAATAAATGCTAAATGTGCTCAAACTAACGTACAGTCAGTACAGTCGTACATCCACACCCATAACAATTACATTGTGCACACTCAGACATCGGAGACTCCCTTTTAAAAAATTATTTATTTATTTATTTTTACAAAAAGGGCGGGAAAATGCCAACTGCCGCCGATAGCATGCTGCACTGTCTTTCCCGCTGTTTTCCTGAACCTCACCCAAATACAGGCCGTTTTTTTTTTATAATGACCATTTAAACCATGACTTCACAACTGATGGAGATGGACACACACTAAAATATAGGCGCACACACACACACACGTTACCTGTTCCTCTTCTCCACCTCAGCCACCAGCTCGTCGGTGGAGAACTGCCCTTTCACCACCGTGATCAAATTCTTGATGACGTCCTCGGAACAGTCCACATCTAGCAGACCTCCGATCACCACAGGGAGACGACTGGGGTTCACCTGTAACACACACACACACACACACACACACACACACACACACACACACACACACACACACACACACACACACACACACACACACACACACACACACACACACACACACACACACACACACACACACACACACACACACACACACACACACACACACACACACACACACACACACACACACACACACACACACACACACACACACACACACACACACACACACACACACACACACACACACACACACACACACTTCGGCTGACACTCTCTGCTATCCCATTCAGTTCCATATACTTCAAGGGCCTATTTTCTGTAGTCAAGACCCGTTTGGAAGGAAGAAAGCTTTCCGGAACCTTCTGGACGTAGATCTCGATGTACTTCTGCAGCGTGTTGCGGTAGAGGTAGAGGACCAGGTCGTGGACGAAGTCGAAGCGGTCACACACGATGATGAGGGGCAGCTGGTCGGTCAGCTTGGCTTCCTGTGCCGAGGAAGAGGAGGATGAGGAGGAAGAGCGGCAGGTCAAACATGGATGCTTATGACCAGCACATCTTGGTTGATGAGGGAAACGATTCCACAGCATCTCGCGGCTGTTGAACACCTTGATAGAATATGACGGGTGTGGGTTTGGTTTGAAATATCGGTAATAGCAGAAAAGGTTCCATAAGTAGTCATCTGGACACTGTTTTCAAAATGAAGACTTTTCGAGCCCCATCCAGGAGTTATTCTTACTGAGAAACATTGAGATTGATTCCTGGATGGGGGTCGAAACGTCTTGGAAAACAGTGTCCAGATGACTACTTACGAAACCTTTTCTACAATGGAACGCTCCTGGACAAATGAGGGTCCGCACCGACGTGTGGGTAACAATCTTTTTCAATAAGTGAGAATGAGAGAGGGTTCTCTGTGCAAATAGACAAAGTGCGGCGCTGTTTATAAGACTCCCATCGCCCACCCCATGTCGTGTCTGTCCCTCTCCCCTCTCCCTCTTTCATTCTCCCTCACCCTCTTTCATTCTCCCTCTCCCCCCTCCCTCTTTCATTCTCCCTCTCCCCTCTCCCTCTTTCATTATCCCCCCTCCCTCTCTCATTCTCCCTCTCCCCCTCCCTCTTTCATTCTCCCTCTCCCCTCTCCCTCTTTCATTCTCCCTCTCCCCTCTCCCTCTTTCATTATCCCCCCTCCCTCTCTCATTCTCCCTCTCCCTCATCTCTCTCTGCCTCACTCCCTCATTCATTCATTCTTCTGTCCCCCCCTCATTCCCCGCCCCCCGTACCTTCAGGAAGTTCTTGACTCTCTCCGGGTCGTAGCAGTTGCTCTCGCGGCAGATCCTCTCCACCTCCTTGATCTGGCCCGTCTTGCAGGCCGACTGGATGTACTTGAAGTGGACGTCCGGATCCTGGCTGAAGTTCACGATGGAGCCCAGGAAGTAGAACAAGCCTGAGAGGAAGTGGGGGAGGGGGGGGGGAGTGAGGGAAAAAAAACATTACATTACAGAAACCAAACGCACAGAAATCTCGGAGCCCTGCCGCAACCAGGATCTCATCTCATTCCCCCCAGCCCCCAGCCCCTGCCCCTTCCCCCAGGGGGGCCACCTACCCTCGTAGCTCTTGAAGGACTCGAACAGCTCCACCAGGGTGTTGGCGCCCAGCTGCTCGTGGTACTTGGACGCCACCTGGACGCTCAGCTGCAGGTTCTGACGGATGTTGGCCGACAGCATGGCTCTCAGACACTCCACAGAGTCTTCCACTGACAGGGAGCCAAAGAAGTTCACCAGCCACTGGAGGGAGGGAGGGAGGGAGGGAGGGAGGGAGGGAGGGAGGGAGGGAGGGAGGGAGGGAGGGAGGGAGGGAGGAATGAGGGAGGGAGGGAGGGAGGGAGGGAGGAATGAGGGAGGGAGGGAGGGAGGAATGAGGGAGGGAGGGAGGGAGGGAGGGAGGAATGAGGGAGGGAGGAAGGAGGGAGGGAGGAATGAGGGAGGGATGAGGGAGGGAAGTACGAAAGAGGGAGGCAGGAATGAGGGAGGGAGGGAAGTAAGAAAGAGGGAGGGAGGAATGAGGGAGGGAGGAAAGAAAGAGGAAAGAAGGAAAGAGGGAGGCACAGAAGAATGAGGGTGGGAGGGAAGAATGAGGGAGGGAGGAAAGAAAGAGGGAGAGTGGGAGGGAGGAAAGAGGGAGGGAGGGAGGGAGGGAGGGAGGGAGGAATGAGGGAGGGAGGGAGGAATGAGGGAGGGAAGTAAGAAAGAGGGAGGGAGGAAGGGAAGTAAGAAAGAGGGAGGTAGGAATGAGGGAGGGAGGGAAGTAAGAAAGAGGGAGGAATGAGGGAGGGAGGAAAGAAAGAGGAAAGAAGGAAAGAGGGAGGCACAGAAGAATGAGGGTGGGAGGGAAGAATGAGGGAGGGCGGAAAGAAAGAGGGAGAGTGGGAGGGAGGAAAGAGGGAGGGAGGGAAGAATGAGGGAGGGAGGGAGGGAGGGAGGGAGGGAGGGAGGGAGGGAGGGAGGGAGGGAGGAAAGAAAGAAAGAAAGAAAGAAAGAAAGAAAGAAAGAAAGAAAGAAAGAGGGAAGGAGGAAAGAGGGAGGGACAGAAGAATGAGGGAGGGAGAAAGAAAGGGAGAGTCGGAGGGAGGGAGGAATGGAGGGAGGAAAGAGGGAGGGAGGGAAGAATGAGGGAGGGGGGGAGGGACAGAAGAATGAGTGAGGGAGGGAAGAAAGGGAGAGACGGAGGGAGGGAGGAATGGAGGGAGGAAAGAGGGAGGGAGGGAAGAATGAGGGAGGGGGGAGGGACAGAAGAATGAGTGAGGGAGGGAAGAATGAGGGAGGGAACGAAGAAGACAGGGAGGCAGAGAGAGAGAGAGAGAGAGAGAGAGAGAGAGAGAGAGACAGGGAGGTTAATACAGACAGAGACAAGCACCCACAGTTTGAAATATTCCAACACTGTAGGTGTGTGGGTGGTTGGGGGGGCAGAGGGGGGGTTTCTGAGACGCGCTCGGCCGTACCTCAGGGTTGAGCAGGTGCGTGTGCACCACGGCTCGCTTGATGTCGTACAGGTCGGTGTAGTGCTCCAGCGCCCTCTGCAGGAGGCCTGCCTTCTCGCACAGCTGGGCGATGTGGGCGCGGTCGTAGTGAGTAAACATCTGATTCCCCAGGATGGCATCTGCCACCTACACACACACACACACACACACCAAAATAAACACGCACCCAGTCACACCACACATACCAATAAGAATACATACAACATACAACAGTTGTCTGTATTCCCTATTTACAGTATATACCCTTAGAGTGTGTATGTGTTGTGTGTGTGTTCTGTATGTGTGTTGTGTCTGTGTAAATGTTGTGTTCTGTCTGTATGGTGTCTGTGTTGTGTCTGTGTCAGTGTTGTGTCTGTGTGTATCTTGTGTCTGTGTTGTGTCGTGTCTGTGTTGTGTCTGTGTTGTGTCGTGTCTGTATCTTGTGTCTGTGTGGCGTATGTGTGTATGTTGTGTCTCTGTGGTTTCTGTGTTGTGTGTGTGGCGTCTGTGTGTATGTTGTGTCTGTGTGTGTCGTGTCTGTGTTGTGTGTGGACCTGCGGTGCGTGCATGAGGTTCATCTCCAGTAGGCGTGTCTGCAGGTGGGCCTCCGTAGGTCGGTTGTTCTTCAGGGCGTCCAATAGGAAGGAGGTACACTGCTGGATCAGACTGCCCTCCATAAACACATCCACAATCTGCCAATCAGAACAGAGAGCGGGAACACGGCCAGCCAGTCACAAGCTGAGCTTTAGACAGAGGTGTAGAAAGATACGAGTCTGACAGGAGCTCTGCTAAATGGTGACTTAAACGGATTGAAAAGAGCAAACTCTTAATTCATGACAAATCGGACTTCCTGCTGAGGAAGACCAATGCCAGCTGACAGAACCACTTCCTGTTAATGAGCAATCAGAAGAGCTAAAATAGAAACACTTCCTGTTAATGACCAATAAGAGAGCTAAAATAGAAACACTTCCTGTTAATGACCAATCAGAGAGCTAAAATAGAAACACTTCCTGTTGCTGATGACCATTACGAAAACCAGAACGAGAACATTGCTAACCAATGCGAGAACCAGCCCCCTTTTGAATCCATTTAGCCCTGAGGGACATCATTTACAATGGTAAACTGGCCCCAGACGCCCCCCCCCCCAGCTGTAAGCCTGCGTGTGTGTGCGTTTGTGTGTGCGTGTGTGTGTGTGTGAGGCTGACATGAGAAGACAGCTTAGTGTGCGTCTGGATTCCTGGAATAGCATGTCCATCTGGAATAACATAAGAAGGCTCCCAGGTCAGGCTCTGAGAGTGGGCATGCTCGCGCACGGCATCTAGGGAGGATTAGACAAACAAACCGTACAGTCGGTGAGGGTCGTTAACCATTTCAAACCTTTTCGACCGCTGTGTCAACCTTTGAGAACGAGCTTCGGATGGGGGTCGAAACCGTCTTGACTTTGAACAAAAAAAAAAAGTGTCCAGACGACTACCTCTCAAACCTTTTCTAGAATATTCCAACCACATTAAAAGCTGGTGTCGGACTGGTTGCGTCACGCACAAGGAAGCTGGTTGGGTGGAAGATTCTGGAAGGTTCTAGAATGTGCTGCTGATTGGTGTGACTTTTTGTGTCCTACCTGGTTGATGTTGGCCAGAGGTTCTTCATCCTGGACCAGCATCTGGGCAAACTGGAGCCCCTGATCTGGACTGACCCGCATCACGTTCCTCAACAGGAACACCCAGTCTGGGCTGTAGTTCACCTACACACACACACACACACACACAGTGTTAAGTTCATCTATCAGGTCCACTGTCTTGTATCCATCGATGTTCCTGGAAGGCGAGGTACCTTCTTGGCGTACAGCACGATCTTCTGAAACTGTCCGGTCTCAGCGAAACACTGGATCACCTTGCTGGGGACGTTGGCCCTCAAGTAAACGCTGAGGGCCAGGGTGGGTCCGCTGCCTTCACCAGGTCTCCCAGCTCCTCAGAGCACTCCAACTACACACACACACACACACACACACACACACATTTACAAACACAAAAACACATTCATGAATATTTCCCAGAGTGTGTGTTCAGTGTGCATGTGTGTGTTCAGTGTGCATTGTGTGTGTACAGTGTGCAGTGTGTGTGTGTGTGTGTGTGTGTGTGTGTGTGTGTGTGTACAGTAAGCATACAGTGTGTGTGTGGCACATTTAGAGTGTGTCTACACAGTGTGTCTGTGTGTGTACAGTTCGTACATTGTGTATAGTGTGCATGTGTGTGTACAGTTTTACAGTGTGTGTAGGTGTGTGTACAGTGTCTGTGTGTGTATGTACAGTAAGCATACAGTGTGTGCGCGCATGTAAAGTGTGCGTACAGTGTGTCTGTGTGTGTACAGTTTGTACAGTATGTGTAGAGTGTGCATGTGTGTACAGAGTGTGTGCACAGTTTTTACAGTGTGTGTAGAGTGTGCGTACAGTGTGCGAGTGTGTACAGTGTGTGTGTGTGTGTGTGTGTGTGTGTGTGTACAGTGTGTATGTGTGTGTGTACAGTAAGCATACGGCGTGGTGCGCATGTAGGGTGTGCGTACAGTGTGTCTGTGTGTGTACAGTGTGCATGTGTGTGTACAGTGTGCGTGTGTGTGTACAGTGTGCATGTGTGTGTACAGTGTGTGTGTGTAGAGTGTACAGTGTGTGTACAGTGTGCATGTGTGTGTACAGTGTGTGTGTAGAGTGTACAGTGTGTGTAGAGTGTACAGGCGTGTGTGTGCACTCCTCCAGTCTCACCTTGTCTTCTTTCAGCCACTTCTCCAGCAGCTGCTTGCGGCCCTGCTGCAGGACCGGCCTGCACAGCTCCAGGGACTCCAGCCTGTTGAGCTGGCCGGCGTCCAGCAGGATGCCAAAGTACTGCAGCAGGGGGGAGGCCTGGCCCGGCTGGGCCGCCACGCTCTGGAACTTACAGATGGTGTCCGCCGTGCGCAGGATTCCCTGGGGGGGGAGGGGTGGGGGGGGATTTTCATTTGAGAAATGTCAGGTTTGTCACAGCACCCAATTTAGGAATAAATAAATACTCATTTAGCAGATGCTTTTATCCAAAACGACTGTACAGTAATTACAGGGACATTCTCCCTGAGGCAAGTAGGGTGAAGTGCCTTGCCCAAGGACACGACATCACGTAGCCACAGCCGGGGTTCAAACTCACAACCTTCCGATCGTGAGGCCAACGCCTTAACCCGTTTGAGCCACCTGACTCCTCTTATTTAGGTCACCAAGACAACTCGTGTCCTCTGTGTCACCAAAACAACATATTTTCATATCTCCAGCCCCGGCTCCCGGGCTCCCTGGCCCCAGCCTCACCTTGGGGGCCGAGGCGGCCACCTTGGCCGCCTCAGAGTAGGACCCCTGGGTGAAAAGCGTGTTGAACTTCCTGCTGAACAGCTCCTCTGCCCCGGCCAGGTTGGACCTGACGGCCATCCTCAGACCCAGGTCCGGGTTCTGGAGGACGTTGGTGGCGTAGTTGACAATGTTCTCCTCCTCTACGCACACTGACAACACCTGAAGAGAGGAGGGGGGAGGAGAGAGGAGGAGGAGAGGGAGGAGAAGAGGGGGGGGAGAGAGGAGGGAGGAGGAGAGAGGAGGCGAAGAGAGAAGGACGAGAGGGAGGAGGAGAGAGGAGAATGAGAAGGAGGGAGAAGAGGGGGTTGAACAGGGTTGAGGAGGAAGAGGGAGGGGAAACAAGGAGATACAAGAAGAGAAGAAGGGAGAGAAGGAGGGATAGAAGGAGGGAGAGAAGAAGGGAGAGAAGGAGGGAGAGAAGGGAGGGAGAGAAGGAGGGAGAGAAGGAGGGAGAGAAGGAGGGAGAGAAGGAGGGAGAGAAGGAGGGATAGAAGAAGGGAGAGAAGGAGGGAGAGAAGAAGGGAGAGAAGGAGGGAGAGAAGGAGGGAGAGAAGGAGGGAGAGAAGGAGGGAGAGAAGGGAGAGAAGAAGGGAGAGAAGGAGGGAGAGAAGGAGGGAGAGAGGAGGGAGAGAAGGAGGGAGAGAAGGAGGGAGAGAAGGAGGGAGAGAAGGAGGGAGAGAAGGAGGGATAGAAGAAGGGAGAGAAGGAGGGATAGAAGGGACAAGGAAACATCGAGAAGGAGGAAGAAGAAGGGTTACAAACCGGACGTATAAAGAAAAAGTCCTTCGACCAATGAGAGGCGCAGGAAGTGGGACCTGGGGCCCGGATCCTCTCCTCACCTGACCCTTCTTGTTCACCCCGATGATGCCTGAGGTGGGCTCGTGCGGCGCCGTGACGAAGATGGTCTCGGCGCTGATGCGGTTCATGTAGATGCACACGCCGGACTCCAGGTCATACAGGTGGATGTAGCCGTACTTGGTGATCAGGTAGATCACACCGTGCTTAGTACCAATCTGAGAGAGAGAGAGTGGGGGGGGGGGGGAGGAGAGGGAGAGAATGAGACACACAGAGAGAGGGTGAGAGAAAGAGAGGGGGGGAGAGAGAGGGGGAGAGAGAGAGAAAAAGAGACAGAGAGGGAGGGAGAGAGAAAAGAGAGGGGCGGAAGAGAGGGGGAGAGAGATAGACACAGAAAGAGGGTGAGAGAGAGAGGGGGGGGGGGGGAGAGTAACAGAGAGGGTGTGAGAGCAGAGGGGAGAGAGAGAAAGAGAAAGAAAGGGGGGCAAATCAAATGTAGTAGAATGGAACGACAGTGGACCATTGAGTCCCTGCTAACTGGGTGTTAGCATCTCTGTTGCTGAGCAGCCAGCGGTCAGGGGTCAGGGGTCAGGGGTCAGGCGTACCTGCATGGCCACAGGGAAGTCTGTCTGGGCCTCGGGGGGGAAGAACACGTCCACCGCCTTCTTAGTGAACGGCTGGTTCCCTGTCGCTGGTGTGCCACCTCGATGATGTGCAGCTGCAACACGCACGCACGCACACACACACACACACACATGCACAGCGCACACACACGCGCAGGACTGTCACCAGGGAGTACATGGGACTGATGTAGAACAGGAACATCTCAGAGATCTCAAAAGAATCTGGAATGTTCAAAGACAGTTGTTGCTGTGTGTGTGCTTAAGTACATGCCTGTGTGTGTAAACGTGCACGCTTGTGTATGTGTGTGCGTGTGTATGTGCATGCCTGTGTGTGTACGTGCCTGTGTGTGTGTGTGTGTGGATGCCTCTGTCTGTGTCTGTGTGTGTGTGTGTGTGTGTGTGTGTGTGTGTGTGTGTGTGTGTGTGTGTGTGTGTGTGCGTGCGTGCGTGCGGATGGCCTGTGTGTGTGTGTGTGCATGCATGCCTGTGTGTGTATGTGTGTGCATGCCTCTGTCTGTGTGTGTGTGTGTGTGTGTGTGTGTGTGTGTGGATGCCTGTGTGTCTGTGTATGTGTCTGTGTGTGGATGCCTGTGTGTCTGTGTGTATGTGTGTGTGTGTGTGTGTGTGTCGAGTGTGGATGCCTGTGTGTGCGTGCCTCACCTTGCCCCCGGCCTGAGAGCGGACAGCGAAGCAGAACAGTGTGGATGGGGCCGTGTTAGTCTCCACCTTGAACTCCCCGAAGGCGGCGGCGTGGCCCTCGATGGGCTGGGACACCTTCCTGTCCACCGAGTACAGCTGCATGGCGCCCACCACACGGTTTTGCTGTGGGAGGAAGAAGGTGGGAGGGAAATGGCAGTCAAATATCAACAGTTTCCATGTGCCATATGTCAGGTGTGTGTGGTTGAAGTGTGTGTGTGTGTCCCAACACAAGCTCTTCCCCTGTCTGCCCCCCCCCCCCCCCCCCCCCCCCCCCCAATGGTGGATTTGAAAATTCTTGCACTCGTTGTGAGGTATATTAATGTTACTTGCTTTTCCGACAGGAACACTATTGCACGTTTGCGATGCATTGCTATTTCACTGTAACTTGTTTAACCGAACGCTCTTGTGGTTCTTCCCTTCGGTACTTGTTTGTTTTCCCACGATGTATGTTTCATAATCTGACTACCCGCACAGTTTTGGGGACTATCTTGTTGTTATGATCATGTGACCGATGCTCTTTTGTAAAGCTCTCTCTTGAAAGTCGCCTTGGATAAAAGCATCTGTTAAATGGGAGTCAGATGGGATTCAATGGGTTATGGTGTGGGGCTCATGATCGGAAGGGTTGTGAGTTTGATTCCCGGTTGTGGCTGTGTAACGTTGTGTCCTTGTGCAAGGCACTTCACCCTACTTGCCTCAGGGGGGAATGTCCCTGTGCTGACTGTAAGTCGCTCTGAATCTGTACATACCCTGATTGAATCTGTACATACCCTGTATATTCTGATTATACTGTTCATAATATGTATATTCTGAGTATACCCATATTTATTATATTCTGTTGTTAATAACTGTTTTGCACTTCTGGTTGGATGCTAACTGTATTTCGTTGCCCTGGACTTGTACCTGTGTAATGACAATAAGTTTAATCTAATCTAATGTAATCTAATCTCTGGATAAGATGTAATAAATGAATAAATGTAATGTAAATGTGTCTGTGCGTGGGTGTGTGTGGGCACCTTACCTGAGCAGAGATCCCGATGAGCAGCAGCCACTTCTGCTGCTGGTCCGTCCTGTAGTTGATGATCTGGCAGCCGGCAGACTGGCGTGCCGGTCGAACACCTTGGCGGGCTGGGAGTCGCCCTCCATGCTCCAGTGGTACACGGCCGTGTCGGTCACCAGGGCCACCGTGTTGACCGAGATCCACTTCCAGAACATGACCTCCTCGGTCATGGTGTGAGCCTTCATCTTGCTCTTCATCTCGATGTTGAAGATCTGGAGGGTCTTGGCAGCTGAGAGGGGGGAGGAGAGGAGAGAGGAGGGGAGGAGAGGAGAGAGAGAGGGGGGGGGGGGGGGGAGAGAGTGGAGAGGAGGGGAGGAGATGAGGGGGGAGATGAGAGAGGGGAGAGGAGAAGAGGAGAGTGGAGAGGAGGGGAGGAGATGAGGAGACGGGTATGGGGGGGATGAGAGGAGGGAGAGGAAAGGGGAGGGGAGAAGGCGGGGTGGGAAGAGGGGGGGAGGGGAGAAGACGAGAGGAGAGCGGAGAGAAGGGGAGAAGATGAGAGGGGAGTGGAGGAAGAGAGAGAACAGAAGAGAGGGGAGTGGAGAGGAGACGAGAGAGAAGAGGAGAAGAGAGAGGCAGTGAGCTGGATAGATCCAGTCTAGTTTCCTATCCCAGGTAGAGCAGGTGGGAGGCGCTGGTGGGGGGGGGGGGGGGGGGGGGGGGGGGGTGTGACTGACCAGTCTGGCAGAACAGACAGACTGAGACGGAGCAACAAACAGCAGTCTTTTTCACTGGGTGTTCTCTCTGGCGTGTGTGCTGGGTAGTCTGTTTGGGTAGTCTACTCATGTGTGTGTGCGTGTGTGTGTGTGTGTTTGAGTTCTTAAGAACAGGTAAGCATTACATGTACATTCAGCAGATGCTCCTATCAAGAGCGACTTACAGGAAGTACAGGGACATTCTCCCCTAAGGCAAGTAGGGTGAAGTGCCTTGCCCAAGGACACAACGTCATGTTTTCAGGGCCGGCATTCGAACTCACAACCTTCTGATTACTAGCACCATGAGAACAAGTCATCTTCAATGCTCAGAGAGAACAGTGGAACCAGTGTTCAGACTTCTTTAGACACAGACACACACACACACACACCCCTACGAGGTGCAGCATACCTTGAATGCGACAGAGAACGATCGAGAGATAAAGAAAGCTAGCTTCTCGCTCGACATCCCATTCAACACACAAACACGCACACCTCACCGTGTGTGTGTGTGTGATATCTGATGATGTCGGCCACACGGTCGACAGGACATGCTTAAACATGTAAGGCTCACACACAGCTGAGTGAGTGAGTGAGACAGAGGATGAGCTGGTCAACTTGGTTTGGTGGAATCCAAATGTTGACCAGGGATTCGGCTCTCGGGGTTTCTGAATCCACAAACATATGAGCATGTGTGTGTGTGTGTGTGTGTGTGTGTGTGTGTGTGTGTGTGTGTGTGTGTGTGTGTGTGTGTGTTGGCTGACCAACACACAATCGTGACCTTAACTATAGATCAGAATGGATTTAATGGAACCAGACCACTATGAGCAGAGGGAAGGAGACAGACAGGCAAGCAGACAGACAGACAGGAAGAAGAGAGAGACTCACCATCTGAGAGAGAACAGAAAGCGAAGGGGAGAGGAAAGAGCATAAGTGTCAATTGTAGGAAAGCAGGACGGGATTGAGGGGGAGAGAAAGAGAGAGAGAGAGAGAGGGGGATGAGAGAGAGAGAGAGAGAGAGAGAGAGAGAGAGAGAGAGAGAGAGAGAGAGAGAGAGAGGAGAGAGAAGGAAAGAAGGAGAATTACAGCGAGAAAAAAAGAATGAAAGACGGGCAGAGAGAGCGCGTACTAAGCATCGCAAGTCAGACAGCAACGCAGACCAGCGGTCAAACAGGAGCAAACAGGCCCCCCATAACGAGCGAGGTAAACCGATTCCCTCGCAGCTGGAAGGGGGGAGATTTTCTGCCAGCCCAGGACGCCGTCCGAAAACACAGGCCTGGGAGAACGACGCACGCCCTCATCCTCGAGGCGTAGGGAGATTTCAGACCGGCAGGGGGCGGCTAATCTACAATCACGCTCTCTAACGCTGAGCTAACCCCCCCACACCTTCCAAAAAGCAACTACAAACTGAAAGCCAATCCGTAATAAAGAAAAAAAATATAATATATTCTGTTACACATTTCAACTGAATTTCATTCATATGGAACCTTTAAAAATGACTTCCGTTGACCTAAAAGTGCTTTGCGTAAAATAACATACAAATAAACTCACGAATAAAAAACCCAATACGCCAGGCTCACAGACACCCACTAGAAAACGAGGTCAAACACATCAAATATGATCAAATGAAATTGTAAAAAATTATAATTAATAAACGAAAACGGCAAGGTATCCTGTCGAGCTTGGATTGAACGTGTGGAAGAAATTGGATTTCCAGTGTACCTACATTAATCACTGGAATCACTAACCAATAGAACTAGAACTAACCAATAGAACTAGTCATTGGATACTAGTTGGTATGTGTCCTCATGTGAGTTTGCTATTAATAAGAAGTAGATTGTGCTGATGTGTCAGGGTTAATAAAGGTTTGGGGTCAGGAGAAAGAGAGCTCCAACTATGATCTCTAGTCAGAGAGTGGTCATGAGTTGGGAGCAGCGAATCTCTTTCTCTGAAGACTGTTGTAACGCCATTACTGCCTGACTGTCACGATCTATGTTTACATTCTTGTGCCCTATAAAAGAAGGTCCTTCAGACGAGAGAGACACGTTCGAGACCTCAGCCTTGTGTCGTCTGGTTATTTCTCTCCCAATCTGCAGATTGTTAAATACATAATAAATCCAAAACTCAACTGAACTGTCACTCCGTTTACGAAGAGACGGACAAAACACTTTCTTTATCAAACGCCAGAGAAAAGAGCTACAGAGCCTTAGCAGCCTCCCAGAGATAGCGCAGGGTCGCGGTGGTCGTACCTTTCAGGGCGATGACCTTGCTGGCTGGGTTCATGATGGCGCTGTCGGCGGTGATGGGCCGCCGGATGGGGTTGCTGGGGTCGGCCATGTCGATGATCACCACCTGGTTCTGCTCGCCCACCTTCTCCCGGATGCAGATGAACTTGTCCGACTCCATGGTCAGGTAGCTGAAGCCGATGTTGGCTGGGTTCACCCCCAGGTTCTGCAGCTGGGGGACGGGGGAGGGATACGTTGGATACGGGGAAAACACACGGAGCAATACACACACACGCCGAGAACTAAATCACACGCTTTCAGAACCATCTACAACCCCCTCATACATTTACACATGCTCACCCCCCCCCCCCCCCCCCCCCCAAACAACCAGAAAACACAGACACACTCAAAACAACCTACCCAAACACCTCACCAGAAAACACACACACACACACAACACACACACCGAGGGGAAAAAAATCACAGGTTTTCAGAACCATCTACAACCCCCCACACATATATACACACACTCAAACTTCTGTACATATGGCCTGTGGAGTCAGATGGCTCAGCGGGTTAAGGCGTTGGCCTCATGATCGGAAGGTTGTGAGTTTGATTCCCGGCTGTGGCTATGTGATGTTGTGTCCTTGGGCAAGGCACTTCACCCTACTTACCTCAGGGGAAATGTCCCTGTACTTGCTGTACATTGCTTTGGATAAAAGCATCTGCTAAATATTTATTATTATGGCGTATTTAAAGAAAAGGCATAGGAGTAAGGTAGTAAACTAAACTATGTACTTAGCAGTAAAGTAGTAAACTAAACTATGTACATAGCAGTAAGGTAGTAAACTAAACTATGTACATAGCAGTAAAGTAGTAAACTAAACTATGTACATAGCAGTAAGGTAGTAAACTAAACTATGTACATAGCAGTAAAGTAGTAAACTAAACTATGTACATAGCAGTAAAGTAGTAAACTAAACTATGTACATAGCAGTAAAGTAGTAAACTAAACTATGTACATAGCAGTAAAGTAGTAAACTAAACTATGTACATAGCAGTAAAGTAGTAAACTAAACTATGTACATAGCAGTAAAGTAGTAAACTAAACTATGTACATAGCAGTAAAGTAGTAAACTAAACTATGTACATAGCAGTAAAGTAGTAAACTAAACTATGTACATAGCAGTAAAGTAGTAAACTAAACTATGTACATAGCAGTAAAGTAGTAAACTAAACTATGTACATAGCAGTAAAGTAGTAAACTAAACTATGTACATAGCAGTAAAGTAGTAAACTAAACTATGTACATAGCAGTAAAGTAGTAAACTAAACTATGTACATAGCAGTAAAGTAGTAAACTAAACTATGTACATTTGGTTCAAGAAGTGGTGCATCGCTGGTAAACTTCGTATCCTATATTATAAACTTCATATATAAACTTCGAAATCGTATATTTCTTCCTCTCAAGCATCCTCTTCTCGTCTTTCTTTCCACCCTTAGCTTCCTGTTCCTTCCCTGTCCTCCCAGATCGCTCCAACCCACCTTTCCCCCAACTCGCCCGGCCCCCTCGGCCACGTAGCCGTGCCTCGCCCACCTACCCGACCACCCCCCCCACGTCTGGCCCGCTGCCTGATGGCCTGTGACAGCAGTGTGTTCTGGGATTACGGCATCTGAAAAGGGCAGCATTCCAGCGCCGGCGGGGCCTTTTGTCGCGGCGCGGACGCTGTTTGCTTTCCGCGGGGTGGGTGGGGGGGGGGGTGAGGGGTGAGGGGCGAGGGGGGGGTGAGGGGTGAGGGGCGGGGGGTACAAACTGGGACTTCCGCTGATCAGGGGTGCGGGGGGATGGGGGGGTGCGTGGGGGGGTGGTGGTGGTTGGGTACCGAGGGGGGGGGGGGGGGGGGTTCGTAGTGTTCCAGAGGTTCCAGAACCATCTTCACCTGAACCACTGACCACTCGCTCTCTATCTCTCTCTCTCTCTCTGTCCCTCTCTCCCTTCTCTGGCGGTGCGAGGTTTTGCGAGGGCATAACTTTGCACCTGTTTGTTTGTCTCTGTGTGTGTGAGTGTGTGTTGACTGTATTTAGCGGGCTAGCCTAACCCTAACTCGCTGGCTGTGCAGGAAACAGCAGGTCAATGTGCCCGGGCAGGAATGCTAATGACTGGCCAGCTGAGCTAAGAGGTGCTGCTCACAGCTGGAACACAACGATCCAGGAGGGGACACACACACACACACACACATTAGGAAGATGAGGTAGACACAGGACAGCTGGCTGAAATGTCTCATTTTGACCTCAGGGATCGTTGTGTCAGGATTACACTGCCATCTAGTGGCCAATGAATGCACACGCCCCATATTTTACTATGAGGGCTCTTGGAAGTTGATGTCATAAATTTAGAATTAAACAAGCCCCCATGACCACTAGGGGGCACTATCCGACATGAATACCTGTAAGGCACATTAAAAGTGTCATCATAGTTTTTTGTAACTGCACGCCATGAAATAGTTATATATAAATATTCATTTTTTCTCTAGATATAACCATATGTTACGTATAGGTGCTGTTATCCATATTTTCCTATGTGAATTGTGAAAACTATTTCTCACTAGACCAGATAGGATCCTCAAGCAATTATCAAACAATCGCTCCCTTACTTTCTATATTTAGAACAAAAGCACCAAAGCTCTATTATTAACCGCAACTTTGTTTTCCGACACGTAAAAGGCCATTCTGGTCCCTCGATCTGTCTTCCCCTTATCAACTGTGATTCCCAGGGGGTCTCACTCGACAGATCCATCTGTCCCGTGACGGTGAGGACAGCTTAAACTCCGCCAAGTCTCTCTGATCTGACCCCAGGTCTATTTTCATGTCGTGGTCCCTGCATGCTTCAGGGCTGACGACGCTGTCTCAGACCCCGACCCAGGCAGGGAGGACGTCTCCATTCAGACAGAGGTCACTGAAGCACGGTCGGTCACTGAGAGGTTGAGATAAGCCAGAGACGGAGGTGTTGGAACCAAGTCGGTGAGAAGGATTGTGGGAAGGTTGGGAGAGAGAATGGTGGGGAGAAGGGAGATAGATTGGAGGAGAACGAGAATCGATAGACAGAGGAGGAGGAGAGGAGAAAGACGTGGATGGGTGAGGGGAGAAAGAGAGTGAGGTGGAGGAGGAAGAGAAAGACAGAGAGAAATCGAGAGAGAAGGGGGAGAAATCGAGAGAGAGAGAGAAGAGGGGAGAAAGACAGAGAAAGAGAAGGGGGAGAAAGAGAGAAACACGAGGGAAGACTGAGAAGAGGGTAGAAAGAGATAGAGAGGGAATGAAGGTGGGAGGGAGAGCGGGGCGAGGAGAGAGCAGGGAGGGGTGCTGGAGAAGGTGCCAGAACAGAGTAGAGCAAGGGGGAACATGGGGACTGGCTTCCAACCAGCAGCTGCCAGCGTCACCATGACAAGGCCCTGATGGACAAGCCCAACTGATGGACCAAAAATACCCCCAGGACTGGAGCCAACCAACTGAACCAAGAGAGGGGTCGAGGTATATTCACTTGTATATGACTTTCATAAAACCAAAAGTATAAGCAGTAAGCTAAGAACTATTATATTGTGACTTAACTGTCAATCTGTCCTAGAACGGCCAGGTGGTTGAAAATCAATCATGTAGATAAGTCAAGCGAGGCCTAGGTCAAATCACTTGGGAGGACTACATCTAACACCCCTTCCCACCGTTCAACTTGGTATGGCTTGAGAGGTGGCGGTCTATTTTAGTAGTCCCAGTGTGGAATGTGCAGTTGTTTGAGAAGATATAGAAGGCAGTTTTTACCTCCACCCATCCACCCAAACCCCTTTGACGAGGGCCTCTTACTCTCTTTCCTTCTCTCTCGCCGGTGCGCTCACGTCCTCTCTCTCCCTCCTCTCGTCCTGAGCTCGTCAAGCTACCTGTAACCATGGAGAACGTGCAGGTGTTCGATTCTCCGGGGAAGGGCGGGGGTTGAAAGCCATGAAGGAGATGTGGGCCGGAGATGTGGTCTTCTCGGAGCCCAGCTATGCTGCGGTGGTCTTTGACAGGTACTGGTCCAACTGAATGGTCTATCTCTGTGTGGTACCAAAGGATTCCTACTGTGTTGTCTTTGTAAAAGTAGTGATTTGATCAATGTCTATTCTTGATAAACTTTGTAGTCTATTGTAACTACTGTAGTTCTGACCTGCTAGCCTTGGTCAGTAAACACATATTAAAATGTGTTTACCCCCCTTAAAAAAACGACACAAAAATGACTTAAATACGTTTATTCCAATATGTTTACTGAGCAAGATGCAAAACTATCATCTGGTGGAATCAGATCAACTGAATTGTGGGTTCTGAACATAATGGCGTCTCTCCTGTCCTCCTCCAGCTGGCAGATAAGATCTGCCACAGCTGCTTCCGTCAGCAGCAGACCCTGCAGCGTTGCAGTCAGTGTAAGTGGTCGCAGTACTGCGACCGCACCTGCCCAGCGTGCTGCCTGGAACGAGCACAAGCTGGAGTGCTCCTCCATCAAGACCTACGGCAAGGCCCCCAACGAGAACATCCGGTGAGTGGAGAGGGGCGGGGGGGGGGGGGGGTGGAGGGGAGGAGGTGGGGGGAGGAGGGTGGAGAAGAGGAGGTGGGGGGAGAAGGAGGTGGGGGTGGAGGAGGTGGGGGGAGGAGGGTGGGGGAGAAGGAGGAGGGAGAGGAGGGTGGAGAAGAGGAGGTGGGAGAGGAGGTGGAGAAGAGGAGGTGGGGGAGAAGGAGGAGGGGGATGAGGGTGGAGAGGAGGAGGTGGGGGAGGAGGGTGGAGAGGAAGAGGTTGTGGGAGGAGGGTGGGGAGGTGGACGGAGAGGAGGAGGTGGGGGAGAAGGAGGTGGGCGAGAAGGGTGGGGCAGGAGGGAGAGGGAAGGCGGGAGAAAGGTAAAGGAGGTGGAAGATGAAAGCAGAGGCTAGTCTGGAAGCCAGGATGGATCGAGAACGGGATGGTTCAACCAGGGTTGTGACCTCTGACCCTCCCACCCCTCCACCCCTCTCATGACCCCCCCCCCCACCCCCTCCGCCACGGCATCTCCAGTCTGGCAGCTCGTGTCTGTGGCGTCAGGAGAAGGAGGGAGCGATCGTGTCGGACAACCAGCTGACCACCCTGGACGACCTGGAGAACCACATCGCCGACATGCCCGAGGATGACCTGAAGGAGCTGAAGGTGGACATCCACAACTTCCTGGACTACTGGCCGCGCTACAGCAAGCAGCACACTGTGGACACAGTCTCACACATCTTCGGAGTCGTGAGTTCTCCCTGCTCTTGGTTTGGATTTCTTTCTTGCTTTTTTTCCTGGTTTTTCAATCTTTGTAACTGACACCACCTCTCTCTCCGCCTCCCTCTTTTCCTCTCCTCTCCCCTCCTCTTCTCACCTCTCCTTCTCTTCTCCTTTCCTCTCCTATCCTCTCCTCTTCTCTCTTCTTCCTCTTCCTCTCCTCCTCCCACCTCCCCTCCTCTCCCTGCGTTCCTCTCCTCTCCCCTCTTCTCCCCTTGTTTCCTCTCCCCTACTCTCCTCTCCTCACCTCTCCCCTTCTCTCTTCTCCTCACCTCCTCTCCTCCTCCTCTCATGTCCCCTTTCCTCCTCTTCCCTGCTTTCATCTCCTCACCCCTCCTCTCCTATCCTATCCTCACCTCTCCCCTTCTCTCTTTTCCTCTCCTCTCCTCCTCCTCTCCCCTCCTTTCTTCTCCCCTCCTCCCCCTCCTCTCCCCTCCTCTCTCCTCCCCCTCTTCCCCTCCTCACCTCTCCCCTTCTCACCTCACCTCTCCCCTCCTCTCCTCTCCCCTCCTCCCCCTCCTCCCCCTCCTCTCCCCTCCTCTCCTCCTCCTCCCCTCCCCTCCCCTCCTCCCCAGATTAACTGTAACGGCTTCACAGTCAGTGACCAGCGAGGGCTGCAGGCGGTGGGAGTGGGTCTGTTCCCTAACCTCTGCCTGGTCAACCACGACTGCTGGCCCAACTGCACGGTCATCCTCAACCACGGCAAGTACGTACTGCGGGCAGAACCGCAACCTAGACGCAACCAGAAAAACAGCAACTCGACCGAGCCCTAGTCCGTCCCATGTGCACCCACGGGGTCATGTTCTTAGCCGAAGCGTGTATGTCTGCGAGCGTTGGAACAGTTATTGGTGTAAAGTACTTCCTGCTTTCTTTTTCAGCCAATCGGCTGTGAATTCTATGTATCACTCCCAAAGGAGGTGGGTCTCTTTCACAGAAAAAACCCTCCCTTCTCACCGTCCGCGCTAAAAACATCATCCAAATCCAACTCTTCAACTTCCGTCCTCCTCCGAACACTTCTCATCGCTATAGTAACCTCACCTTTCATCCCTTCCTGTCTCGTAACCAGGAACAAAAGTTCCAGTCTTCCCGCCAAAGTTCCGAGTTGTGTCACCGTAGCAACATCAGTCGCACCTAACTGACTAACGTGGATGTTGCTGGAAAGGGTCTTGGACTTCCTGTCTGGCGAATCTATTCTGCCTGCGTTCCTTCATCGCTCTCGTTTAATCCTTCATCACGCTAATCGGTTAGCATCACGGTGCTAACCACACATCAGCGTCGTCATGCCAACCGTTTAGCATCGGCGTGCTAACCCCACACACCACCATGCTATCACCGTTAGCATCATCTTGCTAACCCCACTCTAGCATAGCCGTGCTCATCATTGAGCGCCACTGTACTAATCAGGGGCCTCCTCGGTAGCATGGCCATGCTAATAATATAGCATCACCATGACAGCCCGAACCTATCATGGCATCGATGTGAGGAACCCCTTACCTTAACAAGGATAGATTCAGTAGGGAAATCTGTCTGGGAAGAGTGTGTGCATGGATCACCATGTGGTTCACCGATAGCGCACTTCAAAAGACTCCTACTTCCTCAAGGCCCCGTCTCAACCCCCACCCCCTCCCGTCCCCAGGATCGAGCTGCGCGCCCTGGGGAAGATCTGCGAGGGAGAGGAGCTGACCGTGTCGTATGTGGACTACCTGAACCAGACGGAGGCCAGGCAGAGGCAGCTGAAGCAGCAGTACTACTTCGACTGCACCTGCGAACACTGCACTAACACCTGAAGGATGACCTGAAGCTGGGCGGCAAGGAGGTGGACGGGGTCATGGTGGGTATGAGGGAGAGAGAGGGGGGGGAGAGAGGGGGGGGAGAGAGGGGGGGTGGAGGGGAGAGAGAGCGAGAGAGAGAGAGAGAGAGAGAAAGGGGAGAGAGAGGTGAAGGAGAGAGAGAGAGAGAGAGAGAGAGAGAGAGAGAGAGAGAGAGAGGGGAAGGAGAGAGAGAGAGAGAGAGAGAGAGGGGGGAGAGAGAGGAGGAAGATAGGTAGATAAATGGCGAGTATGCATGAGACAAGAAGGAAAGTACGAAGAACATACACAGAACTAAATATTGAAAATGAAAAGTTAGAGCAATATATGAAAATATATGTAATTCAGATTCAGATTCAGAATATTTTATTAATCCCCTTGGGGAAACTCTTTGGCAGGACAGTGCCCACCGAGGCAACACGACAAAGTACATTATCGGAACCCCATAATATATATAATATATAATATATATAATACTGTATATGGGTGTAAATGAATATATACTAGGGGGGGGGGAGGTGCAGTGGGATTGACTGGATGGGGGGGTGGCGGTGTTGATTGTTAATGTCATGTAAACTGTTTATGTCATTTTTCCTCCTCTTTTCCCCTCACCTCTCGTCCTCCCCTCCCCTCCCCTCCTCTCATCTCCTCCTCTCGTCCCCTCCTCTCGTCCCCTCCTCCTCTCCCCTCCTCCTCTCCCCTCCTCTCTTCCTCTCCCCTCCTCTCCTCTCCTCTCCCCTCCTCTCCTCTCCCCTCCTCTCCTCCTCTCCCCTCCTCTCTTCCTCTCCCCTCCTCTCCTCTCCCCTCCTCTCCTCTCCCCTCCTCTCCTCTCCTCTCCCCTCCTCTCCTCTCCTCTCCTCTCCCCTCCTCTCCTCCTCTCCTCTCCTCCTCTCCCCTCCTCTCCTCTCCCCTCCTCTCCTTCTCTCCACTCCTTTCCTCTCCTAGGCACCTGAAGAGCAGGTCAAAGAGATGACAGAATACAGCCTGAGCATGCTGGACAAGATGAACAAAGCACGCTTGGAAGGGAACTACCATGAGGTACGACACACACACACCATGAGAGCACACACTCACAAACCATCAGAGCACACACACACCATCAGCGCACACACACACCATCAAAACACACACACACACTCCATCAGAGCACACACACCATCAGAGCACACACACACACACCATGAGAGCACACACACACACCATGAGAGCATACACACACACCATCAGAGCACACACACACACCATCAGAGCACACACACACATCGGGACACACACGTTAGGGCATCCACACACCACCTCTCCTTTACCTTTTCCCTGCCTCTCTCTCTCTCTCTCTCTCTGTCTGTTCCTCCCTTACTCACTTGCCCTCCCCCCTTCCTCCCTCCCAGGTGGTGAAGATCTGCAGGGAGTGTCTGGCGAAGACCGAGCCCGTGCTGGCCATCACCCACATCTACCAGCTGAGGATCTGGAGCACGCTCAGTGAGGTCCTGGCCTACCTGCAGTACCCCGAGGAAGCGGCCGACTTCTCCCGCAAGATGGTGGAGGGATACCTGTGAGTGTCAGACCCCAGCAGGTCCGAAACCAGACCCTAACCCTGGAGAGCTGCGGCGGTCTTCAGAACGTCCTCAGACCCCCAGATTTAGACATACATAAATCTATCTTTTAGGTCGTTTTAGGATCTACAGTCATGTAGCTCTCCAGGATCCAATTTGGAGGCTTGATCCACTTGATTTTTGATTCACTTCCTGAGTTCATTCCTGGCTGTGGCACGTTGACGTAGATGTGTCCTTGGGCAAGGTTCTTCACTCTACTTCAGCCTCGTGGGATTGTCCTTGTATTTACTGAAATTCGCTTTGGATAAAAGTGTCTGCTAAATGAATATTCAGGTGGTTAGTGTCAGGTGGCTTAGTGGGTTAAGGCGTTGGGCTCATGATCGGAAGGTGGTGAGTTCGATTCCTGGCTGTGGCTATCTGATGTTGTGTTCTTGGGCAAGGCACTTCACCCTACTTGCCTCTGGGAGAGTGTCCCTGTACTTGCTGTAAGTCTTTTGGTCAAAAGCGTCTGCTAAATGAATAAATGTGACCACAGGTCTCACACTCGTGCCATCGCCGGCCAAGAGGGTGCAGGTTTTTGTGCCAACCAAGCAACTACACCAGCTGATTTCAATAACAAGTTTGATTTCACTAAGTGGAGAAACTCATTAGTGAAATCAGCTGGTGTAGTGGCCTGGTTAACACGAAAACCTGCACCCTCTTGGCCCGCGATGGCACGAGTTTGACATCACTGCTCTTGAGAGATATGCTAACACAAATGTTGCTCCCCCTGGTGGCAGTAAGCTGTATCACCCCAACAACGCTGCCCTGGGCATGGCCACCATGAGGGCCGGGGTCACCCACTGGCAGGCGGGGCTCATCGAGGTGGGCCACGGCATGATCTGTAAGGCCTACGCCATCCTGCTGGTCACCCACGGACCCACGCACCCCATCACCAAGGACCTGGAGGTATATGCACGCGCACCACACTCCCACACACACACACCACACACCCACATTACGTGCACACACGCCACACACACAAACATGCTCGCACAGGCCATACACACCCACACACACACCCGCGCACCAAACACACACACACACACCACACACACCACACGCACACATGCCGCACACACAGCACACACACCTGCCACACACCTGCTACACACGACAGCTGTGACCGAGACGGGCTACGTTTTCACGCGGGGGCGCCCTCCTCTCTCTCCCTTTATCTCCCCCGCCTCCTACCCCACTCCCCTCCACCCCCCCTTCCACCAGGCCATACGCGTGCAGACGGAGATGGAGCTCAGGATGTTCAAGACCAACGAGTACGTCTACCACAGCATGAGGGAGGCCGCGCTCAAGAACCAGCCCATGAACATGATGCACGAGCCCACGGGAGTGCAGGAGGGCATCAAGAACCTCTTCCGCCGCAAGAAGTAGTCCCCCCCCCCCCTCCCCCCCTCCCCCCCCCCAACCCTCCCAGGCTTTGTACAGCAGCTAGACCACAAACGCCGCCCTCTCTGCGCCCGCCTTTGTTCCTAATGGATTCACTTAGCAGAAGCCTTTTAATCAAAGCCACACCAATTTGGATGGCTGACGTCGTGATTCGTTGCCAAATGCTAAACCTCCCTCGCATTTTTGGGGGAATTCTGCCCCTTAGTTCAGAGTCTGCTTGCCGACCAGCTATTTATTTTGCCTTTTAGATAAGGTTAAAAGTGACACTTGTAGGAACGTAGCTCTTCAGGAACAGGTTTTCATGTAACTTAACTAGGACACCTGGTTATAGTTTAAGCAGCACAAAGCTAACGACCCCTCTCACAGCTCCAAGTTAGATGGCTTTTCCATCTGACACATCTCACCCAATAACTTCAAGACCTTCGCGTTTTAATGTTGTCCCACAGTCCAAACCCCACCAGTCATCTCAATATTTGCTCTTATTTCACAAGTATTTTGTACAATTGTTTTAATTAAAAATGACCGTTTTAAAATCCACTGGAGTTTGGGTTACCATGTCCTGTTTAACATTCCTGTCAGAAATGCAAGAACTTAGCAAAGTGGCCCTCAAAAGTACAGTTACCGACAATAACCATGGCAACCAAAAGGATACCGGTGGAATAATTAGGACACAGTTACTCATTCATACATTTTTTTATTTGTCGTTTCAAATTCTTTTGCTTATTCTCTTGTATGCAATGCCAGCCACTGTCATGGTCTGAAAGAGACAAAGAGCGCAATAAGATTGTGTTACAAAGCCATCCATTTCATATCATAATCCCAATTAAAAACATACACATATGAACCCGCTGAAGATCTGAGGACTGTACTACAAATCAAGATTGGCGTCAACCAGACATCTTCAGGGTTAAGTACTTTATATTTATACACCAATACAGAAACCCTTACGCCTGAAGCTAACGTCAAATCTCGATTTGTCGTACAGCCCCCCCCCCCCCCCCCCCCCCCCCCAGTCTCATTCCAGACAGGTGAAGCCAGTCTTGCCTACTTACGTTGACGATGGTGTTGGCATCAACCAGCTCGGTGACCGAGTCGATGCCCTTCAGGAGACCTTCAGCTTGTTTCCTTCTCTCATCACCACAGACTGGAGCCCAGGGGAGGGGTGGGGGGGGGTGGGGGGGTCGTAAAAACAGAGTTATTGACTGTAACATCATTCACCCATCCCCCCCACCCGAACGTTGTCGCAGAAGTAGAAATCTTATCGCGGATCTCGTCGGGGGAGTCGGCCAATCCGTTCACGCGTGCCTACCTTGACTTTCTCCCCGGTGAGCGTCTCAAGCTCCGCCTCCTGTCCGATAGTGAAGCAGTTGCAGAGAACCTTGGTCCCCGTGGTGACGGTGACCTTGAAGCTGTTCCCGTTCTCCTCGATCTCCGAGACGCTCTTGATGTCCTTGCCCTTTTCGATGAGGTCATCGGGCAGGCCTGGAGAGAGACAGGCAGGGAGTTAGAGAGAAAGGTAGACACGAAGAGAGTCAGAGAGAGAGAGAGAGAGAGAGAGGCAGAAAGACAGACAGGCAGGCAGCAATACAGACAGGCAGACAGGCAAGCAGAGAAAGATAGAGCTGGCTATTTAAACCCTTCTGCAGTGCACCCTTCCTCTACAACAGTGGTTCTAACCTTGTTGGAGGTACTGAACCCCACCCGTTTCAAATGCGCATTCACCGAACCCTTCTTAATTGGTCGTGTCATCAGGAATTATGAGTTGGATGTGTGTCTTGACCTCCGCCGAACCCCTGAGACTGACCTAGAACCCAGGTTAAGAACCACTGCTCTAAAACATTAGCAACAGTTGGTTATAACCACTGACTCTGACAAACCTTATATTTAGGGGTGGCAAACCTTACATTCCCAAGTCTACAAATCATACCAACCGTTTAAGAACAATCTAGATTCACGTTTACATTACATTTGCATTTATTCATTTAGCAGACGCAAAACTAATCAGCAGAGCTCCAAAGCAAAGATCTTCGCAACAGTTTAGAAATCCACCAGAGACCTTACCGATGGCCTTCATGAAAAGCTCAAAGTTCTCATGAGACTCAAGCTGATATTTTCCAGAGAAAGACATTGTGGCTGGATGCAGAGAAGACAGGGGCCGGTCTCTCCTGGTCTCTCTCTTATATTCGTCTCCAACCAAACATTTCAATCATTAACTTCAGATGTCCACAATTATGGACCTCTCCCTATCTCTTTCTCCTTTCTTTACCCAAGCGTTATCTGGTTTGTTCTAGAAGGGAAAGAAATACAAAACTAAACATAAGAAATTAACTTTTTTGTTTGTTTGTAAACTTGGTACTCATGGATTTATTTTATTTTGTATGTTTTTTTTTACAACATGCTGCTTTTCCTCTATGGTCGCTGTATGTTTGATCGGTAATGTGTGATGATTTCTGTGATGTGTGTGATGTGTGTGTTACCTGTGTATTTTTGTGATAAGAATGATAAAGAGTGGCAACATCAGCAACACACACGTGCACACACTTGCACATACAAACACGCACATGCACCCATGCAGACGCTTACACACATGCACCCATGCACACGCACACACATACAAACACACACATGCACCCATGCACACGCACACACCTATGCACATACAAACACGCACATGCACCCATGCAGACGCTTACACACATGCACCCATGCACACGCACACACATACAAACACGCACATGCACCCATGCAGACGTTTTCACACATGCACCCATGCACACGCACACACATACAAACACACACATGCACCCATGTACAAACACACACATGCACCCATGCACACACATACAAACACACACATGCACCCATGCACACACATACAAACACAATTATCCACCCCTGCACAAGCACACATACAAACACACACATGCACACACACACACAAACACACACATGCACACACACATACAAACACACACATGCACACACACACACACACACACACACACACACATACAAACACACACTCACAAACACACACATTAGATTAGATGATTAGATTCAATTGTATTGTCATTACACAGGTACAAATACAGGGTAACAAGATACAGTTAGCATCCAACCAGAAGTGCAAAACAGTTATTACAACAGAATATAATTGTAATTGTGTACTCAGAATATACACAGTATGAACAGTATAAACAGAATATACAGGGTATGAACAGATTAAAGTGATTTAAGACAAATGTACAGCTGTATTGTACAAGATGCTACAGTATTTAACAGAATTTACAGATTTGCATGTATGTACAGTTAGTGCAAATTATGCAATGTGCAGATGTGCAAAATGAACAGACAGAAATGATAGATATGCAAATATAGGGTGGCGGGGGCACCCATGGGGGGCACCCATGCACACGCATACAAACACATACACACCCATGCACCCATGCACACGCATACAAACACAGACATGCACATGCTCACACATACAAACACACCTATGCACACGCTCACACATATGCACATACAAACACACATGCACACTGCTCCTCTCTTTCTGCTCCAACCGTCTCTGGAGGAGAGGATCCCTCACTGAGTTGCTCCTCCCAAGGTTTCTTCCATTTTCCCTTCTTCTTCTCCTCTAGTGAGTTTTTTGTGGGAGTTTTTCCTCGTCTTGCCTGAGGGTTTATGCTGGTAGAGGGGCAATTCTATGGGCGTATGTGAATGACGTTGCTTGGGGAGTTGGGTGGCTGAGTGGTCGGGGTATCAGGCTAGTGATCAGAAGATTGCCCGTTACACGGCCAGCCTACACGCTAGATAGGATCGTTCCAAGTCGCACTTTCAAACTTCCTCCCCTCTCCATTTTGGCAGAGCCAGCCAGATGGAGGGACATCGACGTGGAGGAGGGTAGCTAGCAACAGGTGCCAACCACTACCTGGCTTGTTGTCCTTCTTGGGTGAATCAGCGCTGGCGTTATCTGTCGAGAAGGCCGCCCTCAGATCTGGAAGCGTTATCTAAGTGGACTACACTCAGAAAACAGAGGGAGGAGAATGGGTGGTGGGGGGGGGGGGAGATAAGACCTGAAGAACACCCAGAACAGTACAACACACACACCCTCACACGAGGGGGGGTGGTGGGGGGTTAGGGGTCGAGGGGTCTCTTTTTGTAGAAGCCAACATATCTAATCTTGACAGGATTGATGCACCCTGTCTTGTCTTGTCTTTGTCGGAGATGGGTTTGTAGATAGTCTCTTTTTCTCTGTCTCTCTCTCTCTAAGTCTCTCTGACCTGGTCTGTAGATGGTCTCACTCTGTCTCTCTCTCTGACCTGCTCTGTAGAGCCTGCTCTGTAGAGTCTGTAGTCTTTCTGTCTCCCTCTTTCTGATCTGGTCTGTAGATGGTCCCTCTCGCTTTCTCTCTCTCTCTGTCTCTCTCTCGCTCTATGACCTGGCCTATTGATGGTCTCTCTGTCTCCCTTTCTCCCTCTCCTTCTCTTTCTCTCCATGACCTGGTCTGTGGATGGTCTCTCTCTCTCTCTCTGTCTCTCTAACCTGGTCTGTTGACGGTCTCTCGCTGACCTGGTCGGTCATTGCATTATGCTGATCTCATCTCGACACCAAGTCAGATGACATCATCCTATTCACACAACGCACATCTCAGAAATACAGTAGGGATAGCATGATGGGTGATATAGATCAAATAGTACCTATAAGTAAAAAAATGCACAATGGCTTTGTTGACGTGGCAGTTTGGCTTTTAATAGAATTCATGATGAAATAGTTAATATGTTACAAACTAGACTCCTTACTAGAGCTGTGAATCCATCATGTGATCTAACTGTAGATGACCAAATGGGTCTGTTCAAAGGTGACCTGCACTCATGATAAAAATTGCTCAAACTTGCTTTGTGTGTGTGTAGCCTGGTGTGATATAATCAACGTGCTAAAATCAAGGTTCACCAATCATATATTTCCACTGTCAGACCTCAAAGGCTTGCTAGGTGTTGATAGATAGCAGCCAGTAGGTGACAGTACACAGCGTGGTCATTCACAGCCTGCGTTGAGTAACCCTGAACACCGCAGAAAGATAAGTAGTACTACCATGTGGCTGAGCGGTCAGGGAGTTGAGCTAGTAATCAGAAGGTACCTGGTTTGAACTCTTGTGTCAACATGACGTTGTGTTCTTGGGCAAGGCATTTCACCTTACTTGCCTCAGGGGGGGATGTCCCTGTACTTGCTGTGAGTCGCTCTGGATAAGAGTCTGCTAAATCAGTGGTCCCCAACCCTGGTTCTCTGGACCCACTGTCCTGCATGTTTTAGATGTTTCCCTGCTCCAACTTACCTGATTCAAATGAACAGGTCCTTATGAACCCCCGCAGAAGCCTGATAATGACCCTTTATTTGAATCAGGTGTGTGGGAAGGGGGAAACATCTAAAACATGCAGGACAGTGGGGCCCTGAGGACCAGGGTTGGGGACCACTGTGCTAAATGACTAAATGGAAATGTAAAATGTACTCCTCACCCTTACCAAGCTTCTCAAATGCTAGGGAGCAGAACACATGACCGATAAACTGAGCTGTGGGCTTCTTAGAGAGCAGAGAGAAGAAAGTACAAAAGCATTGATTCTTTCAGAAGCTTTATTACCAAGACAGACAGATCGGGACTGTGTCCCTGACTGTCTAGACTGTGGATGTGGGAACTTTGTTGATACATGCAGTACACAAAATATATCAGTATAATTACAAAGTCAACCTCAGATGGATCAAACAGGATTCTACCCGGGGATTCTGTCTAGTGACCGAGGGGAGATGTCAGTGAGCGCTCTGATAGGTGAGATGGCCAAAGAACTACAACTAGGCATGACCAAGAACTACATATCCCATCCCACCATCAGCCCCAACCCTCCCGAAAGACACCTGTGAAATCCTGGTCTCCTTGGCTGCTCATTGGTGGATTCGATGAGGAGCGACGTGGCCGGTCAGATGCAGCAGCTTGAGGATGATGTCATTGGAGTCGTCGCCCTCGGATTGGCCGATTAGCTCTTCGCCGTCCTCTTCGGCCACACAGGATTGGTCGACAGCGCAGCCGTCTGAGGAAAGGCAGGGATAAAAGAATTGCACACATTTAGCAATCCCACACACTCCATACAAGTGTCCATGTTGTTGTGTACCAGATTGCCATGTCTACCAGATGTGTTGCCATGTCTACCAGATGTGTTGCCATGTCTACCAGATGTGTTGCCATGTCTACCAGATGTGTTGCCATGTCTACCAGATGTGTTGCCATGTCTACCAGGTGTGTTGCCATGTCTACCAGGTGTGTAGTCATGTCTACCAGATGTGTTGCCATGTCTACATGTCTACTGCCACAGGAAATGATGAGTGTGCACACCTGAATCGCAGCAGACCCCGGGTGCAGCGCAGTGGCCTCCCTCAGGTCCGCAGGGTTTCCCCCCAGAGTGGCAGGGGGTGGGCAGGTAGTTTTCCTCCACGCAGCGAGAAGCTTCCGGGGAGCCCAGCCAGCAGCCTAGCCCCTCACCACAGCAGATGCTGGGGCCGAAGCAGCGGCCTCGATCCCCTGGACCACAGGACAAGCACTGGAGGAGGAGGGGACAAGAGACAACCTTCTGACATTCTAGAATGTGACAAGTTCCACCCCAACGTTCCTCCCCATTCCAGCCCAGTATCATCAGATTAAGCGAACACAAGATTTGACACAAATCACCCAAGTCCCATCGCTACGGAGACCCGAGCAGCTCCTCACCCGGCGCTGAGGGGCATCCATGATGGCTCTCTTCCCTCCGATGGGGCAGTTGGAGATGTAGCAGGCCGAGCAGAAGGACAGGAGGAAGACCAGACACACGGACACAGCAGCTCCAGACATCTGCAGCGGAGGAGGGGGAGGGAGAGAGGGGGAGGGAGAGAGAGGGAGGGAGAGCGGTGGGACATCGGAGCGAGCGAAACAAGACGGATACCGAACCAATGGACGGACGAACGGCGCGAACTTCGGAGGAGCGTACGCTTTTACCTCTTGCAGATCTTCAGACGGACGGTCGAAAGGATTTCGTGCTTCAGGTTCTCTTCCAGGTGACTGCTCAGGTTGGCTTTTCCTCCTTCTGGAACTTTCTACGTCTTATATATCCTGCTCCACCCCCTCGGAGTGTGACTCCCGGACCGCGCCGCCACTTAGGCCTCATTAGTGCGCCCCCCCCCCCCCCCCCCGCTCATCCCACCCCCCTCCCCCCCTCCCCCGTCCACCTTAACCCTGCTCAACTCCCACCCCACCCCCACTGCCAGCTCCGTGGGTCAGGTGCAGGGCCGAGAGCCGAGGGCAGAGAGGAGGTGGAGCCAGTCACCAACCGGCTGTGGAGCGTCGTTAGCGAAGGACCGGGCTCCGTGACCACGCATGGGAGAGAAGAGAGGAAGGAGAGAGGCTTTGGGGAGGAAGAGGGGTTGGGGAAGCTGGAGGAGGACGACAAAGAGATGGGAGCCAGGGGTTGCGCTGAGGGCGATGGGGGAGATGTTTCTCCGTAGGAACGTCAAAGCTCCAGATGATTTCCGTCGAGAAGATGCCGGGGTTCTCACCATTCAGATCGATTCAGATCTGCATGAAGTTGATCGTCGATCATATAGTTCTACGAAGACCTGTTTGAACGTGCCATGTACCAATGTCACTTACCTGATTGGCCTTCCAATTAACTTGTTAGCACCTCGCATAAATGAATTCACGCACACACACCCGTCGTTCAGGGTCTTGGGTTAATGGATTGAATGGGTTCATTAACACGGTAACGACGATGAGCATCACTCTCTTCACTGTCAGAACTGTAATGAGCTCAATTACGCCGATCATCGCACGGCTCCTGATTGGCCGGCGGTGACATTGAGGAGCGCAAGCCGGGAGCAGGAAGTGCACATCAGGTGACAGGTGTGACCTGTGTTCCATCAGGTCTAATTCCAGGTCGCACTTTTAATCAGTTCAGAGAAGTTCACCTCAGCTATCGGAAAGATGAGTCACTGCGACGATAGGAGGTATAACTTTCCCTCGCGTTAAACCAGAGATGTTCCATAGCTGATAAGCAGGAAGTCAGGACATTCTGCTGGTTTCTATGGATTCAAGACGTGGGGTATGCCTGCCCCTTGGTGGTTGGGAAAACACATTACAGATGGTTTAACTCTTCCAAGACGACCGTGCGTAGCGTATAAACAACATGGAGCAACATCTATAGTACTGTAGATCTGAAGAACTTGTCAGAACTCGGCCTGGTGTTAAGAGTTCTGTTCTCTATAGTCACAAATCACATGGAATCATTGGAGATCTAGTGGCCTTTTTGAAAAACAACCTGACTAAAGAATGGATAATGACTGTATCCATCATGGTGAGTTGTACAGGATATTAGTCCAGTAAGGAGTGTTGAACCTCATGAATAATTTATGTCTTTTTTGTTGCGCTAGTGTTAGAACGTTTCTTTTTATCTCTCAGGGATTATTGCTGCCAATATTTGCTGCAGGGCAGCCTCAGAAATGCAATTTTATTTAACAAGCTCTGAAATTAGGAGTAGAAAAAATGTCCCCCCCCCCTTCGGAGCCAATGAAAGCCCAAACCGCTGTCCCTCTCCCAGTTTAAACAGGGTTCCCAATCTCCAGTTTGACATCTTACAGCAGTGGACCAATAGAACAACACCCCAACAGCATTCTCCACATATTTTATTTCAATTCTTCACAGTTTGCCTCATCCAGAGATTGTGGAAATCCTTGATTCATAGAGAAATGGAGATGTCTATTGGAGAGTTTCCTTATTTTTCGACAGGAAGGCACCCGGCTTGCGGACTTCCTCTCCCCTCCCTTCCTTCCTTCTCTCCGAAGGTACTCATCTGAAAAAGGAGAACAAAGTCGACCGTTCCTGTTCTCTTTCTTAAGTCACTTCAAATGCTGTCCGTGGTCGGGCTGACGGCTCAGTGTAGCAGAGCGTCTGGGCCAGAGAAGAGAGAGAAGAGAGAGGAGAGAGACGGCTCGTGCTGCCTGCACAGCTTCTGCCTGCACAGCTCCAGCCTGCACCCACACACACACACACACACGCACACACTCACAGCCGGAGAGAGACAGCCACGCTCAAAGGGTGAGTTCCACATGGCTTTCAGGGGCTTGACACTGGCACCTTGCATGAGGAGGGGCTTGTGTTGAGGGGGGGGGGGATGTTGCGGGGGGGGGGGGTGCTTCGGAGTGCCCCCTCCCCCCAGGGGGGATGCCCACCGGCAAGGGGCAGGGCTGGAGAGGGAAGGTGGGGGGTCTGCCTGCTGTGTAGTTGTGTCCAGTATTCTTTTGGGTAACGGGTTTAAGAAGAATAGATATACGCGGCAGGGGGATGGGGGGGGGTCCTAGTGGTGGGCAGGGTGGTGGTGGAGGTATTGTATGCCAAGATACTAGGTTGGCTTTTTTAACGTAATAAACATTAAAGATGTTTCTGGGCTGTACACAGACCTATGTGGACTTTTACAAGCATATGACATAGATTTGCAGTTCCTCGAGGTTGTCTGAAACGAAAAGACTCGATTATTGTTTTTTGGAAAATGGGTTTCTCTAGCTTTGGATACGCTTGTTTATTTTAGTTCAAATTTTTATGACAGCAATTACAGACAATTTCATAAGCGGATGTAACAGCTCTAACAATGTCTTCATAATTTAAGGATAAAAAAAGTCGTTGTCCAGCTCTATTCACATAACCACGTATAGTTCATTGCAACTGAGATGGACTGTTTACTCTATTCAGTCATCGGTTCCCTCTATCTTCCTCTGTCCCTCCTCTCTTCTCCTAACTTCTCCATCTCTCCATCCTGCTCACCCGTATGTTTCTCCTCTCCCCACCCCTCCCTCATCTCTATCTCCTCTTTGCTCTTCATCCACCTGTTATTCAAAGAACCCCAAACTCACCGTACTACATAAATATTATCAACGTTACCAGCTTGTCTACACCAAAGACCATCTACCAGTATTAGTTAGTTTTCTGTACCACACAAATTCTGCTTTGCAATACTGCACTGTACTGTATAGAATACTGGTAGATGGTCTGGTAAATTACTTATTATGACCAATTAGCTTTTTTATGTACAGTCTTTTACTTGTCTGGTGAGTGTGAGGTAGATGGAAGCATTACACATGATAGAAGCACACACACACACGCACACTTACGCACACACACACTCATATACACACATTCACACACACTCATATACACACATTCACACACACACATTCACACATGCTCACATTCACACACACGCATTCACACGAACACACGCACCCATTCACACACATTCACACACACGCGTCCACACGTACACAATCACGCGCACACACACACATTCACACACACTCAAAGAGAAGTGTGCGTCCATCATCTGATTCAAAAGATGAACAGAGAAGAGAGAGAGAGAGAGAGAGAGAGAGAGAGAGAGGGAAAGCATAAAAAAGAGCGAGACAGGAGGAAGAGGGAGAGGGGAACACGTCGCTGTTTAGTTCCTGACTGCAGGAGAGAGAGAGACAAACAGGTGACGGCAGAGAGGGAGAGAGAGAGAGATTGAGGACGGGGGGGGACAACGGAGGGGAGGGGGAAGAGCGAGTGAGTGACAGAAAGGTAGGAGGGTGGGGAGGGGACAAGAGAGGGGGGGCAGAGTGAGTGGCAGAGAGAGAGACGGGGAGAGAGGGAAAGTGAGTGACAGCGAGACAGAGAGGAAGAGAGAGAGCGAGGGATGTGAAATGGAGAAGTGACAGGTGACAGGTCGGAAGGTTCTAGATTGTTTCTCATGGTACAGTCAGCAACCACGGCAACCATGTACAGACCATGTATTTTCAAAAAGAGAGTGTCAATTCCGTATGTGCTGGTGAAGTATTTGTTATATAATTGCACATGCAGTTTTGTACATGCTGTGAAGACCAAATGGCCTGATAACAATGATAAGATACTCAGATAAACTCACAGATTAGATTAGATCACTTTTAAAACAATATACTGGTTCGGCTTCAAAGTCCAAAGCAATGGAGGGTAATCCACTCTCCCTCCCTCTCTCTCTCTCTTGCTCCCCTCTCTCTCTCTCTCTCTCTCTCTCCCCTCCCAGGTAAAGGATGGAGACAGATACATTAGTCCTCCCCCCAGGCAGGACCCCCCCACCCCTGAGGCCTGACCCCCGACCCCTTTCTCATCACAGGCTCTACCTGAGCCCCACTCCCCTCTACCTGCGACCCCCCAAGCTCTCCCCCCCGGCCCGATACTCAGACACGCCCCCCAGCCGGGAGGTTTACCCCAGTGCCTTCAGCCCGCACGTCCCCCTGCCCCTCCTCCGCCCCCCTTCTCTCCTGCTGAGTCCCAGGGAGGGCTCCCAGAGGCGCAAACGGACGCCCCTCAAAATGGACGCCCCTGGGGACGGCGGACCCCCTGGGGGGGAGGCGGACGGTCGCCGGGGGGCCGCAAGCGACACTGGCAGCGGCCCCGTCCCCCGGACGGTGGATCTCTCCCACCTCCCTTTCCTGCTCCCCCTCCCTCGGCCCCTCCTCTCCCCCTCCGCGTCCTCCAAACCTGTCCCGGGGATGATCGATCTGAGCCGGCTGCGGCTCCTCCACACCCAGGCCCTGTCCAGGACCGTCCCTCCGGGCCACGGCCCGCCCGCCCAGGTCAAGCAGGAACCCCTCAGCCCCTCCCCCATCTGGCCCCCCTCTCCCCTCCTCCTCAACCCCCCGCCTCCCTACTTCCCCTCCCCTCTCCACCCCGGCCTCCTCCCCTACCCCTTCTTCATGCCCGGCCCGGTCATGCACCTCTCCTCCGGAGCCTTCCACCCAGGGGAGGGCTTCAGGGCCGGCCGGCGCGGCCCAGATCGGGGCCCCCGTTCGGGGATGAGCGTCCAGGAGAAGCTGGGCTCAAGCGTCCACATTGACGACAGCTACTGCGTGGATGTGGGCGGGGACCAGAAGCGCTGGCAGTGCCGACTGTGCGAGAAGTCGTACACCTCCAAGTACAACCTGGTGACCCACGTCCTGGGTCACAGCGGCATCAAGCCCCACGGCTGTCACCTGTGCGGCAAGCTCTTCAAGCAGCTGAGCCACCTCCACACCCACCTGCTCACCCACCAGGGCAGGCGGCCTCACAAGTGTCAGGTGTGCCATAAGGCCTTCACCCAGACCAGCCACCTCAAGAGACACATGATGCAGCACAGCGACGTCAAGCCATACAGGTGAGAGGAGCAGGAGGGCGGTCGGAGGAGGAGCAAAGGGGGGGTTCGGCATTGACGGCGGCCGATCTGCGTAGGTGTCGAGCGGGAAAGGATCTTCTGTTGTTCTCTAATTTCCTCGTCGTTCTCTGTTCCTCTCGCTCGGTCTCTGTTCCTCTCCTTCTCTCCCCTTCCCCTCCCCTCTTCTCTTCTCGGCCGCTCTTCTCCTCCCTTCCCCTGCACCCCCCTCCCTCCCTCCTTTCCTCTCCCCTCCCCTCTTTTCCCCTTCTCTCCTCTCCCCTTCCTCCCTCTCCTCCCCTCTCCTCCTCCCCTCTTCTCCTCCCTTCCCCTACATTCCTCTCCCTCCGTCCCCTCCTGTCCCTTCCCCTCCCTCCCTCCCTCCCTCCCTCCCTCCCTCCCTCCCTCCCTCCCTCCCTCCCTCCCTCCCTCCCTCCCTCCCTCCCTCCCTCCCTCCCTCCTTTCCACTCCCCTTCCCTCCCTCCCTTCCCCTCCCTCCCTCCCTTCCTCTCCTCTCCACTCCCCCTCTCCTCCCCAGTTGCAGGGTGTGTAGCCGGGGTTTCGCCTACCCCAGCGAGCTGAAGTCCCATGAGCTCAAGCACGAGAGGGACCGGGGGAACGTGTGTGCCGAGTGCGGCCTGGCCTTCCCCACGCTGTCCCAGCTGAAAAGACACCTGACGGCCCACCGAGGACCCACGCTGTACAGGTACGCAGGCCGCCAAGGGCCGGGGGGGGGGGGAGCAGGGACCCCGCACAGGCTCACACACTCTCCCTCGGTGCGGGTTCCCAGGTGCGGGGAGTGTCAGAAGACCTTCCAGTACCCCAGCCAGCTGCAAAACCACACCATGAAGCACAGGGACATCAGGCCGTACATCTGCAGCGAGTGCGGCATGGAGTTCATCCAGTCGCATCACCTCAAGCAGCACAGCCTCACGCACAAGGTAAGACACGGCCGCGCGCAGCCACAGCCGGCAACCAAAGGTTCTCTCCACTTTCTCTCTTCCTCTTCCATTTCCATTGAGTCATTTAGCAGACGCTCTTATCCAGAGAGACTTACACCAAGTACAGGGACATTCCCCCCTGAGGCAGGTAGGGTGAAGTGCCTTGCCCAAGGACACAACGTCATGTTGACACAGCCAGGGTTTGAACCAAGGTCGTTCTGATTACTAGCCCATCACCCTCACCGCTCAGCCACCTGACTCCCTCTTTCTATATTCCTCCATCCCCCTCTCTATCTATCTATCTATCTATCTATGTATCTATCTATCTATCTATCTATCTCTCTATCTATTTATCTATCTATCTATATAAATGTCTATCTGTCTATCTATCTATTGATGTATCTATCTATATGTCTATCTATCTATTGATCTATCTATCTGTCTATCTGTCTGTTTATCTATCTCTATCGATTTATCTATCTATCTAAATGTCTATCTGTCTATCTATCTATTTATCTATATATCGATGTATCTATCTATACGTCTATCTATCTATCGATCTCTCGATCTATCGATCTATCTATCTGTCTATCTGTCTGTCTATCTATCTATCTGCCCTCGTCCCCCCTCCCTCACCACCCCCCAGGGGGTAAAGGAACACAAGTGTCGCATCTGCGGCCGCGAGTTCACCCTCCTGGCCAACATGAAGCGTCACGTCCTCATCCACACCAACATCCGGGCCTACCAGTGTCACCTGTGCTTCAAGAGCTTCGTCCAGAAACAAACCCTGAAGGCCCACATGATCGTCCACTCGGACAGCAAGCCCTACAGGTGCAAGGTGGGTCTCCAAAGGGACAGGGTCTGCGTCCATGACATTCATTTCCATTAAGTCGTTTAGCGGACGCTCTCATCCAGAGCGACTTACAGCAAGTACAGGGACACCCCCCCCCAAGGCAAGTAGGGTGAAGTGCCTTGCTCAAGGACGCATCGTCACGTTGACACGGCCGGGTTTCGAACCTGGGGGGAACCTTGCCATTGCTAATCCGACACCTAACCGGCCGCGCCACATGACTCCCTGCTCCCCATTTCAACCTCACCGGTTTGAAAGATGAGGTTTCGGCCGTTCTCGAACCGCGTGCCCTCGAGGGCCAAGAGGGTAGCAGGTTTTTCCACGTCAACCAAGCACTGCGCACCAGCTCATTTCGCTAACACATGGTTCGAAACCACCGCGTTTGGGGGTTTGGGGGTTTGACGGTCAGGGCAGCGCAGAGGGGCCCCCTGCTGCAGCACAGGGCATGACCCTGGGGCCGGCTGGCTGGATGGCTTTGCAGGAGGGTTGAAACGATGACCAGATAGCAAGAGAAGGGGAGGCTTCTCCTCCTCCATAGGAAGGATATCACTTCTGCAAAAAAAAAAAAAAAAGACCTCGCAAACAATAGCCCCCCCCCCCCCATCCCCCCCACCTCACCCTCCCTGGAGAACGGGGGGCCCCTGCAAATAGATTTCATCTCGCTTTCTCTCTCCGCCGGGCCGGGGGAAGGCGGGGCGGGGAGCGGTGAGGGGGGTAGGGGGACGGGAGAGGAGGGGAGGGGGACTTCCTGTTTTCTCACGGTCCTCTTGGACAGTGTACAGTCCCTCTATCCTCCTGAAGGAAAGGACCACCCTAATGAAGAAAAAAAAAGAAAAGAGAAAAAAAAACGAGAAAGAAGGAATGCAGAGGAAGGACAGAGCAGGAGTTGCCCTTCCCAGCCCTCTTGGCTGGCCCTGTCTCACTGACGCTTCCTCTGGGGTGTGTGTGTATGTGTGTGTGTGTGTGTGTGTGTGTGTGAGAGAGAGAGAGAGAGAGAGAGAGAGAGAGAGAGAGGGGCAAGAGAGGTGAGCGAGCGAAAGAGAGGGCATCAAGTGGCGAGTGAAAAAAAACAAGAGAAAGGACCGAGAAAAAGAGAGAGAGAAAGTGGTGAGCGAAAAGAGAGCAAAAAAGAGAGAGCGCGTGCGTGTGTGTGTTTTCCCAGTATTGTGGAACCGTCTTATTGTGCACCCGGGTCGTGGTGCGTGCGTGTGAGCATTCATTCATGATTACGTCCTGCTCCTCAGCCCTGCATACTGAAAGCATTAGTCATCCAGCAGACTGCCGTCCATCACGTTGACGTATGAGTTCGATCAATGCCTGAACGCTGTTCACGTCACTCTGTGAAAAGTACCTTGGCTGTGTTTAAAGAAACGATGGGATGTGAAATGAAAATTACCCAAATCAATTACAAGCAGTTTTCTCTCTGGGGAAAATGAGCTTTATGGATTGGCGCTTGTCTTTCCAGAACTCAACCATCTACAAGATGAATGTAGATGGGGCAGTATTTGTGATATTCTTCTCTCTTCATCCCTATCTCGCTCTCTCTCTACCTCTCTCTCTCTCTGTATCCCCCTCTCTCTTCCTCTCTCTCCATCCCTCTCTGTCCCTCTCTTTCTCCCGCTCTCTATCCCCCTATTTCTCTATCCCCCTCTTTCTCTATCCCTCTCTCTCTGTCTCCCTCTTTCTCTTCTTCTCTCTATCCCCTTTTCTCTCTCTCTCTTCCTCTCTCTATCCCTCTCTCTCTAACCTCTCTCTCTCTTCCTCTCTCTCCTCTCTCTCTCTTCCTCTCTCTATCCTCTCTCTCTCTTCCTCTCTCTATCCCCCTCTTCCTCTCTCTATCGCTCTCACAGCTTTGTGGGAAGGAGTTCAACAGAATGCACAACCTGTTGGGCCACATGCACCTCCACTCCGACAGCAAGCCTTTCAAATGCCTCTACTGCCCGAGCAAGTTCACCCTGAAGGGCAACCTCACCCGCCACATGAAGGTCAAGCACGGCATCATGGACGGAGGACTCGACGGGAGAGGTGAGGGCCTGAACCGTTATCTTTTCGTTGGCTGGGAACGCACAGTGTTGGAGTCTGTTTCCGATCCTTCTCCTCCCTCCCCCTCCCAGTGTTCAGGCGTAGGGCCCGCCTCTGCCTTTCCTCCCCGCTGGGTCTTTTGACCCGCCTCAACCAGGAAGAGCCCTTCGACCTCTCCCAGAAGCCCCGCCCCAGCCTGCGCCTCTCCCAGTCGGACGGGGAAAGCGTCCCCGGAAGCTCCTGCCACGAGGAGGACGAGGAGGAGAGCTTCTACCGGAGGAGCCAGTACAGCCCCTACCCCACCGAGGCCGCAGGGGAGGAGCGCTGCCGGGCTGGATTGGGGGAGGAGGGGAGGGGGTACCCACTTGCGGAGGAGGAAAGAGGGAGGGGGTACCAGGCTGGGCTGGGGGAGGGAGGTCGGGAGTACCCACTCGATGGGGAGGAGAGAGGGAGGAGATGCCCAGATGATTTTCCAGAGGAGGTTCAGGGGTGTAAACTCAGCCCAGGGCAGGCAGACAGGCAGGGGTGCCAGCCAACTGGTGACCAGGTGTCCGAGGCTGGATCAGAACCAGGTGAACGTCAGGGGGATGACCCTGCTGACCAGATGAGATCCCCGGGACCAGGCATGTCAGAGATGCCCTGGTCACTTACAGAACCAGCTGTCAGGGTCAGTCACCAGACGACAGGTTTACGGGTTTATCAGGTGTCAGGTGATCCTCTAGATCCCAGGAGACAGATTTACTTGGAGATAGACAGACGTGTGTTTGGGTCAGACCAAGGAAGAGGTGACCAGGGGTATCCAAATGATCCAGACTTGGAGTCAAACCAATCAGAGCCAGGTGACGTATTTTATCCCCCGGATCCAGACCAATCAGAGTCAGGTAATCCAATATCCTCCCCAAAATCCAACCAATCAGAGCCAGGTGACGTATTTTATCCCCCAGATCCAGACCAATCAGAGTCGGGTAATCCAATAACACCCCCAAGATCCAACCAATCAGAGCCAGGTGACCTGGTTCACTCTTCGGAATTGACCCAATCGGAGCTATATGAATCAGTGGAGACTGCAGAGAAAGACGTAAAGAGCGATCAGATTGATGAAGATAAGGATCAGGGAGAACGTTTTAAAAGCTTCATCCCTCCCTCCAATATGTAAAGGTTCGCCGTAAGAACAGTGTTTTTTTGTTTCTGAGAGGGAGGAGGGAACTGTATTGTTTAAGCTGTGAAGCTGATTTAAAACCTTGAACACAAATGTTATTTCTTAAAAGATGTTATTAAAAGAAGTTAATCAGGGTTTATCTGTATATAATATATAAAACGACTATTTTGAAAATTCTAAGATCTATTTTGTGTGATTTTGAACAATCATTTTGTCTGTACACTGTAAATAAACACCTGATCAAAACGTGAGAAAATAGGTTTAATACCAACGTTTATTTCTCTTATTCCAAAATTGATTATGTTTTGCAATATGTTTTGATTATGTTTAGAATCCCCTTTCACCAACAGAACTTCCTTTAAGATTTTATGATTGAGAAGAAATAATTGGTTTCAGTTGTTAAAATAAAATATGATTGGGTTTGGGAACCCTGTATATATTTGTGCCACTGTCAATGAACGAAATCACACCTGTCAACCTATTTATGAAAACAAATAAAAAATTTGGAATACGCTTCAATCGTGACTTCATCTGTTCAAATGAGGTCCAGGAAGGGCGTGTGTTTTCGTAAGCAGGAACATTGTCGCTGGATCCCCCCCACATCTACTCCCATCAAGGGCTCAAGGGCTGTCTACCTGCCCTCCTCTCCCCCACCACACACACACACTTTGAAAAGACATGCCTTTCTTCTTGGAGAACAGACATCTCTCGCTTCCCTTACAAAGGAAAGGAAAAGGAAGAGAAGTTCCTCATCTCCTCTTTTCTTTTCCAGCTTCCAAACAAACGAATCCAGAGCAGCTCTCAGCGGGGGTCCGGGGTCCTGACTGGACGTCCCCAAACCTGTGTGTGGGTTTTGCCGCTGCATATATGTTTGTGCGTATATTATTGAACTACGAACTGGCATTACAGTTTACATTTAGTCATTTAGCAGACACTCTTATCCAGAACAACTTACAGCAAGTACAGGAACATTCTCGGCCCCCCTGAGGCAAGTAGGGTGAAATGCCTTGCCCAAGAACACAACGTCATGTTGGCACAGCTGGATTTCAAACCGGGTACCTTCTGATTACCAGCCTGACTCCCTGACCGCTCAGCCACATGGTATCATCAGTGGCCTGTCATAAATGTACCATGGCTGTCAGCCAATCAGATAGTTCTGACCTTTATATGCACCGTTTAACACCACATGAAGAGGTTATTTTCTAGCCTCATTAATGATGGACAACAAAGTACTCCAAGTGGAAAAAGAGCGTTGTTATGTTTGTACTTAAGTATACATTGTGTGTTGTATATGTTGGGCTTCCGACCATTGGTCATTCCTAGATTACTATGGAGGAGGGTGTGTACAGGTGCAAGCCTAGCTGGTCTGCAGCCACCCTCATCACCAACATCTTCCTGTTAGCCTGTTAGCAAAGAGCCTCCTAAATGAGAGAGAGACATAGACAGTGAGAGAGAGGGACAAAGAGACAAAGAGAGAGAGAGAGACAGAGAAAGAGAGAGAGTGACAAAGAGAGAGAGAGAGACAAAGAGAGAGAGAGACAAAGAGCGATAGAGACAAAGATAGAGAGACTGTAAGAGAGACAGTCGGCTAGGATGTTGGGCTAGTAATCAGAAGGTCCCTGGTTCGAACACCGGCTGTGTCAACATGACGTTATGTCATGTCCTTGGGCAAAGGCACTTCACCCTACTCGAGAGCGTCAGCTAAATGACTAAATGGAAATGTAGAGAGAGACAGAGACAGAGACAGAGACAGAGACAGAGACAGAGACAGAGACAGACAGACAGACAGACAGACAGACAGAGACCAAGAGAGAGTCCGAAACAGAAAGACAGAGAACATCATATTCATAAGCTGAAACCGTGAACGGTTTGAGGAAGTGCTCACATCCCTCTCCTCACATCCTCCTCTGCTCTACGTTTCCATCCCAACCACTCGCCTGTGCAGATAGGGGAAGAACTGAGCGCGTGTCAGGCAGGTCCAGGATCAGCCCACGCTGTCTCACCTGCTCTACCTGCGACAAGTTAGGCTACCTTGACACCTATGGGAAACGCTGTGGTCTCATACGGTTTCCAGTAGAGACAATCCCCTCTGAATAATGCTGAGACGACCACACGAACACATCCATACGCACACCCACCCATCCCCCACCACACACACACCCGTACACACACCTACAGGTCTGCTGAACTGAAACTTGGTTTTACTAGCTGAGTGTGACAGCGAAAAGGGAACACTCCTTCGCTAGCAAACGCACACCGTCACACACACACACAGACGCACAAAGATCTTCTGTGAGCGTTGATGGGAAAAGATGTCCTGTGGTTTGAAAAGGTGATGTGACCTTTGATTGTTGGTTCTGATTGAAATGATTCCGAGTTTCAACATAACCTGTGGTCCCTGTCGACCATAAACACAATCTAAAAACAAGAGGCAATTTGAGATATTTACATAACATACAGGAACTAAATGGTTAATTGATTGATGGAAGAATGTTATGGAGTCATGTGGTTAGGGAGTTAGGGTTAGGGCTAGTAACCAGAAGGTGCCTGGTTTGAAACCCGGTTCTGCCAACATGACGCTGTGTCCTTGGGCAAGGCACTTCACCCTACTTGCTTCAGGAGGAATGTCCCTGTACTTGCTGTAAGTCGCTCTGGATAAGAGTGTCTATTAATTGATTAAATGGAAATGTTATGGGGTTACACTGTGTGCATAGTGCATAGCACTATGTGCTATGTCTACTGCCTTGTTCACACAGTAGTACTCAGTGCACACAACCCATAAGATCCAGAAATATCCATAATGTGAAGTGAAGGGGGACATTTCCTTAATTAACCAATAGACGTTTGCGTTTATAACTTTCAGCCCTCTCCGCAAAAAAAAACAACTAAACAACCCAAGTTGTTTACCCAACGTTTAAAAAATGTACAACGTTTACACCTCCGTGCATGGTTATGATGGCACCCTGTCGAGAATGTTCTGGATCATGATGTCACCAGACTTGGTTGATAAAACAATTGTCTGTTTCCAAACACAGATTCCTTCCTTTTGCCCGTGTGAATTGTCCAGCGAGGCCATCCACTCCAGGCCTGACTTGGGTCGGTCCCCGCCACACCGCATCCTGTCCGGGGCACTGTAAACCACCGTATGAACGGCACATGGAGCACTTTTTAGCATAGCCCATCAAAGCAGGGAGCCACCTGCTTCGAGAGCCACTTTTCTGAAGGTTTTAGATGTTTCCCTGCTCCAGCACACCTGATTCAAATGAATAGGTCATTATGAGGCTTTCACAGAGCATGACCCATTCATTATAATCAGGTGTGCTGGAGCAGGGAAACATCTAAAACCTTCAGAAAAGTGGCTCTCGAGGACCAGGGTTACCTACCCCTGCATCAAAGCCTAGTGGAGCCATGGAGTGCCAGGGCCTAACACAAACTATACCCCTGTCTGGCTCCCCAGTGGTGGAATCAACTTCCCACCTCCATCAGAAACACAGACTGTCTCCTCACCTTCATGAAAAGGCTCAAGACTCACTTGTCCCTCGAGTTTAATGGCACCTAAACTCAATGTTTTTGTTGTTGTTGTTGCTTTGTTATCGTTCGCTTCCTACAAGTATACTACTCCCTGTCGGAGGGGGCTACCTTAAAGTTGTAATCTGTTCGGTTGAATGCTCTCATGGCTCTTCCCTTGGCACTTATTGGTTTCTCACAATGTATGTTTCATAATCTACGAGCCTGCTATGTTTTGCATTCTAGGAGGTTGCTATGCTCAATGACAGATGCTCTTTTGTAAAGCTCTCTCTTGTAAGTCGCTTTGGATAAAAGCGTCTGCTAAATTAATAAAAGTAAATGTAACGTGGAAGTCTGCTATCGATCAACATAATCTTGACTCACACGATGATGAAACACATTGTTATATGTCCAGAAGAACACAGAGGGCGAGACTTTTTGTATCCGAGGGTTTTACAATAAAGGGGAAGCTGCCAGAATGATGACCACGCAGGTATAAAGAAACGATACTTCTAGATTCTTATCACTAATACGCAGTTTGTAATATTCATCCACACATGCAAGGATGATAAGCTATGGGAGTTATGGGTGGCTGAGCGTTGAGGGTGTCAGGCTAGCCAAGTCTGGGTCGAACCGTGGCTGTGCCAGCATGATGTTGTGTCCTTGGGCAAGGCACTTCACCCTACTTACATTTATTCATTTAGCAGACGCTTTTATCTAAAGCGACATACAAGAGAGAGCTTTACAAAAGAGCATTGGTCGCTGAGCATAGCAACGAGATAGGCCCCAAACATAGCTGGCTTATAGATTATGAAACAGACATCGTGAGAACCAATAAGTGCCAAGGGAGGAGCTATAAGAGCTTTTAGCCAAACTAATTACAAATTTAAGGTGAATCTCAGACGGACAGTAGTCTACCTAAGGGATGCGAACGGGGGAAATGTCCCTGTACTTGCTGTAAGTTGCTCTGGATAAGAGCGTCTGCTAAATGATTAAATGCTGTAAGTTGCTATCATATTTTGATTTACCCTTATAGACATGGAAGAGATTGTGAAGAACCCTGGACCAAACACCTGGGTGTTTGGGTGCCTCAGGGAGAATGTCCCTGTACTTGCTGTAAAGCGCTTTGGATAAAATGAGTAAATGTAAAACGGTTCTGGAATTTTAATTGTAGAACTTTCTAAAATCCAGTTCGTACGAAAGCAACGTTCCAAAAGGGTAGCTGGGGCGACGGTCTGTCCGTAGGTGGACGGAAGCAGGGCCAGTGTTGTGACTAAAACTGTTCACTTCCTGTGTGTTCTCTTTGGCACAGTTCTCAGGTGAAGACTTCCTGTTTTGATGGTCAGCAGCGAGTGAAGCAGGTCGGGTGCTCAAATTCTTCCCGCTTTTGTTTAGCAAGCGGGACCCAGCCCAGATATGACGCCTCCCTAAATACTGCAGGGACTTCATAGGGTGGTCGTTTATTTAATCACAAAAAGTAGGTTCAATAGGACACAGCCAGGCCACTTTTTAGAACGCCTTCCCTAGACTGGTGGTTCTTAACCTGGGTTTGATCGAACCCCAGGGGTTCTGTGAGTCAGTCTCAGGGGTTCAGCGGAGGTCAAGACACATCTGACTTATATGATTCGTGATGACACGACCAATTAAGAAGGGTTCGGTGAATGCGCATATGAAACTGGTGGGGTTCAGTACCTCCAACAAGGTTAAGAACCATTGTCCTAGACTGTATCCTGGGCCTTGTAGCCTGTCAAGAAGTGAGGCAGATCTACGATGTCACGTTTAAAAGAATAATTGAAAAAACAATGTCCTTGCTGTGTCGTCTTTTGGACTGAATGTGAGGCAATAGGATCTTAGTTTAAAGAGCAACTTTGCTCCGTGCGTGCAGCCGTCAACCTTGACCCCACGTCCGCCTTTACAAGCGCTCCCTCTACCGTCCGATGTTAATATGACACATTTTCTTCAAAGATCAAACCCATGACCACGACCTTAAATGTGAAACAGTTGAAATATACAGGAACGATGAATTTGTATTTGAATTCTGCCTGCAATACAAACATCTCTCTAGATCCAGACGTCCACTCACTCAGTTATTAACGGAAGAAGTTTCGAGGTAAAAAAAAAAAACTTTGAAAACGTCTAATTTTCGCAAATATTGTCGATATTATGGTGCACACGTATTTTAGTATAGTTACTATGTAATTAAATTCCATAATTTATCCAGGATTAACTAATAACTATTTCGGGAAAAAACGCTCAAACGGGTTGGTCATCCCTAGTTAGCCCCAAGCTTGACCGTACCAATAACATAAGTGGTCGGTTAAATAATTCCGGGCGTTAAAGACACCCTTAAAAATATAAAAAAATGCACTCGATCACATCTACTGTGCAGAGTTTAAACTTCAGAGAACAATTAAGATAGTTGATTAAGTGAAGGGGCACGATGGTACGGTCTTCATGAACTCCTCCCCTCCCCCCTTTTAAAACGTACCAAATGGTTTCGCTCAAAAATGGCGGCCTCCGTACTGCAGCGGTGCCTTGGAGCTGTCAAAGTTATCCAGAAAAGTGCCAATTTGACTTGTGCAGGTACATTTCGTAGCAGCGCCTGTTTCTGATATTGTCACTAAATAACTAGGCTATTGTCTAATATGATGTAGTCGTCAATTTACATACGTGTTCATAACTGTATTCTAGCTTGTGTGCTGCTAGCGAGGTCGCTTGCTAGCTACAACAAGCTAGCAGCAGCAGTGATGATGCAGCTGCTTAATGTTGTACATTAGGGCAGTGGTCCCCAACCCTGGTCCTCAGGGACCCCCTGTCCTTCATGTTTTAGATGTTTCCCAGCTCTATCACAGCTGATTCTAATTCAACGGGTCGTTATCTAGCCCTGAAGAATCCTGGTAATGAATCCATGCATTCGATTCAGGTGTGTGGAAAGGGGGAAACATCTAAAACATGCAGGACAGGGGGTCCCTGAGGACCAGGGTTGGGGTCCACTGCCTTAGGGATCAAAGCTGTTACATTGACACTGCTAAATGTCATCAAACTTTGTCTCCAGTCCTTCCAGCCTACTAAAATGTCATTGTCGTATCAGGTACAGGTAGAAGATGGCTGTTGTCTGCGGCGTACACCGACACGACACTGTGGGAGGCGAGAAACAAAGATCCACAGAATCTGGGTAAGGTTCATGACACCGCCAGAGGATTTATTTTAGATCAGTGGTTCTTAACCTTGTTGGAGGCACTGAACCCCACCAGTTTCATTCACCCGACCCTTCTTAATTGGTCGTGTCATCACAAATCATATAAATCAGATGTCAATCAAGTATCTAAGACTCTGACCCGATGAACTAGCCCAGGGGTCTCAAACCTGTGCCATCGAGGGCCAAGAGGGTGCAGGTTTTCGCGTCAACCAGCTGACTACTCAAGCACTACTCCAGCTGATTTTCAAGTAGAGAAACTCGTTGGTGAAATCACAGTAGTGCTTAGTTGACACGAAAACCAGCACCCTCTTGGCCCTCGATGGCACGAGTTTGACACCACTGAACTTGCCTGTCATTCTAATGCAGGGGTGGGCAATTCTGGTCATCGGGGGCCGCTGTCCTGAAGGTTTTAGATGTTTCCCTGCTCCAACACACCCGATTCAAATGAAGGGTCAGGAGGGGGGAAACATCTAAAACATGCAGGACAGTGGGCCTTGAGGACCAGGGTTGGGGACCACTGCTGTATTGCATGATGCAGCATGCTTGCCGGTGTCTTGGCTCAACTTCCTAAATGTGTGTATGCAAAGTGAACACTAGGGGGCAGTGTCGCTTTGACGATCCAGATCATGTGCTTAGTAAAGCTTAACAGCAAGGCTTTGATTCATAAATAAACAGTAGAAAAAGTCTGTTTTGCAAATGGTCGTTGTCAAATTGCTCTGATTGATCTTTCCCGTGTTCAGCTCAACTGGCTGCCTTCATGGACAGAATATACGAAAGAAATTTCCCGGTCAGTTCTCTGACTATATCACGGGTACGTAGTTATTCAAGCCATAAAACAACACGACTACAACATGTGCAGGCATTACAACACTAATGATGAATTCACGATCAAGATAAAACATACCAATTTTTTTCCTGTCCTTTTTTGTAGTTTGTTGACAGCATATCATCCAGAGAAGAAGTGGATCAAGCAGAGTATTATCTTTACAGGTAAAAACTTGTGTCTTGTCTTGTGAAACATATAAAACATGCAGGACAGTGGGACCCTGAGGACCAGGGTTGGGGACCACTGCTTTAGCAGATGCTCTTATCCAGCGCAACTTACAGCAAGTACAGGGACATTCCCCCCTGAAGCAAGTAGGGTGTAGTGCAATGGTCTCCAATCCTGGTCCTCGAGGGCTGCTGTCCTGACGTTTTTAGATGTTTCCCTGCTCTAGTACACCTCCACAGAGCTTGATAACGACGCTTCATTAGAATCAGCTGTGCTGGAGCAGGGAAACATCTAAAACCTTCAGGACAGCAGCCCTCGAGGACCAGGATTGGAGACCCCTGGTGTAGTGCCTTGACCAAGGACACAACGTCTTTTTGACACAGCCGAGGCTCGAACCAGGGACCTTCTGATTGCCTCCTCACCTTCAAAAGAAGGCTTAAAACTCACTTAATCCGATAATTTAATGGCATTTAGTAATAGTATGGTACTTAATATAATCTAATGTTGCTCAGAACTACTTGTTGGTCCCCATATGGTGACTCGCCAGTGTTGTTGTTTTCTTGCTTTATTGTTCGCAATCGTTGTGCTATGCTTTTATAGCTCTTCCCTTGGCACTTACTGGTTCTCACGATGTATGTTTCACAATCTAAAAGCCCACTGTGTTCAGGGTCTATCACGTTGCTATGCTCAGTGATCAATGTTCTTTTGTAAAGCTCTCTCTTGTAAGTCGCTTTGGATAAAAGCGTCTGCTGAATTAATGAATGTAAATGTAGTAGCCCGACACCCTAACCGACTACATCACATGACTCCCATGGTGAAACATTCTGTCGTGCATGGGTCTTTGTTCTAGATCCTGTACAGTAGGAGTTTTGCAGTTTAATCCTCTAGTATAGATGCTTTCACCCTCTGTAATGTGATTACATTGTATTACATATTTACTTTCTGAAAACAAGCCTTTGTTTAAGGTGTTTTGGCTTTTGGGATTAACTTCCTCAAACGGTACTGTATTATTTAGTGACTGGTGAGTTAGCCTTCCGGGCCAAGTGACTTTGAACCCAACAGACCTTGGAATAAGTTCCAAGTACCCATTTTTCTAGAACCCTCCATCCCCATGATGTCATGGCCAGCATTCAAAACTCCCTTTTGTAAAAAATCTCTCTTGGAAGTCACTTTGGATAAAAGCGTCTGCTAAATGAATAAATGTAAATGTCATCATTCCGTGCGGGAGTTAGGACACGTCGAAAGGGGACGTTTTTGTGAAGGGCGTTCTGCCATCTGGTCTTGTTCTTGAAGATTCCGCCACAGTCCGAACTGCTGGTACCTCAGGGACTGGACCATCCACAGCTGGGTCCGGCAGTGCCTCAAGTACGGAGCCAAAGACAAGGCCCTGCACACGCTCAAGAACAAGGTACCTGAGAGGGGGGGGGGGGCTGACACAGGTGGACAGCCCCTGAGCCCCTGCTAACACGTGGAATTATTTCAATATACAGTAGTTGTTAATGTATTAATTATTATACTTCCTGTACCTGCAGTGTGTCCCAAAAAAAATGGAACTTGAAAATGTCTTCTTGGAAATATGCATCCAGTTCTCGCCTTGCGTTTTCCCACCTAATGACTCAGAACTGGACATCTGTCTGTCCTGTGGTCATGTCCTGTGGTCATGTCTTGTGGTCATGTCTTGTGGTCATGTCCTGTGGTCATGCTCAGGTTAATACCATCTTTGTCGTGGTTGTATTCAGGTCCAGTACGGCATATTCCCAGATGAGTTCAGCTTCAATCTGCTCTTGGACGCCTACATTAAGGAAGAAGACTTCAAAGGTGCGACTTCATTGTCGAGAGACGTAAACCTCCTCCAAAGACACGCATGTTTACACCCTGCTGACGTGTGTGTGTGTGTGTATCCATGGTTGTCTTGATGTGTGCGTCTGTGTACCCATGGTTGTCTTGATGTGTGTGTGTGTGTGTGTGTGTGTGTACCCATACTTGTCTTGATGTGTGTTTGTGTGTGTGTGTGTGTGTGTGTACACCCATGCTTGTCTTGATGTGTGTGTGTGTGTGTGTGTGTGTGTCCATGGTTGTCCTGATGTGTGTGTGTGTGTGTGTGTCTTACCAGTGGCCTGCTCGGTGGTGGAAGAGGTGATGCTCCAGGAAGCCTTTGATCTGCCCTCCACCCAGATCCTCTCTCTCTACGCCCTCAGCCGTTACCTGGCAACCAAGCCAAAGCTCAGGGTGAGCGAGGTTTTCTTTGTGTTTGGTCAAAGCGGGCCTTTCCCCCCGCCGGTTCTGTTCGGTTGGGAGTGGGTTTCTGGGGGCTTTCGACACGGGCTGAGCTGGTGTTTTATGTGGCTTGTGTCTGCATCGTGGAGTTGTCAGAGGAGAGAGGCCTGGGAGCGTCCCTGCTGCTCGTCGGCCTGAAGCAGAACACCACGGTGGGCCTCAGCGCACAACTGCTCGGCTGTGCTCTGCTAGGTCAGTGTGGCTGTCTGCGCCTCTCTCTCTCTCTCTCTCTGTCTCTCTCTCTCTGTCTTTCTCACTGTCTCTCTCTATCTCTCTCTCTCTGTCTCGCTCCCTCTCTCTACCTCTACCTCACTCTCTGTACCTCTCTCTCTACCTCTCTCTACCTCTATCTAGATCTATCTATCTCTCTATATCTCTACCTCTCACTCTCTACCTCTCTCTCTCTACCTCAATGGATCTCTCTCTACCTCTCTCTCTCTCTACCTCAATGGATCTCTCTACCTCTCTCTCTCTCTACCTCAATGGATCTCTCTACCTCTCTCTCTCTACCTCAATGGATCTCTCTCTCTACCTCTCTCTCTTTCTACCTCAATAGATCTCTCTACCTCTCTCTCTCTCTCTACCTCAATGGATCTCTCTACCTCTCTCTCTCTCTCTCTACCTCTCTCTCTCTCTACCTCAATGGATCTCTCTACCTCTCTCTCTCTACCTCAATGGATCTCTCTCTCTACCTCTCTCTCTTTCTACCTCAATGGATCTCTCTACCTCTCTCTCTCTCTCTCTCTCTCTCTCTCTCTCTACCTCAATCTCTGACTGTCTTTTTGTCTCTCTCTACTTCTCAGCCTCTGCTGATTAATGCAGTTATTTCCTCCTTGCTGTGTACCCTAACGACTCTCTCTCTTTCTCTCTCTCTCTCCTAGGTAAGGTGGAGATAGCCAGGGGGATCCATGCAGTCTTCAGAGGGATGCCTCTGCTGTGGACCCCGGGGTATATGGGCCGAGCCCTGGCCGTCATGGAGAAAGTGGCTGCAGCCCCTGGATACATCAAGCTGACAAAGGATACGGTAGGCAGAACTTCCCCCAGCCCCCCTGCCCCTCCACCCTGCCCTTTGCCTCCACCTGCCTGCCATCTGCTTCCCCTTAACCCTGCTGCCCTCTCGTAAACAGGCCCTAGCCCCCCCATGCTCTCCACACACCCTAGCTCAGGCATTCCTTCCCAGCCACCCCCCCACCCTGCCTGCCTCCCTAATAGCCGTCCTAACACATTTAACGCACAGCAGCTCGGTAAAGAGCAGAGCAATGCTACTGTCCAGGTGCCCTGTCGGACAGGGAGGGGGGAGGGGGAGAGGGCTCAGGCGCCGAGTAATGCGATTGAGGGAGTCTGGATAAGGGAGTAGTGGGTGTGAGAAGTGCCCCTCCCCCCCTCCCTGTCTGTCAGAGAGCAGGCCGCTGGTAATGCAGTCAGGGCGGATGCTGGGATGTTAGCCAGACAGGAAGTGAGAGACAGAGATAGATAGCTCTCCCTCAGGTCACACACACACACTGGTGAAGTCCTGTCGTAGGAGGTGTATTGTGTGTATTTGGCAGGTGTTTTACCCTTGAATGTATTGATACTCTGATGCCTTCTACATTTGGGATAAGATAATAATAATATTCATTTTTAGATGCTTTTATCCAGAGTGATTTACAGCAAGTACAGGGACATTCCCCCTGAGGCAAGTAGGGTGAAGTGCCTTGCCCAAGGACACAACGTGAAATAGCCACAGCCGGAAATCAAACTCACGACCTCCCGATCGTGAGCCCAACGCCTTAACCGCTGAACCACCTGACTCCTTTATTTTTGCCGCAGTGGGGAAATGACATTTTGCAATGGCAGCAGGGTACAGCACAGCACTCAGTAACAATTTAAAATGAAAAAATATACAAGATACAGGGAATCCTATAAAAATATGAAGATGTGTTTAGTATGTGTTTAGAGTTGTTTTGTCTTGTTTATAGAGTACGGTAACATACTTCTGGGCCTCCATTGTATGACTGTTTCTCCAGTAACTTGGGAGTCAGATGGCTGAGCGGTAAGAGCATCAGGCTAGTAATCAGAAGGTTATGGGTTCAAATCCCGGCCACTTGGGTAAGGCACTTCATTCTACTTCCCTCAGGGGGGGGAATGTCCCTGCACTTGCTGTAAGTGGCTCTGGATAAGAGCGTCTGCTAAATGTCTCAATGGAAATGTAACTTGGGCGTCTCTTTCAGATCGACTCTGTGGAGGCAGTGCTGAAGGAACTCTCCTCAGCCGCCGACTCTGACTCCGACTCCTCGGAAGGGGAGGAGTCAGGAGGAGAGGAGGACAGGAAGGGCGAGGCAGGACGGGAGGACAGGAAGGAGGATATGGTGGACGAGGATGACCTCGCAGAGAGGGCTAAGCTCCCCCAGTACGTCGGAAGGTTCCAGGTGGGTGCTAAGCTCAGGGATGCGGAAGGGATCGACCTCTGACCCTCCTTCGACTAGGACGAGTATTTCTGGCCATCGTAAAAAGCTGCCAAATACCGTCCCTTCAATATGGGATCTTGAACAAGGGGACGTTGAGCTTTAATGAATGTATTTCTGATCCTGTTCAGGTCCACGCTCTTAATATAAACAATTATGCAAGAACATTTTCAAAATATAGATTGAAATAATATATATATATAATATATTTTGTGATTTTTTTTGTGTGCATTTTTTAAGTCCCCCCCTGCCCTGTATGTTTAAGATGTTGTGGCCCCCCCCCGGCTATGAAAAATCAATTCCAAAAGCATGTATTGCAATCAGGTGTGTTGGAACTAAAACATGAAGGACATTGACTTGCTGGAGACCAGGGCTATAAAACAAAATAGGATAGATGCTTACATAAGCGTATACCAACCAATTTCAGTAATATCCACCCATCAGTCAAACTTTGTCTTTTAAGCAGCACATAGCTTAGAGTCTTTAGTGGGCTACATTTAGTCATTTAACAGACGCTCTTATCCAGAGCGACTTACAGCAAGTACAGGGACATTCCTGAGGCAAGTAGGGTGAAGTGCCTTGCCCAAGAACACAACGTCACGTTGCCTTAGCCTGGGAATCGAACTGGCAACCTTCTGATAACCAGCCTAACACCCTAACCATTCAGCCACCTGACTCCCAGATACCTAGCAATGCTACGATACATCAGGATGTGTATTCAGTCAAATCTTAATTCCTCCCAACGTTCTGCACACTCCCCCCCCCTCCCCACACACACACACACACACATACACATTTTTCCTCCAGGAGCTGCTGACTCGGCTGCGCTCCCAGGGCAAGGTGGACGCAGCCCCCCTGGAGGCCCTGGTGTCAGCCCTGGCCCAGCAGACCCTGCCCCAGGCCGAGAGGCCCGACCTGGAGCAGTACGCGGGCCGCGTGCAGGAATGGGAGGCGGAGAGGAGGCAGCTGATCCAGAGGGAGGTGGAGGCCAGGGAGAGGGCGGAGATAGAGAAGCAGGCTCGGATGGAGGCCAGGGCAGCCGCTCGGCAGGGATAGGTGGATCACAACCTGGCTGGATTCCTATCGGCGGATTAGCAGCGCAACCGTAGCGCTGACAACATCGGAGATGGCCAAGAACTTTGAGATAATTTCGTATTTAATTTCTTTACCTGCGAAATAGCTTCGCGTCATCAACATTTGTACGTCAAAGATTCAAATCCCTGAACTCTTGCTTCCCTTTATTTTTGCTGTACAAAATTAGAATTGTGGTGTTGTTTTATGTTTGCGGGGTCATCGAGACCCCCTAAACGGTCGGTGTGTGCACAATATTTACAATCCCGGGAAAATAAACGGCTATTTGCGAATCCCATTCTTGTGGCGTGCGTCTGTGTGCTGGGAGAGCAGCTGTTCCTGTTGTGGCAGAGCGGCTGTGAGGCGTGTTGTGGGCAAACGAGGGGACTTCGATTGTTAGCGGCTGTTGTTTGCCGTGACCTCATGTAAGCAAAAGGGGGGGGGGGGGGGGGGGCATCACTTCCTCCCACTCCTTTTCCTCTCCTGTCACTCCCAGGAATCCGGATGAGGGTGTGTGTGTGTGTGTGTGTGTGTGTGTGTGTGTGTGTGTGTGTGTGTGTGTGTGTGTGTGTGTGTGTGTGTGTGTGTGTGTGTGTGTGTGTGTGTGTGTGTGTGTGTGTGTGTGTGTGTGTGTGTGTGTGTGTGTGTGTGTGTGTGTGTGTGTGTGTGTGTGTGTGTGTGTGTGTGTGTGTGTGTGTGTGTGTGTGTGTGTGTGTGTGTGTGTGTGTGTGTGTGTGTGTGTGTGTGTGTGTGTGTGTGTGAAATGGTACTGTAAGAGAGACCGAGAGAAAACCATTTATTGCGTGTGTAAACCGACCAGGGAGAGGGGGGGGTGGGGGGGGTGGGGGGGAGGCGACCGAGAGCAACTGCGAGAGAGAGAGAGCGCAACAGAGAGACTCGCTTCAGCTTTTTTTCCGAGATTCCTTCTTTCGGGAGATTTGAATCCCACGCGTGTTATGCAATCCCCGGACCCTCTGCTGATGGCCGATCTTAAGAAAACACCAGTTTGTTCTCTCAAACAGCCATGAATGCGCTTGCGTTTCTTTGGCCTTATCGACGCCCTGCCACCAGGAAACGCTCAGAAGATGAGATTAGGATCGTAGGTGCTGCCCCTCTCGGGACTCTGCACCAGTGCTGAACTGGGACTGGGACGTCTGATGTCATGTCCTGTTTCTACTGTGACAACAGCCTCACGTAAATAGAGTCACACAGGGTTTGACCTAGGTACTGTACAACAGCAATCTTCAATGTGGGCCTCAGGGTCCACTGTCCTGTGTATTCTAGATGTTTCCCTGCTCCAACATACTTGATTGAAACCCATTTTGAATCAAGTATGTATATGCAAACCCATTTATTTATTTATTTACATATATTTATATATATGGTTTGTATTTACATCAGATTCAGAATACTTTATTTATCCCGGGGGAAACTCCTTCGCAGCAACGGCACACAGTCTCGCAAAAGCACACAGGGGTAAGGGTGTGAGGTAAAAGATTAGAAAAGTGTACACCATTTTGAATCAGGTGTGTTGGAGCAGGGAAACATCTAGAACTCCTCCAGATACACTATGGCACGTTTGAGATGCAGGCCATGTACTTGTTGAACTGAATGCTCTTGTGGCTCTTCCCTTTGGCACTTGTTCGGTTTCCCACAATGTATGCTTCATCATCTTACTACCCGCAATGTGTAGGGTGATCAGTGACCGATGCTCTTTTCTAAATCTCTCGTAAGTCGCTTTGGATAAAAGCATCTGCTAAATGAATACATGTAGAACACACAGAACAGTGGGCCCTGAGGACCAGGGTTGGTGACCGCTGCAGTATAACAGCAGTGAGAATACACGGCCTCATAGCCAGTCAAAGCCTGGCTGTTCCGCCTCTCACAGAGATAAGTTGTCGGACAGGAAAGGGACCTGTTGTGGACTGTGCAATGCTCCACAATTCTGGAACTATTCAGTATTCATGGCAAGGCCTTGGGAAAAACGGATTGGTATGCAGTCCGAGATAAATACATGAGGCTTGAATACTTAAAGTCACAAACAAGTGCCATTGTTGACTGAAGGCTCCTTGCCGACTGGCTTTAACGTTGCTAAGTCATGCGGAAAGGAAAACATTGGAAAAGCTTTTCCCACTGACTTGCAGGTCATGGCATCGACACGGACCGCGAGGCACTGCTACATCCCCAACGACACGTGGAATTACCTCGGAAATCTCTTCCCCACACACGCTCTTATCTCAGCAAATATTGATAGGATCCATTTTAGGTCCATCACCGACCCTCCTCCGTCAACACTTCAAAACATTTTTGGTTCCGCTGACGTCCAGGCTGTCCTAAAGACCTCGGTGTGTAGGTCACGGGGGCAGACCATAATACGCGGTCGCCAAAGCAACCACACTGAGCTCCTATTATCACCTCCTTGAGATAGCTGGAGCTTAGATTGCAGAGAAAGACTCCCTAGCAAAAGAGAACTTTTCAGCAGTCTCCTAGGGTCATTGGGAAGGCAAACATGTTCTCTTACATCATTAAAATCTCGGAATAGACAAACTTGACATCGAGAGAGCTTTCTTCTTGAGCGTTCCCTTGTGTGTGTTCATGTTATTTACAATTTACATTTATTCATTTAGCAGACGCTTTTATCCAAAGCGACTTACAGTAAGTACAGGGACATTCTCCCTGAGGCAAGTAGGGTGAAGTGCCTTGCCCAAGGACACAACATTACATAGCCACAGGCAGGGCTCGATATCACAACCTTCCGATCATGAGGCCAACACCTTAACCTGCTGAGCCATCTGACCTTAATTTAAACTGCACCCACCAAAGAAAACACATTTTCAGATTAACAATCAAACTCTGGAATCTCTCAGTGTCATCTTATTTCTTTGTTTCAGTAGTATGTGAGTTGACTGAGAAGATCGATTCTCCAGAGATTCTTTTTCGAACAAATAAACTTTTCCGGGCGTATTGTTTGGTCACACTGCCTTTTAGGAGGAGCATGATATTGTGAATGTTTGTCCGAGACATGGGCAGGTGTTTAAACATTCTGACATTTAAACATTCACTCTTTCTGCTGTGTGGTTATTGGGTGTTGGGGCAGAGTTGAGTGCTCTGAGTTGAGTGAGTTCCCAGCTCACCGGAAGCTTTTACCAACGCAGGATTGGTTGTGGACTCGTCGAGAGGAGCCAGCTGAGGCTGCTCGGGCATCTGTTTCGGATGCCTCCTGGAGGCAGGTGGGGCGGGAGGTGTTCCAGGCATGTCCCACCGGGAGGCGGCCCTGGGGAAGACCTAGGACACGCTGGAGGGACTGTCTCTTGGCTGGCCTGGGAACGCCTGGGGATCCCCCCGGAGGAGCTGGAGGTGGTGTGTGCGATGAGGGAAGTCTGGGCCTCCCTGCTCAGACTGCTGCCCCCGCGACATGGCCCCGGATAAGCGGTAGGAAATGGATGGATGGATGGATTGGTTCAGATTGACGATCCAGACCCAGGCTGCTGCCCCTGAATTGAAAGATCGAAAAATAGGTTCTGCCGTGGCTGAGGTTCCCATCTTCAAAGCAGACACAAATGTCGAGGTGGAGATTGCAGTAGTTCTTCTCGTATGTTTTTAATGAAGCATAACGGGTCAAAGGAGAAACTCTGAGAACCATGTTCCGTTCACGAAAAGTACAAAGTTACAGAACGTGCCTTTTGAAGATCTCCATGTCCTCCGATGAAATGCCTAACAAGCTGGTTTTCTCCCCTTTGTAGTCAATGTATCCTTCCCCCTTTGGCCTGAGTTGTATCCACAGGGACTATTTTCTCTTCCTCCCCTTTTGATTTATAGGTGTGGCGTGTATATCTGAGGAGGGTTTTCTGCCGTGCGTGAAGTGACGGCAGCTGCCTGACGTCTTTGTTGCTCTCCCACTGCAATTAATGGATAAGAATCATCAAGAATGTTCTAGAATGTTTCACTTGGCGTCCTCACTAAGGGAAAACATGTTTATTAACCTGGTATTATTTATGAAGGATAGCTGCATATTATTACATTTCACTATTGCCTGTTTGAAATAGTTAGGGAAACAACTACATTATAATGTCACATTTTTATTGCCTGTTTAAAAGAATTAGTGAAACTAATGCAATACCAATATATTAAAGTCTCTTTAATATGCAGTGATTTGATTTGTTTTAGCAGGGAAAGTCACTTTTGTATTTTACATTTAAATTAACATGCCTGATGTAATTATTGTAATTCAGTGCAGCCACAAATGAGATCCATTTGCTGGGTAATTTCATTGTTCATCCATTAGCTTCCGATCAATGGGACATGCTCTGTTTCTTCACCATGGTGGATGACATTCGAGCCAAAGGTTTTTTTTTCTGTGGCACAACTTATCAAATATGACGCTATTCATGGAAAGAAATGTTATTGCTGTTATGAAGGGAGGCGGGGGGGGGGGGGGGGGGGACCCTTATACTGAGGTCCGGAGGTCATGGATGCAGCAAGTCAGGGGGATCATCTTTCTTTTGGGGTCCCACACACACACATTACCACGCCCCATCTTCAGTCCAAGAAAAGAATTTCCCATCAGTCTGTGAGCAGCTGTCTTCCAGTCAGGTCTGCCTTCTAGAATACCACCCAGTCCAGTGTTCTAGAACACCACCTAGTCCAGTGTTCTAGAATACCACCCAGTCCAGTGTTCTAGAACACCACCTAGTCCAGTGTTCTAGAACACCACCTAGTCCAGTGTTCTAGAACACCACCTAGTCCAGTGTTCTAGAACAGCACCTAGTCCAGGCTTCTAGAACACCGCCTAGTCCAGCCTTCCAGAGACAGATTTGTGTTTCTAGAACATTCCCTGCCACAGTACAGGACTTTGGCTGTGATACTGAAGGAGTACCTCTGGTCCAGACATCCAGTCACCAGCGGTCCTGTGAAACGCCCATCACATTCCCTCGACTCACAACAGAACTCTCATTTAAACACAGAATGATGAACAGCAACTCCCCCCCTAGCAAGAGTGCCAATGACATTTGAGATATTATTCTGTTATCAGCTGATGACGAGGTCTGGGGTTTGATTTCCCAGGGCTCGTGGCCCACGGGGACAGCTGGTGAGCTCGTAAGGCAGCCAATATGGAGGACGTGCATTTACCTAATTTGATCAGCAGAGCGGTGATCTGTTTAACGCGATCGTTTAGGTGGATTGCACAGCCCCGAGACATACAAGATGCAGTCGCCCATCATATCAGCGCCGTCATCGCTACGTCACAAAGTCCAGACCGGGGAAACGAGAATTCAATCGTTGCGAAAGCGATCTCTCGTCCCCCCACTGGTAAATTGAAGAAGCGTCCCGATGCATCGAGCACGCCAGCCGCACTCTGTGAACTTCAGAGAGGTTGTCAAGCGTGAGTTTATGAGGTCCGGGAACAGGTGGCTTCACCTCAGCAACAAGCTCTCGATTCCTTCCCCCCCGGGTGTTTTCGGTCACGTCTGGGTCGCGAGTCTAAGCGCTCTGATGTATGCCCGCCCAGAGTTCACCTCTGGAAGCGACTGTTTCCACGCTGCGTCAATGGGCCATGTCAGGCCCAGGGCGGTGCAGCAAGATCATCACTTCCTACCCAGGGGTGATGCAGGTTAACCATTACAAAGAGCTGAGTTGACCCCTCATTTGTCCAGGCGCATTCCATCATAGAAAAAGGTTTCAGAAATAGTCATCTGGACACTGATTTTGAAAACGGTCTCCAGATGTTTGAAAACTTTTTTTTATAGTTACAAAGAGCAGTTTCTGTCCTTGCATTCTAAGACTTCTGACTGTTTCACAACCTGCTTTCAGCTGAACAGTCAACAGTAGTGACCTCACCGGGTTCAAGACATGAGGCAACCGAGGAAGATAAGCTTGTAGAACCAGAGACAGATAAAACCGCTTGATTGGTCGATGTTGGACTATGTGAACTACCCCGGCAGGACGCTACCCTGCAGTATACTGTGCATTTATTCAGCAAGCTTTTCTCCAAAACGACGTACAAATAGCACATGAGGAATGTCCGGGAGATGACCGAGGTCTGGAAGCGTACAGTTCTCAGAGCGTTCAAGAGGTTGGTGCCAAGGGACCATCTGGAACTTACAAGATACAGACCAAAAGGGAGGCCTCTGCTTTGAGTGTACTGCAGAGCACACAAGATAGGCTGGGGTCAGGACCGAACTGACCCCCAAACCTTTCGCATGAGAAACCCAAACAACTACATCCATCTGCCAACGAGAAATCCCTTCAAAAAAATCCCTTCAAAATGTACATTCTTACCACATCCATAAAGATTTGATAAATGGCTTTGAAGTGGCAGGTGGTTTGGGTCTCAAACAAGCTCTCTTCCAAAGAGAATTTACATCCTCTACCGGTTTGTGTACATTAATGGTGTTTACACAGATCAATTAACACAGAGGCAGGTTGCCATAGGTTTTTAACCCACACATCCACAGCGGTGACTCATCTCCCATGCTGAGCGGACAGGAGCCCAGTGTGACCGACTGTCATCGGGTCTCAAACTCACTTCGGGGGGTCAGATGGCTCAATGGTTAAGGTGTTGGCCTCATGATCGGAAGGTTGTGAGATCGAGCCCCCGCTGTGGCTATATGACGTTGTGTCCAAGGCACTTCACCCTACTTGCCTCAGGGAAAAATGTACCTGTACTTACTGTAAGTCACTTTGGATAAAAGCGTCTGCTAAATTAATAAATATAAATGCTTACGGTGCCAACTCAAACAGTTTACATATGCCTGTCTGTGTACATGGTTTGTTGGAACTGTCGTCCCTCGATAAGATGTCCACGGATGTTATTTAAAAGTTTACCCGACTCTGGCACAGACATACACAAAGCCTTTCTTGGAACTGAGAAAGAGAGTGTGTTTAGAGATAGGCAGTGAAACCACCAGCCAGCACCTCATTGAACTCAGTGTCTGCCAGCCTGGGTCTGGGTTCCAGCGGGGCGAGGGGATGGAGGTGGCGCTGGGAGATGGGGGGGGGGGGGGGGGATTGTAGACAAAGTCCCGAACGCACTGATCGTACACCGGCAAGAGAGAACCGCAAATGTATTTTTGCCTTTCGCAAACCGACCTGGGTCTTGTGAGAGACATCCGGCGGCTGGTGAGGGAGACGGAGGGTTCTGCCGGCGTTGAAAACAAACGCACTTAAAGACTTACCGTCAAATCCATCTGACGCCAGTCCCCTGAGGTCGTCCAGAGGTGCTGACCTAGATGGAGACTGTCGCTGTGGTTCTTTCAAACGCCATGAGCCTGCAGGGACGCGGTACCGAGGTCGAGGTGATGTTCCTGCTCTCTGTGGAGCTAGTGTGTGTTTAAGGGCCCCAGCTTTGGGGCGGGTTAATGGGTAAAAACAACCCAAACACCGACACGACAAATCCAAGGTCCAAGCACGGCTTACATGTGAGGCACTACTACGTGCAATTTTACATTATTATGCAATATGACTTTCAATATTCCTCATGTGTTCTTGTTGTTCTTAGGGTCTTCTTGTAATATTCCTCATGGCGGTCTTGCGGTTCTTACGTACAACGTACAACATTTAATATTCTTTACGTGCAATAACTTGACTCTCACTTCTCATTCGAGACATGAGCCATCTCACTTAACCTCGAATTTTTGACATTTTAAATTTTGTATATTTAATTCTATTGTATCGTCTTTATTTTATATTTTACTTTGTCACTCTGTGCTGTACTGTACCCTGCTGCTGTTGTAGACTGCAATATCCCCTCTGGTGGACAAATAAAGGATTTTCTTATCTTATCTTACATTTGAGTAGGGATGAAGAGATGAGTAGACGAAGGGATGAGGGGGATTCCTGAAGCCCCCGCCCCCATCGCCATATCCCACCCCCTCTTTCTCCCTCTCTCTCTCTCTCTCTCTCTCGCTATCTCCCACTCTTTATCTCACCTCTCTCTCTCTCTCTCTGTGCCTCATGGGAGCCCAGCATCTGGCCTTTGGCATCCAGCCTGGGTGTGGGGGTGGCAGGGGGCAGGAGGCAGGCAGCTGGTACCTGAGCACTCATCAGGGCAGATGTACAGACTCAGGCCTCTTCTACCGGACACAATTTGACCACAGAGATCTCGCTTCGAAGGCCTGTTTGACTGTAATCAGAGACTTCTGGATAGTGTGAGTGGCCATGAGCTTGTTTTGTTTCATGCATACATGTGTGTGGTGTATGTGTGTGTGGTGTATGTGTGTGTGGTGTATGTGTGTGTGGTGTATGTGTGTGTGGTGTATGTGGGTTGGTGGGGGGGACATGGAGGTACCATGACAGCATGGCACGCCCTGCTCCAAGTCCAGGGACACTGCTGACATCTAGACAGTGTTTTTATTTACTCTGTGATAGGGCAATGACGAGGGATACACATGCTCCAACCTGATTGGGTAGATATGATCAAGCAGGAGTAATGCACAGAAGACAAAAAAACGAACTTTTCTTCAGGTAATAAAATAACTAACATCGACTTTCACATGAGGGTACAGTTATTGGATGACGTCAGGGTAAATGGTTTGCTGGCGTAAGATGTAAGAAATACTCAATAGCCTTTTGTTCTGATTCTCACAACCAAGCCCACTGTTTTTAGTGTTCTAACGTGGCCTATAGAATACAGATACATGCAGCATCGGGGTAGGAGATTGGAGAGGAACGAGAGATCTGGGGAGGGGATTTGAGTGAAAAAGGGGGCGGGCCTGGCAAAGTTTCGTAGAGGGGAGCTGGAAGGGGCAAAGCGCACAGTGTTGTTAATGAGCTCACGGGAACGCACAGACTACGTCACCGGAACGGCACAACATCGGCGCGCAACCACCGGGTCAACTGATCAGCTGGATACCAACCATCGACTTGGCTATTGACTCCACATGTAAACTCTTGAGCTCGAGGCCGGCGGAGGATAACCGCACTTATGAACGCCCCACGCACCGCAGGCATGGTTCGCCAAGGCTATGGCTTTTGTGTGCGTTTACTTGGCGTCTGTTTTTGAATGGAAATAGTGGAAAACTTTTGCGCGCGACAGATTTCTAGGAGTTCAGATTTCGGTTGCAGGGCGAGGGGAAGATGAGCAACGCCACTGTAACCAGGGCCATGGTGCCGACCATCCCTTCGATCATGTTTATTTTCGGGGTGGTCGGTAACGTGATCGCCATAGTGGTCTTGTGCAAGTCACGAAAAGAGCAGAAGGAGACGACGTTCTACACGTTGGTGTGCGGGCTGGCGGTTACCGACCTCTTGGGGACACTGCTGGCCAGCCCGGTCACCATCGCGACTTACGTCAAAGGCTCGTGGCCCGGAGGGGACCCGCTGTGTCAGTATTTCGGATTCATCCTGCTGTTCTTCTCCCTGGCGGGACTCAGCATCATATGCGCCATGTCCGTGGAGAGATACCTGGCAATCAACCATGCTTACTTCTACAACGACTACGTGGACCAACGGCTGGCGGGCTTGTCGCTCCTGGGGATCTACGTCTCCAACGGGTTCTTCTGCGCTCTGCCTAGCATGGGACTGGGCCAGGTGAAGAAACAGTACCCGCAGACCTGGTGCTTCCTAGAATGGCGGAGCAACGTGAGTTCCGACGCCGCCTTCTCCTACATGTACGCCGGGTTCAGCTCCCTTCTCATCCTGGCTACGGTGATCTGCAACGTGCTGGTGTGCGGCGCGCTGATTCGGATGCACCGACGCTACGTTCGAAGGACGTCGTTCGGGAACGACCACGGGCGGAACGGGGATCCGAGGAGGAGGAGCCGCAGTTTCGGGCGTCTGGCAGGTGCGGAGATCCAAATGGTTATCCTGCTCATCGGCACCTCCGTAGTGGTGCTAATCTGCTCCATCCCGCTCGTAGTAAGTTTATTTTTCTCACCTCTCCCCTTCTCAGTTTTGATGTTTATCTTTACGCACAGATGTATCCATTGCGCGCGAAATAAGCGCGGTGAAATGTTGTGTGCTTCATGTTTTGGCTACCTGCAATGTTTGGAGCTATCTCGCTGTCATGATCAGTGACCTATGAACTTTTGTCAAGCTCTGTTTGGATAAAGGCGTCTGCTAAATTCATGAATGTAAATGCTCTGGAGGGATACTTGTTGCGCTGGTTTATTGAGGCAACGAACAAAGTCGCTATGGATTTCCCTCATTAAAATGCATTCGATAGTCTTTAGAATTATACACCTTACACCGAGAAGGTGCATTATGTTCCGCACTCAAAGCCTGGTGAAGCTAAACTGACTCTTAACTCTGAACTATTACATTTAGACATGTAGTTATGTAGTACACGCTCCAATCCGGAGCGACATACAGCAAGTACAGGGACATTCAGAGGCAAGTAGGGTGAAGTGCCTTGCCCAAAGAAGCACTGTCATTTAAGCATGGACCAGAACCAGACAACATTCTGATTACCATCCCCCTTCCCCAACCGCTCAGCCACCTGACTCCCATGCGCCTCAGCTGACCGCGCTGCCTGTGTCTCCTGCAGGTGCAGGTGTTCCTGAACCAGCTCTACAAGACCCCCATAGAGCTTCGCCTGGAGATCAACCCCGACCTGCGGGCCATCCGCTTTGCCTCCTTCAACCCCATCCTGGACCCCTGGATCTACATCCTGCTCCGGAAGGCCGTGCTGCTCAAGGTCATCGAGAAGCTCAAGTGTCTGTTCTGCAAGGTGGGCGCTCGCCGGCAGCAGCTGCAGGGCAACTTCGACTGCCTGGACGCCCACCAGCTGTCCTCTGTCATCTCCCGAGACTCACCCTCCATGGTGTCCCGGGACCTGCACGAGGCCAGCAGCACCTCCCAGACCCTCCTGTACCTCCCCGAGGGCCGCGAGGCCCACACGGGCAGCTGCCGTCTCCCAGACCGTCACTGCATGACCTGGCCGTCCTCCGGGGAAGACCCCCGGGGCTCCGACTCTTCGGGACAGAGTGGCGCGAAGGAAGGAAGGCAAGAGGGGAAACGTGGGTCCGCCACGGATCTCGGCGTGGGGGATTCGTCGTCACAGCCCCGTCCTAAAGAGCAAATGCTGCAAGTGTCGCTGATCACCGAGCCTGGCCAGGAGAAATGCATCTGAAGGCTGAAGGGCGGACGTTCTCCGTAGGCTGACTGCCAGACGGTTCTCCCCCCGTTTTTGAACCCGACTGGTTCTCTAGCAGAGCCAGATATCAGAGTTAGGACACTGTGTTCAGGTCAGGGTTGGGAGTGTGAACATTGGGACACTGTTTACATTTAGTCATTTAGCAGACGCTCTCATCCAGAGCGACTTACAGTAAGTACAGGGACAGTCCCCCTGAGGCAAGTAGGGTGAAGTGCCTTGCCCAAGGACACAGTGTCGTGTTGGCACAGCCAGGGTTCGAACTTGGTACCTTCTGATTACCAGCCCACTGATTACTGACTGCACCACATGACTCCATGTTGGGAGCAGATGTTGGGACACTGGTTCCTCTGACGGAATGTTCTGGATGGTGAGAGCGGACTGGTCTTTTCACAGCAATCGAGTTGTCGTTAAGGTTCACGTGTGTGTGTGACTTTTTGAAAGTTCAATTTGTATTCTTCTCTGTGAGAAGGGTTCTGTGGTTGGGGCCTTGTGATAATATGTAATCCACATGTTTTTTTGGTCAAAGATATTGTGTTCTAGCATCCATGTAAATAAATAAGTTTTGTGATTGCAGGTTTAATATGCTGTACGTTAAATGTGCTTGTATGCATATCATAGAGATCTTTCGTGTAAGAAATACTCCCATTGAACTAATTAAATGAGCTGTTTCTCAGTAACTCCCTGTCTATGTTTGAATATCTTGGTTTTGATGACTCCAGTCCAGTATTAGAAAACAGCTGAAACTGACAGCTTGTGTGAGAGCAACAATGAAAGCTTCAGAAAGAAGTGTGTGTATGAATGTGTGTCAGAGCAAGAGGGAAAAATAGTATGAGTGTGTGTTTGATACCTTTTTCTAAACATTTAAGGCTAAGGTATCAAATAACCACAGCAACAGACACAACACAACACAGTTTGGTAATACTGTAACTATTATTGGAGGAAAAATTGCTAACCAGTAGGAGGTCAATGGTCGAATAATGACCCCTCATTGAGTCAAACAGATGTCTTTGATAAGACCAAGCCAAAGCGGTCCACAGCGTACAGCAGCCTATCTCCTCAGACACCGCGGTTCATCGCTAATCAAACTTTAGTTCATGGATGAAAATAATCTGACCACACACACACACCAAGCTGACAGGCTAAAGGCAGCCTTCCCAGGAATTAAACTGTCTGAAGACGTTTCCTTCGTGAAACAAGAAATATGATCGCCGGCTTCATTTCAGCGTGATTGAGCTTAAACAAGCAACACAGTGGCTAATGCAAACACACAGCAGAGAGGGATATTGACACAGAGAGTGTGAGAATACCCTCTGGAATAATGACAGCGGGGGTGAGGGTTGGGGGGGTGTCATTATAATTAAATTTGGATGTGAGAAGCAATGGGTTTGCAGCGTGGCTGTACGATGTGAAGGCTCGTCACACATGGAAATAGGTAGAGAGGAAGATCATTCTGATATCAGAATATACATTTCAGAAATATCATCTTTCATGTACACACAAACAGTTTGACATTTCTCGCATTACACCAATAATCGTGAAGCCAGGCGGGTTGCCAAAGAAACACTCAACGGAGGGTCATTCGATAATAAAAACATTTTTTTTTCTTGTTTATATTTTAGAGGTAAGGTGAAAGGTTAAGGTCCAAGTTGAAGGTGAAGGTCGGAGTTCCTGTTGTTACAGAGTGCATAACTTCCTCTTCACCACAGCAGAACAAGAGACCAATAAGACAGCTCCTCTTCCTGTCCTCAGTAACCAAGGAAACAAACAGGACTGTTCGGCATCCCCAAAACTCAGGGTGGTTGCCTGTTCTCAGTCCACTGGTGGTTATCTTCTCTTTCCTGAAGACTGTTTCCTGTCTCTGTCTCCTTTGCTCTTCTCTACTCCTCACCTCTCCTCTCTAATTCCCTCCTCCTCCTCGCCTCCCCTCTCCTTCCCACTCCCCTCCCCCCTGCTCCTCTGCCCTCTCTCCTCTACCTTCAGCCCTGCCATCCCTCTGTCACCTGCTGCTCAGTACGTCCCCCATTTCCGGCCGATCCAGGATGCTTTGCTCCAAGGTGACGATAGCAACACAGGATTATCCCCCACTGCCTCCTGCGCTACGACATCCTGTAGCAGGTTATCCGTTTATGAAGTGCGTACTTCTCGACAGCAGGTGAAGGGAGAGGGCGGGGGTTTACAGGGGTGGATGGTGGGCTACGTGGATACAGCTCCACCAGGATTCGGAGGGAGAACGGCGGCCCAAGAGCCTCCAAGCTAGGAATTGGACAGCCTTATGACTCCGCTAAGCTCCACACAAACATAAGCAGACCCCGAGGATACAGGCCAAACTCAAGGGTTTTAAAAACAACACTACAGGCAGCTAGTTCCCATGAAATCAACTGCTAATTAAAAACTTTGATCCTCCATTTTTATGTAATACCAGCCTAAGCAAATAGGAAAGTTCTAGTCATTCAACCTGACCCACAAAACCCGCCAATCAGATATTTGAAAAAAATATGATTTTTTTTTGTCTGGTTTTCCGATTTTGTCAGATGAAAAAATAAAGAATCACAAGACAGTTCGAGAGAAACCAAATACATTAGTAGGCTGAGTATCAACAAATTAGAACTGACCTTTTACTGCGCTGTCTCATGCTTGCTCTGGACAAGAATGATATTATGCAGGCATGAGGGCCATTAAACACCTTCACTTGCGTCATTTGTTAACCGCCAACAGTCCAAACACGGTCATGGTTTACTGAGTTCATCTACAACCCCCAAAAAAGTGGCGTGTGTGCCTATGTTGACTGTCTGGTCTGTGTGTGTTCGTCATTAAAAAGAGAAAACATCTATAAATGAATCTGCCTTATGTAGGTCAGTCAACTATAAAGGGAAGCAAGTTAGGGGGTAATTTACAGACTATCTCTCTATCAAGCTATAAACATAACAAAAGGGCACGTAGACTTGTTTACACTGAGAAGCTTGATCATGCCAAACTGAACTGTTTTAATGGAATTAGGATAGGCCCTATCTTCTTTCCTCAGCATGCCTCCTACCTTGTAAACAGGAGAGTCATGTGGCGCAGTTGGTTAGGATGACGGGCGAGTCATCAGAAGGTACCCGGTTCGAACAGCGGCTAGGTCAACATGATGTTGTGTCCTTGGGCAAGGCACTTCACCCTACTTCCCTCAGGGGGGAATGTCCCTGTAAATCGCTCTGGATAAGAGCGCCTGCCAAATGACTAACTGTAAATGTAATGTAAACTGTACCGTTATTTAACCGTGCTGCAGAGATCCGTATTACCAGAAGGTTTCACATTCGGAATGGAAGCGGAACGACGTTTAGACCTTTTAGAGTCAGACCGTCAGAAACGAACTTACTGGAAACGTATAAGCGCTTCCCAGCTGCTGCGGCTCCCGCCAGCCAGCTCTGGGTTCGCAGAGGGCAGGGTACTGTTACACAAGGCCAAAAAATTGTTTCGAATTGTTTTGATGTGTTACTTTACGTATAGCTGTTGGGGAGCGTCACATACGCACACAACTACTTTTTGATGGACGATATATTGCAGAACACATCAGAAGGCTTTCCTCTGAGCTTATCCAGAGAGGCTGGGATTCTGTTCAGCCAAGTAAGTCCTCAATTGAGGCACTCGCCGATAATGGCCTGGAACCATTTAGGTCTTGAAAATAATTGCCGTGGGGCATGTTGTGATTTGTTACGTGCACCTCACAATTCTGTGACAGATCTTACCTCCAGACCATATGAGCACAGTATTAACCTCAGGGCTGGAAAAGTGCCTGTGAGATGGGAATCTAAGAGTTGATTTTTCGCATGTGAAACTTAACGTGTGGTACGAGACCAAAGCGGAATTTCACAAACATCCTCTGCGGCATTTGACTGACAGCAAACCGCTTTGTACAGTCTATAACTGTGTGTTTTTGTTATTTGGTGAACAAGCCTCTGTCGAGTACACCGGGTTCTGCACTGTACAGCATCATACAATATGTCAATGTTCTCGCCCAGCAAAATAAGGATTATTTGTTTTGGGTATGATTATGTTTTTTCTTTTCTTTTTTTACGACTTTCGTCCAATCAGGTGAGTCGTGTGAGGGATTTGAGTAGAGGGTCTTTTGGCCTGTGGAAGTCGTGGGAACATTTTGATGTGTTGTGGAGCGGCAGAAACAGAAACAGGGTCACGTGGATGGGTCACATGACCTTGGTGGAAGGAAACAATTGAGGCTCCTGGCCCACTTGAACACAAACTCCTTACATCAGTGGTTCTCAACCCTGGTCCTCAGGGCCCACTGTTCTGCATGTTTTCGATGTTTCTCTGCTCCAAAGATTAGATTAGATTAAACTTTATTGTCATTACACAGGTACAAGTCCAGGGCAAAACACCTGATTCAAATGAATGAGTCATTATGAAGCTCAGCAGAAGCCTGATAATGACAATTTATTTGAATCAGGTGTGTTGGAAGGGGGAAACATCTAAAACCTGCAGGACAGTGAGCCCTGAGGACCAGGGTTGAGAACCACTGCCTTACGTCACAACACTGATAAGCAAGCTGCAGGCACGTACGTGATATATGTTTTGGGCAACACTTTGGAAGCCAGTTCATGTAACCTACATGTATTCATTTAGCAGATGCTGTTATCCAAAGCGACTTCCAACAGAGAGCTTTACAAAAGAGCATCGGTCACTGATCATAACAACAAGATAGTCCCCAAACTGTGCGGGTAGTCAGATTATGAAACATACATCGTGGGAAAACAAACAAGTACTGAAGGGATAGTATAGTAGTAGTATATAGTATATATAATAGTGTTCCTGTTGGAAAAGCAAGAAATAATAATATACCACACAGCGAGTGCAAACCTTAAGGTAAAATGTGCTACAACTACATATTTAAGTGGGGGGAGGGAGAGTTTATTTGTGGGAACAGGAACATCTGCTCATCCATCCTCGAATGAATTGTCGACTCAGCTTGTGGTTACGGAGATGATGCTATGCGGGAAATAAGTTGCGTCACGTGAAATCTGGAAGGAACATCAACATCTGATTCAGCAGACTTGCTTTCCCCCCCCACCGCCTTGTGTTGGCGAATAACAGCATGGTCACTACTTCATATCCCTGAATATACCATCCTCCATCCACATTCCTGTCATTGACCAGTACTACGAATCAAGATTCGGCGTTAACAAGGTAAATTCAGGTTTAACCCAATACAGAAACCCCTTGTTTAAACCTGAACCCTGTCTCTCATTTTCTTCCTAGTGTTAGAAGCTGTGATCTGCAATCTGTCGGAAGGCCTCCTTCTCTGGTTCCCCAAGGCCTCGCTGAGACAGAACCAGAGGAGTATCAGGACAGGCATTAGCTATTGTTTCTTAACAGGCACTAAATTGCTGTCGATTTTTTTTACATGGAACTTTGAACTCACCTTGCTTTGTTGGATAATCAAACTTCCTTTCATCTTTCTGGACAGATGTGCATTGTTAACATCTTCAATCCACATCTCTTAAACTCCTCATTCGCTCCTCTCTTAAATAAGCCTTGCCGTAAAACATTTAAAAGAAATACCTGACAGGGCCCTGGTCCACGACAGGACTTGTGGACAGGACTTGTGGTCACCCACCCATTCTAGAAGGAAGTCATTGTTGTTCTTAGTTTTCTGATACATCCAAGGAGACCGGTTTCCATGGCGCCTGCCTGTGGTCCTAATTGTTAGTGGCGTGTATCAGAGTGGGAGTAAGTGCTTTAACAGGGGTTGGGGCAGACGTAACCAGCAGGGCCAGCGCTCACACAGGATATTTAATATCACCTCCTGAGGGGAGCTGGTGAGGAGCGTAGCGCGGCATCATCTGAGGTGAAGCAGACGTGAAGGCATGCTGGAGCCAGAGAGAGTTTCTGGTAAAGAGGAGGATCTTCCCTCTATCATTTTGTTCCTAGGGTTAGAAGCTGTGATCTGCAATCTGTCAGAGGGCCCGCTTCTCTGGTTCTCCAAGGCCTCGCTGAGACAGAACCAGAGGAGTATCAGGACAGGCATTAGTGATAGTTTCTTAACAAGCACTAAATTGCTTCTAAATTGATTTTTTTAAACTGAGTTTTACATGGAACTTTGAACTCACCTTGCTTTGTTGGATAACCAAACTTCCTTTCATCTTTCTGGACAGATGTGCATTGTTAACATCTTCAATCCACATCTCTTAAACTCCTCATTCGCTCCTCTCTTAAATCAGCCTTGCCGTAAAACTTTCCAAACCTGGTTGCTTTTTACTGCCAGCTGGAATTTGAACGACACCATTGTGTCAAAGCCGGACATCTCACTCACAGCATCCTAGTCCAGTCCAACCCATTTTCAGATTGTTCTAGAACATGATGGATTGTTCTTGACCCCCGCCTGTCCTCCCTTTACAGTTAAGAATTCAACGTCCTTCCGCACAGTAAATCAGTTAATATGTCTGACCTTTGAACCCAAACCATCAGAAATGTGTGCTGGAACATCCCAAAGGAGCATCTTCAGAACTCTGATCCTAGCAGTTTTCTCAGGCTCGGAGTGATTAACCAGGATGAAAGCTAGGCATTTTACCAACGAAAAAACACCCTCAAAACGTTGAGCATCAGCATCAGATCGAACTTTCTGTACCCTATCCTGCTCCATTAGCGACTGAAGATCAGCGTAGAGTGAAAGACCGGCCCTTCTGAAATGTACCTTTTCAAAGTGATACCGGAATGTGTATTTAACCTTTCGCTGAGAGATTCTGGGAAACAGCAAATTTTTTGAGTTTCAATAATGATGAAGTGAGAACTTTGAACAGCGTATCAAGTTTAAAAACAACTCTTCCTCTTCAGCAACAGTAACAGCAGAAAATCAAAAAGGAAATATAATCAGAGAACCATTTAATCACCCTATCAAATCCATTATTCATGTTTTGGCAAGAGGTCTGTATTACTTTGCTTGTATTTATTTTATTTTTTACAGCTCTGTCTCATTAAAATAATTACAAAAAACTGGTTCAAAACTGCAAAAAAAAAAGTTTGCATAAGTAATTGTTCTTTAACATCTGCTCTTCAACTTCCACAATGCCAGACCCTCTTAACATCCTTGTCCCGAACTCTGGGCCCTGTCCTTACAGCTCAGATGACCACAGCTCTGTTCTACACACTTCCTGCTAGGTCAGCCAATCACCTCGGCACTTCCTACTCTACGTCCTGCTTCCTGGCTGTGGGATCCCCACAATGTTTATTTGCAGTCTTATACTGCATTCATCACTGTCAAGATCAGGACATGATTTGTTTTAATTAAACTCCTGGAGTCGAAAAAAAAAAGTAAATTGTTTGTGATGCCTGGAAAGCATTTTGCCAGAACTTATCCCACCTCTCACCTCTGTCACCAACAGTGATCTCATGGACAAACATTTTACCCTCATTGATCTTTTGAATGGAACGCAAGCAAGCCAAATCCTTATGTTGTTGAGCCTTAAAGGAACAGGCTTGCTGGTCATCTGGTTTGGGGTGTTCTTGGACCTGGTAGCCAGCCAGCAACACCAACTAAGGATGATTTTGTTTAATTACACCTGCGTGATCATGAGATTGACTACATATTGTATTTAATCTGCAGGCATACAGAAAGCTTCAAAGATTTTCAAGGTTAAAATGTATGTAACAAAAAAACAAAATCACATTCTCAACTGTTTATGCTAATCTTGCCTGTTCATGTAAATGGTGTTTATAAAAGGGGAGTCATGTGGTACAGTCCGTTAGGGTGTCGGGCAAGTAATCAGAAGGTCCCTGGTTCGAACCCTGGCTGTGGCAACATGATGCTGTGTCCTTGGGCAAGACACTTTACACTACTTGCCTCAGGGGAAACATCCCTATACTTGCAGTAAGTCGCTCTGGATAAGAGCATCTGCTAAATGACTAATTGTAAATAAAGACCCTTTCATGGTACTGGATTAGTCCACAACATCAATACCATACAGATAACAGGGGCTCTTTGAAACTAAGATGACAGAACTGCTGAACTGTCTGGGGGTTCGGTAGATGAACACTTCCTCTCCACCTCCTCATCTTCACTGATGTGAGGAAGCTGTAGATTACTAGCTCATGTACAGGAAGTAACTCTTTGATGATAACTAGCCTTACAATCTCTACTGCTGTCAACCTCACTTCTCATTGGCTACACAAGCTTCGCATGTCTAACAACACCCACAACTGGGGACATCCGTTATTTGGCCACATCTCGCCTTCCCTGTCATCAAAAAGAAAATAACTACGGTGTAATGAAATGTCTCCCTCTACAGGTCACAAGGAGAACACAATAATAAAAAGATGTGGACAAGCAGCGTGCTGTAGATCAGTTCCCTTTAACCCTGGTCCTCAGGGCTCACTGGCCTGGATGTTTCAGAATGTTACCCTGCTCCAACACACCTGATTCAAACGAGTGGTTGTTGTTAAGCTCCCTGGTGTTGGAGCAGGGAAACATCTACAACATGCAGTGCAAGGACTCCATAGGGCCAGGACTGACTTGAATCTCTGCTGTTGTCTGAAGGAAAAGACCAGGAGGCTGAGATGTTGACTGTTTCTTTATTACAGACGGGGATGGTGGGCGTCTAAGAGGAGCTGGAGGCAGCCACGGCAGCCCTCTTGGGCTTGGGAGTGGTTCCCTCGCGGAAGCCGTTCCTGAAGAACCATGGGAGACAAGAAACAGAATTATTTGAAGTATTATTTGTGTTTTTTGGAATAACAGGAATAACTCCAGAAGCAGTTGAAAAGCTCTGTGCTGTAGCAGAACGGGGGCCTGTGCTACAAATCAAGATTTGGCGTTAACGAGGCAACTTCATCTTAACCTGTATTGGGTTAAACCTGAAGTTACCTCGTTAACGCCAAATCTTGATTTGTAGTACAGGCCCCAGGTCCAACTGAGGGTCCGCTAAGCTAAACACAAACAGGTGCTGCCCCATCTTTGCCCAGCCAAGACATCACCTACATGTCAAGTCTGCAGAGACATCACCAGGAGCGCCTTAGATACACTCAAGGTGAGGGGACCCAAACCCAGGTCCTGTCCCTGAGCAGAGAGAGGGGGAAGGGGGGGTACGACTCACCTGAACCTGCGGTACACCACCCTCAGGTGTCTGAGACGCCCAGTACCGGTGGTGTTCCGTCTCTTGGCTTTGACACTCCAGTTATCTGTCGAGAGAGGGAGGCGGACATGTTAGAACCGGGGGGGTGGAGGAAGGAGTCAGAGAGAGAAGGGGAATGGAGAGGTCAGCAAACAACCCTGATACAGGTGAACCATACACTGAGGCGTACTTTTTTTCCCACAATGTACGCTTAATAATTTGACTACCCAATGTTTGAGGCTATCTCGTTGTTACGATCAGTGATCGATGCTCTTTTGCAAAGCTCTCTCGGAAGTTTGGATAAAAGCATCTGCCGAGTGACTAAATGAAAATGGTAAAGTGTCGATTGCTGGCTGCAAACCTGGGAAATAAACAAGGTTTTTAGATGTCAGTATTTGTTGCAAAGGTAAAGCAAGTATATGAGACACATAGGAAAGCAGGTTGAGGTTTGTTACTGGCTAACTTACAGGTCCTCTTGCGCTTGGCGGGGTAGCCGCATTTCCCACACTCAGACTTCTGCAGATGGTAAGCTTTGGAGCCGCATCGACGGCACAAAGCGTGCGTCTTGTTGCGACGTTTTCCGAAAGAGGATGTTCCCTTAGTCTGTGGGAGAGACTCACTTTAAAACTTTGATACAAGTGGTGTGGTTCGTCAATATTGAGACCTAGACATAGAAAATGTGCATCTGTTACTGTACCAAGATGCCAAATAGGAGGGTTTAAATCCGTAGCTATTCATTAGGCTACTGATAATATTTCGTATTTCGTAATATTTCGCTAGTATAATAAAAGTATAATAAAAAAACGATACATTTAGAGGGGAAATGCAACAATGCCATTTTATTATAAATTGGTACGCATCGACATAAACTCAAGCAGATGTTTGAATGACATCTGCAGTTCACTGATTCATAGATTGATCCAATGACTTAAGTTTCCGGATATTCAACCACATTTTCCTTGATACACATATTATCGACAAAAAATACTTGGAGTTTGTGATAGAACGAAGCCTAAAAGTTCACAATAATAAAGAGGTGGATGGCGGAGAGTGATTGGCAAAACGGATGAATTAAGATTGTTTGGGGAACACAGTCATCCGCTCTTACCATCTTCGCAGCGAAGCTGACACGATAGAGACCGGAAACCGGTCACCGCGTTACGGTAAATCTCTTCCGTTGTTATTCGGGTGTTACACCATCATGTGTCGTATACATACAAGGGCGCGCGGAAACCTTTGTTCCGGCTATTAAAACAAATACATGTGATACATTGAAATAGGTTTGAATGTATATTTCGTTCTATAAAGATATTTTATGAACACAGACAGGTGAAGACCGTGTAGCTGATTTTGTTATACACATTTATGAATGTATTTCATTTATTTTTCAAGATTTGAAATATCTTTGTGAACCCCACTTTAAAATGCTTTATGGTATATGGTACTATGGTCTATCCTTTCAAATAATATATGAATGCGTGTAGATGGTGTCTTTCCTAGAGACCGCTCAGTGTTTTGAGAGTAAACACATTTATTCTGTTTAAAAGCACCTAACACCCCAAAAGAAGTTTCCCAGTAGTGTAGATCTAGAACTTTCTGGCTAGGTTCCATTTCCGCCGGTCCTTCCCTGGCTGTGTGCCAGAAAGACATGGTAGTAATATTTAATGAGGTCACGGTGAGTGTAGCCTGGCTGTCTCAGGCCAGGAGTGACAGCAGAGTAGGGCAACCCTGACACCTCCGAGTCAGCCTGCTGCCACTCTCAGACCAACTTTCCCAGCAGCCTCAGCGGCCGGCTACCTTGGACTTGACCCAAGGGTCACTGCAGAGCCACCGCAGGTCACTTTAATCAAGTTTCCGTTTCCCGGAACTCAGGCCAATCGGTTAAAGTTACAAGGTAAGTAACTTGATGTCCACGAGAGAGAGAAAAAAAAAGAAGGAGCGAATCAAAGAGAGGGATGACGAAGACCTGGAAGATCAGGAGGCAGAGAGCAAGAGGACGAGGAGGAGGACGAAATCCAGGGTTTCAGCCGAGGAGCACAACCATGCTGACTCCTCCGAGCCTGATGTGAGGAGGAGCGAGGGGAAAGGGGGGAACAGTCGGAAGGTCAAAAAGAAACACAACAAACCTGAGGAGGAGAGGAAGGATGGGGAGACGAGTGACGAATCTCGGAGTTCAGATGATGAAGGTGACAACGCTGCAGGCTCCAGGAGCAGGAAGAGGGCTGAGAGTCTCCCTGACGTGGTAAAGACCACCACAAAGGAAACCAAGAAGAAGAAACAGCCCCCCGCCGAGAAAACAAGGCACTCAGACATGGGCTCCAAGGACAAAAAGTCCAAGAAGGACAAAGAGGAGGATTCACCGCCGGGGGACGAAGAGGAGGATGAGAAGAAGAAGAAGAAGGAGAAAAAGAAGAAGACGTCGGTGAAGGATGACAGTGAGGAAGACACCAAAAAGGGAAAAGGCAAGAAGAAGAAGGTGGAGAACTACGTGGAGATTTATGAGAATGAACTGAGGAACTACGAACCAGAAGCTGTAGAGAACTATGAGGATGAGTATCACAAGAAAAAAGGTATCTATTATCTTTTTTAACTCCAGCTTGACATTAATACAGCAAAAGTACAGTACAGCAAAACAGACAACATTGTGACATAAACAAGCTCCTGTCATTCTCTGTCATATTCTAATAATGACTTATTAGCAGAAACATATCTTATCTGACCAGTTAGGCTGGTCTGAACATTCACATAAACCAAAGGTGTCCAATCCTGGTCCTCGAGGACCACTGTCCTGAATTTTTCCCTGCTGTAAGTGATTCTAATGAATGAGTTTTTATCATGCTGTGTGAACGTCTCACAATGACCAGTTCATTAGAATCAGGTGTGCTGGAGCAGGGAAACATCTAAAACCGTCAGGACAGTGGCTCTGGATTGGACGACCCTGTCATAAACCAACAATGAAACTTTATCCACATAGGAGAGATTCAGGTGCTTAACCCGTTTGATGCTTCTAATCTTTAATGCTCTGTCAACTCATTCTGGCTGAGTGCATTTGAGTGGAGAGTTATCCCCACACAGCTGGCTGGCTCCTGCTGAAATGGTTGCATTGTTAGAGATAATTGTCGCGGCAACCCTAGCCCGGAGGTATCTACACGCATGATCTCATCTCAGCCGAGCTGTTACGTGATACCTGTTTGCAACATTTACAACTTGGTGTTTCACATGTTGATAATGATGTCGACCTGGCACCTTGTTGCAGGGGGGCCTTTTTAGATGTAACTGTTTCACTTGGAGTCTGCGTGTCCTCCCCCGTGTTACCGTGGGTTCTCTCCGGGCACTCCGGCTTCCTCCCACCGTCCAAAGACATGCATGTTGTAGGTTTAGGACATTGTGAAAAAATTGGCCCTAGTCTATGAATGTGAGAGTGAATGGTTGTCTCTGTTCTCTGTCACTGTCTGTGTGATTGCCTTGTGGCTACCTGGCCCCAGTCCATTTACATTTACATGTATTCATTTAGCAGATGCTTTTATCCAAAGCGACTTACAAGAGAGAGCTTTTACAAAGAGCATCAGTCATTCAGCATAGCAACGTGATAGATCCCAAACACAGAGGGCTTTTAGATCATGAAACATACATCATGAGAACCAATAAGTGTCAAGGGAAGAGTTATAAAAGCATAACACAACAATTGTGAACAATAAAGCAAGAGGTCCAGGGTGTACCCTGCCTAAGGCCTGAAATGTAACTGGGATAGGCTCCAGGCACCTGTGATCCCTAACGGGGAAAAGTGGCACCGCTAATTTAATGAATTAATGAATGTTTTACTAGCCTGATGAGAGGATGTTTGTGTTGATATGGAATGACTGGCCAAAAATATCCCTAACCCTAACAGAAGAACACACAACTGGATACGCAGACCACACATCCACACACACAGTCAGTCACACACCACATCCACACTGCTATACCTTTTGTCATGAGACAGGGGTAAGCAACCCTGGTCCTCGAGAGCTATAGTTTTAGATGTTTTCCTGCTCCGGCACACCTGATTCAAATGAAAGGGTCATTATGAGGCTTTCACAGGACTTGGTAACAACCCACTTATTAGAATCAGGTGTGCTGGAGCAGGGAAACATCTACACTTACATTTCATTGAGTCATTTAGCAGACGCTCTTATCCAGAGTGACTTACAGCAAGTACAGGGACATTCCCTCTGAGGCAAGTAGGGTGAAGTGCTGTGCCCAAGGACACAACGTCATGTTGCCTTAACCTGGAATCGAACTGACAACCTTCTGATCCCTACTTCCCTATCCCAAGCCCTAACCACTCAGCCACCTGAGTCCCATGTAAAAACTTCAGGACAGTGGCTGTCGAGGACCAGGGTTGCCTACCCCTGTTGTAAGGGGTGGTGGTCTTGTTGTTCAGACGTACATTACGTGCAATACCCTGTAATTCTCCTCAAGTGCAATAACTGTCTATATTTTTTATACTGGACTTTATCGTGCCCCCCTATTGCTATTGTTATTATTGTTATGTTACCCTGCAACTCTGTGTGCTGTACTTTACCCTGCTGCTGTTGTGAACTGCAATTTCCACCCCTGAAGGACAAATAAAAGTTTATCTAATCTAAGAGAATGGACTTTATCTTTTCCCTCTTTTTCTCTGTCTCCCGTCCTCATTCTCTCCCCTGATATCTTTCTCTCTCTCTCCTCTCCCCAGTTTACGAGGTGGTGACCATCACTGGGGATGAGAGAGGAGCCGGTACTGATGCCAACGTGTTCGTCACTCTGTTTGGGGAATACGGCATCACTCCCAAGGTGCACCTGGCCAGCAAGTGAGTCCCCCTCATGGACTGTCCTGTAAACAAGATCCAGAAGCTTCTTCCATTCATCCGTGTGTCAGACCGTTAACGCTTAAAAATGTGGGATGTCATTCTGTTTGCGAGGGTGTTTTGCCGGCTGGACTTTAACACGTGATCTCTGCTTTCTTCGTTTTTTTTCTCCTTGTGGAACAGCACAGAGAAGAGGTGAGACATGGTTTTCATCCTTTCAATGTGATTAAGAAGGTGAAAAGGCAGGATTGCCTTCATAATAATCATTGGATTATTTTGAGTTCAGAATCTTGTGATTTGCCCCCCCCCCTGAATGGAGTACCCTTCTCTTCTCTTCTGCCTGCCATGGCGGTTGTAGGAACCGTACGGCATTTGAGAAGAACAAGACAGATGTGTTCCGAATCAAAACTCACAATGTGGGTCCTCTGAAGAAAATCAGGTATCTTCTTGATGCTCGCTTCACAAACAACTCTGAAACTACAGTCGAGTCAAGACCCTAAGACTCCTCCCCTCTCTTCCATGCTTCTTTCGTGGTTTATCCTCCACATCCTTCTATCTTCCTCTCTTCCATCCTCCCCTGCACTCTTCTGCTCTCCTCTCCTCCACTTTATTTTCCTGACATATCCTCCACCCCCTTCTCCTCTCTTCTCCTCCTCTCTTCCCCTCCTCTCTTCCCTGCCCCCCCCCCCCCCCCCCCCCCCCCCCCCCTCCAGGATAGAACACGACAACACGGGTCTGAACGCCAGCTGGTTCTTGGACAGGGTGGTGGTCACAGACATGACCAGGCCCCACCTCCGGTTTTACTTTGCCTGCAACAACTGGCTGAGCAAGGTGGAGGGAGACCACCTGTTTGTGAGGGACCTCCTGGGGAGTCTGGACCCCATGGACATGCCCAAATGTACGTCCCCACCTTTACACTCTCTAAAAACATCCAGCTATGTCACTGCTGCCCCTGCTCATTTGGATCGTGAACAATTGAGCTTGATGTTTCAAAGAATAGTAATGTAGGTATCCCTGTACGCTACATGCTGTTTCAGCTAAGCCCGCGCGAGAAAGCCCGGGTTCAGAGCCGAATGTTCTTGTTCTGTTGTCTCAGATAATAAATACATTGTGAGCGTGTTTACGGCGGACGTTAAAGGAAGTGGAACGGATGCGGACGTCTTCTTCAACATCTTTGGAGAATTTGGGGACACCGGTAAGTACAACAACAAATATTTACATTTACATTTATTCATTTAGCAGATGCTTTTATCCAAAGCGATTTACAAGAGAGAGCTTTAATATATATATGTACTAATAACATATAATAATAATAATAATATATGTATAAATATATCAGTAATAGTAGTTCAAGATATCAAAATAGATATTTTAGGTTAGGTTTTGATTTCTCCGTACTTTTTGCATTGACATAAATAATAATAATGAATTTACTTTGACCCTAAAGGACACACAGGGGAAGGGATTTGAAACAAGGACCTTTTCATCAGCTCAACCACTGAGCTACACTGATCCTATGCCAGGATTTTCGTGCACCAGTGTTGTGTACCGCCTATAGAATTAAACATCAAACTGTTTTTTTGGTGTTGCAGGGGAAAGATGTTTAGACAACGACAAGAACAACTTTGAGAAAGGGTCCGAGGACAAGTTCACCATCGATGCTCCCAACTTGGGAAAGATCCGGAAGATCACGATCGGACACAACAATAAAGGGTCCTCAGCCGGCTGGTTTGTAGACAAGGTGACTCAGACGCACCTAACACAGTCCCACACACACACAAACGCACACAGAAATGATTAACAAATGGGAATCACTTAGAAATACTTTTTGACATGAGAAGAACAACGTTAGTGTTGTCAGGTAGAGCATAATACCTCTCCCTATATGCCTGTCCATCTCACCATACTACGTGTCCAGATGATTCTGGCTAGAAGTGTTTAAGACATGCGATATTCCTCTTCCTTCTCTGCCCCCTTAGCCTAGAGCACTGACCCCTCCAGTGTCTGCACACAGTAGGAGATTAGGGTCACTCAAACACACACACAGGTACCAAAGCCCTCACACAAGACAGTGCGTACACACACCCACACAGGTACATACACACACACACAGGTACACACACAGGCATCATGAGTCATCCTAGCCGTACTGTAAAGAGACACCTTGTCTCATTATCGGAGTGGCTCTCCGGCAGCCTTCACACACACTGACACCAAAGATCACCCAGATAGCGTGATTACCAGGATCCAGTGGCAGCGATCACACGAATGGGTCTAACGTGCGAACCAATGCTGGCCGTGCTCATACAGAGGTCAGACCTGCAACCTTAGCATATAGAGCATGTCGAATCACCCAATCCCTCATCGGGGTAATCAGGGCCTCCAAGTTCCTGTTTCACATTGAAGTTCAGTTGTTATTTGAAATGAGTACGTTTACATTTAGTCGTTTAGCAGATGCTCTTATCCAGAGCGACCTACAGCAAGTACAGGGACGCGACTCCGACAAGTATAAGTACGAGTGTAGTGGAATTCTGTCCGATTCTGTCTGCGGTTTAGATGTCATTACACAAGTACAGGGTAACGAAATACAGTTAGCATCCAACCAGAAGTGCAACACAGTTATTACAACAGAATATAATTGTAATTGCATACTCAGAATATACCCAGTATGAACAGTATAATCAGACATGGAGTGTTAGATATGCTAATAGGTTTTCTGGTTGTACCCCAACCTCCTATTTCCTGCAGGTGATACTGGATGACTTGGGGAACAAGATTGTTTACGAGTTTCCTATTGGTCGGTGGTTGGCCTTCGACGAGGATGACGGGAAGATCCAAAGGGATGTCTTGGTGGGAGGAAGCCAACCCACAGGTCAGACCCACAGGAAGTGGACAGGAAACAGGAAGCGGATAGGAAACAGGAAGTTGAACAGGAAATGGACGAAAAACAACAACGTGTGGAAATGAGCATCCTAGGATGCAGCGAGGTGTAATCCCAAAGCCGTGTATTCAATTATTTACAACAACAAACTAGGTGTGTGACAGTCTAAGAGTCATAGAATATCTTCCCTGAAGGCTAGATCAAGTACCAAGACTTCATATTACACGGTCACATGAGATGAACAATGATCAGTGTTCAAGGAGAGCCTCTGCTGGTTCAGAATCATGATTTAGATGTCACAACACTCATTGGAACAGCAACCTTGTGGTGATTTGGCTGACCGTGAGCAAAGCACTGGAATTCATGTGGGCTGGGTGGTTAGGGAGTCGGGCTGGTAATCAGAAGGTACCCGGTTCGAATCTCGGCCGTACCAACATGATGTGAGCCAGGTGGCTCGGTCGGTTAAGGCATTGGGCTCATGATCGGAAGGCTGTGAGTTCGATTCCTGGCTGTAGCTATATGACGTTGTGTCCTTGGGCAAGGCACTTCACCCTACTTGCCTCAGGGAGAATGTCCCTGTACCTGCTGTAAATCGCGCTGGACAAGATAATCTGCTAAATGACTAAATGTCAAATGTAATGTAAATTTAAGGCAAGATGAAACAAAGACAGCCATTAGTAAGAGGCTCTGATTGGCCGACGCGTAACTGTACCCCTACAGGCATTGTGTACAAAGTCCAGGTGGTGACTGGGACCATTCGAGGAGCTGGAACCAACTCCAAAATCAACATCGTCATGCACGGCTCCAAGGGGATGAAGAACAGCGGCAAGGTAGGCGGGGGGGAGGGGGGTTACCACGGTAACGGGTCGCACGGAGGGTGACTGCAGCGGCGGGCCGGCGGGCTCAAGATCACGCGGGGTCGACGCGGTGACACGATTACGCGCCGTGTTTCCACGATATCGGTTACGCAGCGCACCTTCGAGGAATCTGTAACGTAACAGCTCGCCACGGTTACGGAGCAGCTCTGGCAGAGGTATCACTGGACTGTTTCACTGGAAGGGAAAATGAAGGCCTTCTCTGGAAGTTCTGGAAGTTATCCTAAATTGGTCTTGTCTTGTCAGTGTCCAGATGACTAGAACAACCTCTCTGATGTTTCCCTGCTCCAACAAACCTGATTCAAATAAATGGTTCTTATCAGGCTTCTACTGAGCTTCATAATGACCTGTTCATTTGGATCAGGTGTGTTGGGAAGCATCTAAAACTTGCAGGACAGTGGGCCCCCGAGGACCAGGGTTGGGGACCACTGATCTACATCATCATCACACAGCATTTAGTCAGTGTGGACTTTTTCCAGGACCGTTCCATTGTAGAAAAGGTTTCAGAGGTCGTTCTAGTCATCTGGACACTGACAAGACAAGACCAATTTAGGATAACTTCCAGATCAGGCTGGAAAAGTCTTGAGTCTGAGTCACACAGTTTTTAAGCAAAATTTCTAAACGTTCACTTACAATCTATCCTCCTCCGACAACCGTCTAGTGGTCCCCCTCCCCCCCCCCCCCCCCCTTAAGATGACCGATGCTCTTTTGTCGTCTGCTAAATGAATAAAGGTAAACGTAAACGCGAAGCAGTCGTCGACTGACGTCAGTTAAACGAGTCTTCATTTCAGTGGTGCGACTGCACAGCGTGCGATGACAGTGTGGGGTATCCCTGCAGGTGTTTCTGGAGGGGGGCAAGTTCGAGCGCGGCCTGACCGACATCTTCACGGTGGAGATCGCCGCGCTCCTCAGCCCGCTCAGCAGGGTCACCATCGGACACGACAACGAAGGGGTCAGCGCCGGATGGTACTGTGAAAAGGTAGGGTTTACACACGCAAACACACACCAGCACACACACACGCACAAACAGAAGAACAAGGCAGACACGACCACGCATGCACTCCCACACAGCTGATGAAACTGAGATGACCCATGTTCTGTGTTTGCTCCAAAGCAGTCATTTATTTCAGTTTAGGTAACTTACATGTTGAATGATGCAGGAATACAATAAGCATGTAGGGAGTCAGGTGGCGTTTGCCTCACGATCAGAAGGTTGTGAGATCGACTCCCGGCTGAGGCTACATGATTTTGTGTCCTTGGGCAAGGCACTTCACCCTACTTGCCTCAGAGGAAATGTCCCTGTATGTACTGAAAGTTGCTTTGGAGAAAAGTGTCTTCTAAATGAATATTTATTTATTTATTTACAATAAGCATTGGAGGTACTTGAAGGAGTGTTTAGAAAGTGTATTTGTTTTCTCCTAGAAGCCTCATGTTTATTTCTGGAATGTATATACAGCTTGGGTTGTCAGCAACAGCGGAACATAGTCTACAAGTCTATCGTCAGCCCCTCTCCCCAGCCCGGTGTGTGTGTGCGTGTGTGTGTGTGTGCGTGTGTGTGTGTGTGTGCGTGTGTGTGTGCAGGTGGTGGTGTTCTGTCCTTTCACGGGCATCGAGCAGACGTTCCCCTGCTGCAAGTGGCTGGACGAGGACGAGGGCGACGGCCTCATCGAGAGAGAGCTCTATGAGATGGTCTCTCTCAGGCAGAGGAGGCAGAAGAGTGAGACGCATTCTCATGAATATTTTTTATTTTATTTCAGGGGACGGTGCATATTAATCAACATTTGCATGTAAATATGCCAGATTTAGCCACAAGGCTATTTTTCATCTGTAGTCCCTGGATAGATGTTAAAACGTCACCCTAAACATAGTAAAATATAATAAGAGTACAGTTGTTATTACGAAGTTAATATTTAAAATGTAATTTTTTTTAAATGCATCACTCTAAAATCAGTCAACTCTCATCTCTCCTGTAACACTGACAGCAGAATCACTCGTATAACAGTAGCCGGCTTTTAAATATTTTTTATATTAGAACCCCTTTTCATAAAAAATCTCGTGTCATAAAACTTTGAAGAGTTTGATTTAATCAGATACATGTTCTACTATGCCCCAGAGGGCAGGGCGTATGCAGCAGAGTAGCAGAAATGTTCTCAGACCATTTCCTCTGTCTTGATTTTGAAAACAGTGTCCAGATGAATATGAAACCTTTTCTACACTACAGTGAACCCTCGCTATATCACGGTTCACTTTTCACGGTTTTGCTACTTCACAGATTTGCCTCGTGCATTGTGTTCTGCATTCTGATTGGCTAAACAGTCTCTCCAACACAAACCTGTGCATCAATAAAGTTGCGGTTTACAGGATACAGTACTTTTATTTGTTAATCGAATGCTTGGGCCTGTAAAAAGGGTTTGTTCTTTGGTTTTAATATATAATTGAGTATTTAATTGTATAATACAGTAATTGGTTCTTTTTGGAACGTAACCCCCGTGAAAAACGAGGGGTTCACTGTATACTATTATAGTCTCTTTTTAAAGCCTTGTTTGACTGTGATGAACACAGCAGTGAGTGTGGTTGTGCTGCTGCTGCTGCTGCTCCTTAGAACACCCCTGGTCTCTGTGGATCTGGACGTCTGACCTGCCCGGCGCCGGCACGGACGCTGACATCTCCTTCCAGATCTATGGGGACAAGGGCAAATCAGACGAGATGAGGCTGGACAACAAGACGGATAACTTTGAACAGGGCCAGGTGGACAAGTTCATGGTAAGACGAGGCGCGATGGGAGGGAGGGATGGTCGGATGGACGGACAGACTGATTCCTGGACCTTGTCTATAGTTTATGTTTTTGTTGTACAGGTGGAACTTCCTGACCTGGGGAAAGTGACAAAGTTTCGTATCTGGCACGAGAAGAGGAGCCCTTTTCAAGGGTGGCATTTGAGCAAGGTTAAGAAACCAGAGCAATATGAATCTGAATCTCATTTTGAATCTATATTTGAATCTCTGTTCCATTCTCAATCTAATTCGCAGTCTCGCCATCAATCTGATGCTCTCTATCGGACCCCGGTTCTTATCCTGACTCACTTCGAATCTGATCTGACTCGGTATCTTACAGGCCACTCTGATAAAGACTCTCACCAAGGATAAGTATAAGTTCGTGTGCGAGCGCTGGCTGGATGTCAACGAGGACGACAACGAGGTTGTGCGTGAGCTCCCCGCCATGGGAGACACCATTCCTGAGCCCCTGCCCTGTACGTCAACCCCCTCACCCTCCCTCACTAGGCTTCACCCACACATACCTGTACCTGCACGCTGACCCCAAAACTCTTATCTTGTATTCTCTCTCTTACCCTGCGACTTCGTCTTTAGTGCTTAAGTACCGTGTGACCGTGTGCACGGGGAACATGGGAGGCAGTGGGACGGACGCTACCGTCTTCCTCAACCTGATCGGTGACCTCGGAGACACTGGAGAACGCACGCTGATCAACTGTAAAAACAACGTCAACAAGTTTGAGAAAGGCAACGTGAGTTCGAGGGAGCGTGATTGACGGTGACCGGAATGGGAATCACAATCTTAACAGAGATCATGGAGATGATTGACGCCAGCGCCATTCTTTCCCTCTGTCTCTTACTCTCTCCCCCCTTGTCTTTACTTTCCTCTCTCTCTCTCTCTCTCTCTCTCTCTCTCTCTCTCTCTCTCTCTCTCTCTCTTTCTCTCTCCTTCTCTTTCTCTACCTGGCTCACCCGGCTCAGATGGATGAGTTCATGATCGAGGCTGTGTCCATAGGCCAGGTGCGCAGGGTGCGCATCGGGCATGACGGGCGCGGCGGGGGCTGCGGCTGGTACCTGGACAAGGTGGTGGTGCGAGAGGAGGGCCAAGCCGAGTCTCAGGCTGTGGAGTTCCCCTGCGGAAGGTAGTCCTCCCCCTTCCCCCTCCCCCGACACACCTATCCCCTCCGATACACACCACCGACTATGGAACTTACCCCTGTTCCTAACATGCCACTTTTTACACACATCACCTTCTACAAGGACCTTCTACAGTTCTTATATGGAACACCTTCTTATTATACGCAAGAGCATGTCAAGAACGTACTTGTTTTAGGTGGCTTGACCGTAACGAGGATGATGGACAAATTGTTCGGGAGTTGGTGCCGTTTTCCGATGGACAGCGTCTTTACAGTGAGTTACATTCACAGTCCCTCCAGTCACTGATGAGTCGTTACATTGACGAGTGAGTTAACGTTAACGTTGGACTCGTGGACCCCAGACGTGAGCTACCACGTGGCGGTGAAGACCGGGAACGTGAGCGGAGGAAGCTCCGACTCCAAGGTATTCGTGAAGCTCTACGGGGAGAAGGGAGACACCAGCAAGATGATGCTGGTGGTCTCTGAGAACAACCTGAGGAACTACTTTGAGACAGGGCGCGTTGACGTCTTCAAAGTGGAGACCTCCGACATAGGACAGGTGGGACTGCCAGTTGGAAGAATTCATTTGTACGTCTAGCTGACACATTTAAATACTCATTTAGCACTTTGGAAATTTTTATCCAGAGAGGTGAATGGGGGAGAGGGATTTGAACCTGTGACTTCTTGACCAATAGTCAAACGTTCTGACTGCCATCCATCTACATTATTTAATTTGTTATTACAGCTCAGAGGTTAGAGCATTTAACTGCAGATGAGGAGATCACAGGTTCAAACCTGTAAGTTGTTTGGATAAAACCATCAGATCAATGAATATGTTATTAATAATGACTGATCTTGTGGCTCCGCCTCCTCCAGATCAACCGGCTGATGATTGGCCACACCAACGAAGGTATGCGAGCTGGTTGGTTCCTGGACAGTGTGCAGATCCAGGTTCCAGTCCACGGGAAGCAGTACATGTTCCCCAGCCACCGCTGGCTGTGCAAGGATGAGGCTGATGGGAAGGTGGAGGTGGAGATCTACCCCAGCGAGATCCTGGACATCGAACAACGTAGCACACCACTCCTACACTGTTCCACGCACTTTTTTCCCATTTTCTAAACAGTATTATAAGGTGTTGCGGATAGGAAGTTCTGTATCTGTGTCTGAGGTCAACTTCCTGTCCTTTCTCACTGGTCAGTGATGAACTATGAGATCACCGTGGAGACGGGAAATGTGGGCTTTGCTGGCACCAATGCCCGGGTCTTCATCCAGATTTATGGAGACAAGGGCAAGACCGAGGTCCTCAATCTCAAGAGCAGGTCCAACAATTTTGAGAGAAATTCCACTGAAATATTCAAGGTACGGAGCCAATATGATATTCATTCATTCATTCATTCATTATCTACAGCTGATTAGCGGTGCTGTGGAAGAAATTTGATTTTCTGTGTACTTATATTAATCACTACAGAACACACTTTCTCTGAAGACTGTTGTAACATCAATACCGCCTGACTGTCACTGTGTTTACATTCTTGTGCCCTATAAAATGAAGGTCTTCTTGCCTTCAGACGGGAGAGGGACATGATTGAGACCTAAGCCTTGTACTGTCTTCATTTATGTTGCCATAGGTCTGGTCATTTCTCTCCCAATCTATTAAATATTTATTTAATCCAGAACTCAACTGAGCTGTCACTCCTTTTATGAAGAGATGGACAAAACTATTTCTTCATAAGTGCCGCTTAGGGGTCACGGGTGACAGGAGCCTATCCCAGTTACTTTCGGGCCTTAGACGGGGTACACCCTGGACTGGGGCCAGCTAGTCGCAGGGCTATAAATATGATATCATCATGTAATCTATTCAGTTAGCAAATGTCTTTAAGGATGAATGGGGGATTTAATTCTTTCTACAGTCAAATGCTTGTTTGACTGAATACCAAGAAGCTCATCGCGTCATCATCCAAATTAAACATCTTACCACAAAGTCACCATCGTTGTAGACAGACCGACTGGGGGGGTGAGATAACCTCATCCACTGCTGTCCCCCACAGATCGAGGCAAGGGAAGTGGGGAAGATCTTCAAGGTGCGCATCGGCCACGACGGCAGCGGGATCGGCCCGGGGTGGTTCTTGGAGAAGGTGGAAATCAAACACCTGGTCCTGGCCATGGTGACCAAGGAGAAGAAGAAAGAGGACAAGAAGAAGAAGAAGAAAAAGAAGAAGGAGGAGGAGGAGGAGGAAGGGGAGCTGGTGGAGGAGCTGCAGGAGGTGGTCCAGACCTACTCCTTCCCCTGCTCTCGATGGCTGGCCAGTGGGGAGGAAGATGGGGAGCTGGTGGTGGAGCTACTGCCGGAGGACGCAGAGGAACTGGAGGGTGAGATGGGCGGGGAAACCGGGTGGAGGGGTATTGGGGACAGATGGGGGTGAGGGAATAGGTCTACCCCAAGCTAGGAGCAAGAGGCTTGACGCAAGGACGATAAGGGTGAGGGTTGAATATCCAGACATGCTTGTCACGGCTAATCCTTCAGGCAGTAGGATCTGTGATTCTCCGCCAGTAACTCCTAGCTGGGGATGACAACATGGTACCGCTCCTCCTGGCCCTTGTTCAAGGATCATCCCTGCGAGTGGCACGGTGAGCACCATTGACCCCCCCCCCTCCGTTGTCTTGTGTGACACAGAAAACTCGTACGAGGTGAGCGTCTTCACCGGGGACATGATCGGAGCCGGGACGGACGCCAACGTCTACATCAATATTTACGGCGAGAACGGAGACACGGGCGAACGCACACTGAAACACTCCAACAACCTCAACAAGTTTGAGCGAGCGCAGGTGGGAGGAGAAGGAGGGGAAGTATGATGTCATGGGGATAGGTCAGTGATCCCCATCCCTGGTCCTCAGGGCCCACTATTCTGCATGTTTTAGATGTTTCCCTGCTCCAACACACCTGATTTAAATGAACGAATCATTATCTAGCTCTGGATAATCCTGGTAACGAACATGCATTAGAATCAGGTGTGTGGGAAGGGGGAAAAACCTAAAACATGCAGGACAGTGGGCCCTGAGGACCAGGGTTGGGGACCACTGGTATAGGTGACATTGTGTCCTTGGACAAGGCACTTCACCCTATATGCCTCGGGGAGAATGTTCATGTACTTGCTGTAAGTTGCTCAGGATAAGAGTGTCTGCTAAATGACTACATGTAAATGTAATATGATTGGTTGTTTACCGGATGACCTGATTGGTGGATTGGCTTTGTGGTGATTGACAGGAGGACATGTTTACCATCACAGCCATAGAACTGGGCCCGCTGAAGAAGCTACGCATTCGCCATGACAACAGCCGGTCGCACTCCTCCTGGTACCTGGACCGCGTGGAGATAATAGACACCAAGGATGACACCACGTATGAGAACTGGGCTCAGGGCGGGGCCAAGCCTGGGGGGTGTGGCTAAACCTGGGGGGCGGTTCTATCTGGGTCACACACAACTCTTCGCCTTTCACAACACTAAATCCAAACAGTCAAAGTGGTTCATTTGCAATGTGCATTTTTGTGGAGGAACTTTTTCTGATCAAAGGCGCTGCACGGCTACAAAGTTTAGGTGTTCATTAGATACAAATGTATTGAACCTTTCACAAGAACAGAGTATTGCAATAAGAACACATGGAACATGAAACAGACAAACAGACATGACACACACACAACAGAACTCTGTGACCATGTCTCTTGGAATACGAGAAATCTCCAGAGAGCAAGGCCCCAAACCTGCTCACAGCACCTGTATATATAATGACCAAACAGTTGTAAACTCCCCCTACTCAATTGTAGACCTTACGTCTGTGAGTGCATCATTTGCCCTGATAGAATCAACAAGTCACCTGGCTTCATTGTCCTGACTGGAGGAGTGCATCATTTGCACTGATAGAATTAGCAAGTCACCTGGCTTCATTGTCCTGACTGGAGGAGTGCATCATTTGCACTGATAGAATTAGCAAGTCACCTGGCTTCATTGTCCTGACTGGGGGGAGGTGTTAACTTTTGGTGGTAACCTTCACTCTGCAATCTCTGTCCCCCATAATTTGTCAATGCAGTTTCAAAACATCACAATCTGTCAATATAATTACAGAACATCATAATCTGTCAATACAACTACAGAACATCATAATCTGTCAATACAACTACAGAACATCATAATCTGTCACTACATTTTACACAACACACAACTGTTTTTGCAGTTGAGCACACAAAACACTCTAATCTCTGTAGTCTCTTTATCGTTCATATAGTTCATCTATAGCAGTGGTTCTCAACCCTGGTTCTCAGGGCCCACTGTCCTGCATGTTTTAGATGTTTACCTGCTCCAACACACCTGATTCAAATGAATGAGTCATTATGAAGCTCAGCAGAAGCCTGATAATTACAATTCATTTGAATCAGGTGTATGTTGCTATGGTAACAGGCTCCTTTGGACTTGAGAGTTCAGTGGTTGTCCCTGGTGATTCAGGTACTACTTCCCATGCAACCGCTGGCTGGCGGTGGACGAGGATGATGGCCAGATAGCCAGGGAGCTGGTGCCAGTGGACGAGGCCTTCATGAAGAGGGACGAAGATGAGGGAGGGGGAGCCACACTGGGCCTGGAGCAGAAAGGTGGGGGGGGGGGGGGGGGGGCCTAAAAACTAGCTAACCAATCCTCATTTCAGGACAGAGACCATCCAATAGGATCTCTGTTCACCCCAGTTTCTAGAGAGATACTCTCTTATAGGTTACCTATCGGATCCAATCCTGATTCTAATCCCCAGATCAGGGATTAGAATGTTGAACTGTTGATGATGGGATTAAGATGTATTAGGTGTCAGGAAAGGCAACAGATGACACTATCAGTAAAGTGACTAAGTTCAGTCAATGTTTCCCCTCCACCTTTCAGCCATGTCCACCACCTACAACCTGAGGGTGAAGACCGGGGAGAAAAAACATGCCGGAACCGATGCCAATGTCTTTGCCATCCTGTACGGAGAGAGAGATGACACAGGTTCGGTGTCTCTCTACATCCTCCATCCGCACATAGTGACTTTCACACTGCATCTCCCATGCCTGTTGACTGTAGTAACATCTGTCGCAGAATACTGTCGAAGGCTCTGTAATGAAAGCGTGGTCATCAAGAACGAAATGCCATTGGTGAAGGTCTTCCGAAAGGGCGTGTGTGATTGGTGGAGGTTGATTCTCTCTGACCTTCCTCTGTGTGTGTTCTCGCCCTGATAGGGATCATCAACCTTAGAGCGTGCAAGTCTCACAAGAACAAGTTCGAGCAGGGGATGATCGATGAGTTCACGGTGGAGGCCGTGGACCTGGGAGACCTGGAGAAGCTGCGCATTGGCCACGACAACTCAGGTGTGCAGACAGGCAGCCAGTCAGCCTGTCAATCAGTCAATCAGGCAGCCAGTCGGGCAGTCAGCTAAATAATTAACCCCATTCATCAGTCTGAGAGAACGTTGGAACTCTTCCCTCCCCTCCTCTCCTCTCCCTTCCCCCCAGGTGGGTCATCAGGGTGGTTTCTGGACTGGGTTGAGATTGATGCCCCATCCCAGGGACTGAGACTACGTTTCCCATGTGGCCGTTGGCTGGACAAGTCAGAGGACGATGGGGCCACAGCGAGGGACCTGTACCCAGCTGACCTCCAGACAGAGCTCTACGTTCCATGTAAGAAGGCCTGGAGATGGATTTAGCTCAGTGGTTAGAGCAGGGATCACCAATCCTGGTCCTCGACGTCCGCTGTCCTGACAGTTTTCAATGTTTCCCTGCTCCAGCACACCTGATTCTAATAAAGGGTCATTATGAGGCTTCCACAGAGCTTGATAACGACCCATTCATTAGAATCAGGTGTGCTGGAGCAGTGAAACATCGAAAACTGTCAGGACAGCGGACCTCGAGGACCAGGATTGGTGATCTCTGGGTTAGAGCTTTGGCTTACAGACCGAACAAGGTTCAAATCCCTAGTCCTGGTCTCCTTGAGGGAGAGAGTCTGGTTCGTGAATGTGTTCACTTCTGCGTGTTTCCAGTCGTGCCTTATGAGATCAAGACCTTCACCAGTGACGTGTTCGGGGCGGGAACAGACGCAGACGTGTTCATCGTTCTGTACGGACGCAAGGGATGCGCCACCCTGCAGAAACACCTGTGCGTCAACGAGAGAGAGAGGCGGCTGTACTTTGAGAGAGGAGCTGAGGATATGTTCATTGTAGAGGTGCGTCTTGAAGTGTGTGTCTGTATACGGGTGTGTGTCTTTAAGAGGGTGCGTTTATGTGGATTTCTGTAGGTGTGTATGTGTGCGGATCTCCACAGAGGGAGAGTGTGTGAGTGTTTGGCTAAAGCGAGCCAGGTTGTGGTGTCTGTTAACACTGCTTGTGGTCGTCCCAGTTGGAGGATGTGGGTGATGTCATAGAGAAGATCCGGATTGGACATGACAACCAAGGTACCAACCCCGGCTGGCACCTGGACCGGGTGGAGATCAGACGACTGCTCAGGAAAGGAAAGGTATCACTGGGGCCATGTCTCGTTCCAAACCTCCTCCACTGGGGCTTCATCTCACGCAAAACCTCCTCCACTGGGGCTGCATCTCATTCCAAACCTCCTCCACCGGGGCTGTGTCTCATTCCAAACTTCCTCCACTGGGGCTGCATCTCATTCCAAACCTCCTCCACTGGGGCTAAGTCTCATTCCAAACCTCCTCCACTGGGGTTGCGTCTCATTCCAAACCTCCTCCACTGGGGCTGCGTCTCATTCCAAACCTCCTCCACTGGGGCTGCGTCTCATTCCAAAACACTGTTCGCTTTCCTCCCTCTCAATAAGTCTCTTCCAGAGTGTCCCTTCTCTCCTCAACAAACGATAGCATCAAAGTTCTGGCATGGTGTAAAGGTGGACACTGGGTAAACGGAGGCTGTTTCCATCACTGTGCCCCAGGGCTCGGAGACCACCATCTTCCCGTGCGAAGGCTGGCTGGCTCGGTCGGAGGAGGACGGGGAGACCATACGAGAGCTCGTCCCCTCTGACATCATCACGGAGAAGCTGCTGAGGGACGGAACACTGAAGACCACCGAGACGGAGGTGGAGGACGCCCTGGAGAGTAGGTCACACACTCACACACACAAACGCATACAGACGTACACTCACATGCACACACAGAGACACACACATACAGATATTCACACATGCACACACACACACACACAAAAAGCCATCGCTGAATCACACTGGGTACTGACGGGGCCCTTGACCTTTCACCCTGCAGCGCACACCTACTCGGTGTCTGTGAGGACAGGGGACATGTACGGAGGGGGGACGGATGCTAACGTGTTTCTGACCATTTATGGAGACCTGGGGGACACAGGAGAACGCAAGCTCCGCAAGTCTGAGACCAACAGCAACAAGTTTGAGAGAGGAGCGGTAAGGGGAGGGGAAATCCCACATAAGACTAATTTAAAAAAAAGTTTGTTCTCGAAAAACAGCAATTTGTGACAAGAAACTGCTGACAATGTGATGAACAACAAGAAATCATGATTGATGATTTAAAAAGGAATTGCAAAAATAAACTCAAATAATTTCAGCATGATGACACGGATGTATGAATTGAATATCCATTTTCCTTCCAGGTGGACAAGTTCTCCATCGAGGCGGTGGACCTGGGCCAGGTGTTCAAGATCCGCATCCGCCACGACAACTCCCAGATGGGGGCGGACTGGTACCTGGACCAGGTGGAAGTGGTGGACCTGGACACGGAAGAGGTCTACATGTTCCTCTGTGAGCGCTGGCTGTCCACGAAGAAGGAGGACAAACGCATCGAGAGAACCTTCTTTGTCAAGGTGTGGAACCCCTACCAGATCTGGGAAGAACCCGTGGTAGTGAAGTAGCTGGGAGTCAGGTGGCTCAGCGGGTTAAGGCTTGGCTTCATGAGCGGAAGGTTGTGAGTTTGAATCCTGCCTGTGGCTACGTGATGTTGTGTCCTTGGGCAAGACACTTCACCCTACTTGCTTCAGGGAGAATGTCCCTGTACTGTACTGTAAGTCGCTTTGGATAAAAGCGTCTGCTAAATGAGTATTTATTATTTATTAAGTAGCTGGCTGTTCACTCGTCTGTGTTCATGATGGTCTGTCTGTCATACATTCTCTGTTGCCCAGGGCTACGAGGGTGCGAGAAGCAGCGACCCCAACTCCTTGAAGATCATGCAGGCCAAGTTAGGTCTGGATCGCAATGCCAACAAGAAGAAAAAGAAGAAGAAGGCTGCCATAGTGGAGGAGGGACCAGGTTAGACGGATAACAAAATGGTTCAAAATGGTTCAAAATGAAACACCATGTGTTCCTGTCCACATGGTGTCATTCAGAATTCTGGCTATGTTAGTAGCCCAAAGTATGGCAGCTTCTGACCAGCCTGTCTGCCCCTTCCCCTACATCCAGTTATCCCCTACCACTTCACCGTTTCCACGGGGATGGACCGGGATGCCAGCACCACGGCCCGCGTGTACGTCATCGTCATGGGACCTAACGAGGTGGAGACGGAGCGATTGTGGCTGGACCTGCCGCAGGAAAAGAAGGCCTTTGCCTCCGGGACCATGGAGCACTTCTTGTGCTATGGGACTGACGTGGGAGAGATAAAGAGGGTTGAGGTAAGTTCTAGGTCAGCAGCTGGGCTGGGCTGAAGGGTTTGGGCTGGGCTGAATTTGAACTCAATACTTTCTGTCACTCTCTCTCCCCCTCTCTTCCCTCTCAGCTGGGTCATAATGGAGCCACCCCTGAAAGCTGCTGGTTGGTGGACGAGCTATCCGTCGCTGTGCCAACCAAAGGCATCAAGTACATGTTCCAGTGCAAATGCTGGCTGGCCAAAGACCGAGGAGACGGCCTGACTGCCAGGCTCTTCAACGTCCTGGACGCCAACAGCCTTAACATAATTCGCAAGGTGACGCCATAACCTCTTCTCTATGTTTTCATTTGTTTTACCCAAGGTATCATAAATGCATACATTTTCATCAAGAAGTTAAAAGTTAAAATCTCCTGCTCGTACGTTGATTTGGATAAAGGCATCAGCCAAATTAGTACAAAATTATTTCAAGTGTTTAGCCTAACAACCCCTGCTACCGACTCCCCCCCACCTCCACCACCACCACACACACACACACACTATCACCAGGTCATTTACGAGGCAACAGTTGTCACGGGCGACACCCAGTACGCGGGCACTGACACCAACATCTTCTTGACCGTGTTTGGAGCCAATGGCACTACTGAGGAGATGCTACTGCCCAAGAATGAGAACAGGTATCAGACACACAGCTAGCCCTCAGATGCATCCAACCATTGCTGCGGAGACACGGATCTCAATATAGTTATTCTGGTATTCTAAAGTATCTGTGAGGATTTCAGAACACAAACCTGTCCTCTCCCAGGTTTGAGAGAGGTCAGGAGGACACGTTCAACGTGGAGGTCGACGACATTGCTCCTCTGAAGAAAATCAGGGTTCGGATCGACGGTTCCGGGAGTCGACCTGATTGGTTCCTGGACAGGGTGGGTGTTGCTGATCAAGGTCCTTTTGGCCTTAGTAGAATTAACACATTAGCAGTACAGGACCCCCCCCCCACCCCCCTTTTTCAAATCTCTGTAAGGGGGGGGGTCTGGGACCTATCCAAGCCCCCCTCAGGTGGAACACCTCTTACACTTTCTCCAGATCCTGATGCGTAACCTGACCACAGGAGAGCAGTACGAGTTCACCTATGAGAACTGGCTGTCCAAGACCAAGGGACACAAGAGGATCAAGATCTGTGAGCTGGCGGCCGTGGTGGATGAGGAGGAGATGGTGGAGAGGACCACCTACATCATCCAGATCCAGACCAGCGACATTGGAGGTGGAGCTTAGCTTCTTATCCCCAACCAGCCCACCCAGTCCCTGCTCTGCCCCACCCAGCCCTGCCCCTCTCCCCTCTGGCTCTAACCCAATATCTTCCCTCTTTCACATCCTCCAGGTGCAGGTACCGATGCCAACGTGTTCCTGATCCTGTTCGGGGAGAACGGAGACACGGGCACCCTGGCGCTGAAGGAGAGCACCAACAGGAACAAGTTTGAGCGGAAACAAAAGGACGTGTTCCGCTTCGCGGACGTCCTCAGTCTAGGGGAGCTGTCCAAGGTCCGTGTGTGGCACGACAACAAAGGTGAAGCTTGATGCGACCTCCAGCTCACCTCTTTCAGCACCTCCCTCCCATCCCAGGTCATACAAGGCACTGTCTGCATGTTGCTGTGGATGGAAGCATCTGCTAATTGAACAAAATGTAAACAGAGCCAAATCCAATCCCGTTCCATCTCAGGACCAGCCCCCGGGTGGCATCTGGAATTCATCGACGTGAAGGACGAGGCCATGGATCAGACGTTCCGCTTCCCCTGCGACCGCTGGCTGGCCAAGAATGAGGATGACGGGCAAATCATGAGGGAGCTGGCCTGTGCCAACCATGACATACTGGACCTCAATGACAAGACCAGTCAGTATCCAGTTTGGGACATTTTAACACCACCATTTTAAGAAATTATCTAGGATTTGGTGGTGAAAATAATGCTAAAGATCTGTCCATCTATGACAGTGGTCCCTAACCCCGGTCCTCAGGGCCCACTGTCCTGCATGTTTTAGATGTTTCCCCCTTCCCACACACCTGATATCACATACCGGTCAATATCAGGCCTAGAGCTAGGAAAAATCTAAGCTGTACACAAAATGTTTGAATTTTTTAGCCTTGAAAACTGTGAGACTACTGTGAGTAGTAGAACATCAACGTTCATATTGAACTCTACTTCTACTAGTCAGATGGCTCAACAGGTTAAGGCATTGGCCTCATGATTGGAAGGTTGTGAGTTCGAACCTTGCCTGTGGTTATGTGATGTTGTGTCCTTGGGCAAGGCACTTCACCCTACTTGCCTCAGGGGGAATGTCCGTGTACATAATGTAAATCGCTTTGAAAAAAAGCGTCTGCTACATGAGGTATTATTCTACCCTGTCCTACAGAATACGTAATTGAAACGACCACAGCAAACACTGACGATGCTGACACCAAGGAGAACGTCTGGATGATCCTGGAGGGGAAGAAAGCTCGATCCAAGGAGTTCCTGCTGGAGAACTCTTCAAAGAAAAAGCGGTTCTTGTGGTGGGTTCTCTGCGCTCTGAGAGGCAGTAGACTTGTCGAATCGTCCAGCTCTCATGTCTTCTCTTCCTCAGTCTCTCTCCGTACCATCTAAGCCATGGTTTTCCTGCCCTTGCGCTGTGAGGTGTGTAACTAGCGTTCTTTCGGATCTCCTTAGTGGTGCCACCGACACGTTTGAGTTCTCCTCAAAGAACCTGGGAGAACTGCCTGGTATTTGCGTGGGCCACATCACCAAGGACGGCAAGAAGGTCAAGGGTGAAAACACCTGGCACGTCCTGGAGATTGTGGTGATGGAAAAAGAGCTGGGGAACAAGTGAGTGAGATGCTAGAATACCTTTTGCTGGCACATCTTCACTATTCACTCTATTCACGCAAATCACGCTGAAAGGAGCCAACACATCTTTGCATGTGATTATATAGTAACGGCTCCTTTTCTTCAGATACTTCTTCAACTGTGATGCCCGGATACCCCTTTCCTCCAAGAAGGACCACTTCTTAACCTTTGAGTGTTCCAAGACCATCGAGAGTTTCGCCAGCAAGGTCCGCAGCTTAGTCCCTGTCAAGTACGAGATCATCATCATCACGGGGGACGTGAAAGGAGCCGGCACGGACGCCAACGTTTTTATCACCGTATACGGCACTAACGGGGACTCCGGCAAGCGTCCGTTGACGCAGAAGTTCCGGAACTTGTTTGAACGGGGCAGGACGGACCGCTTCGTGTTGGAGATGTTGGACCTTGGAGAGCTGCTGAGGGTCAAGGTGGAACACGACAACTCTAAGCACAACTCCGGCTGGTACCTGGAGTGTGTGGAGATTACGAACACAGCCAACTCGGTCACCACCATCTTCTTGTGTGGAAAGTGGTTGGATCCCCAGAAAGCTGATGGGAAATTTGAAAGAGTAATCTATCCCAAGTACTGAGAGTCAGCTACAAAAGTGGAATGTACCAGTGACTCATCATTCAGGCTTATTTTGTGATTGGCAGAATCCCAGCAGACATTGTTCTAGTCTCAGGAATACTTTCACCTGTTTGGTACTGAATGCGATTTCAATGGATGTGAGTATGTATTATGCCTGTGACAAGTGACTGATATATTTATTCACTAAAATATGAAATGTTATTGCATCCATGGATAGATTCTGTATCCAGAAACTGAGATTAATATGTTTGCTAAAACTATGTCATTTCTAGTCATTACAAACGCAAATAATTTTATACTTTTGCTGTACAGTTGTGTACAAAGACAAGTCATCTTAATAAACTTTAAGTTGATCGCCAATTCAATGGAGTGTACTCACTTTAACAGTGACAGCACAAAAACAGCAAGGCCGGGACACATTCTAAGCATTTTAGGCAGTTTATTTGTAAAACACATACAAAAAGATCCTATACAAGACAATAAATAAAAAATAAAAAAAGAAGACAGAACAGTTTGGGTTAAGCTATGCAACTTTTTGCATCATTAGTAATAAATACAGTACAAAATCCACCCAGAGTGAATCTAAAGAGTCTCCACAATGTTCACTGATCATGATATTCTTCATAATGATTTAGCTATTGCTTTCATATTATTGATACATACCTCTACGTTGTCTATAAAATACTCCAGATCGTAAAACATTGCGCGGTAACAGCAAAACAGCAGTGTGTTGTACAAAGATGGCCGCTTCCCTTTTTTCACTGGCAGGTTAATAAACAACATTTTGTCAGCAGCAAAGAAACAACTGTAATATTCAAGAAGGTACAGCATCATATGAAACACATCTACAGAGCTACCCCCCACATACACATAGAAAACCTGAGAAGACATGCATTAGAGAGTTTGTGCTTATTGATCTACGTTCAGTTCGCCAGCTTCGGTTAATACTATGGCTACGGTCCAGTTTGGTCTGAAGTAACGGACTGTAATGCACTGTGCTGTGCTGAGAAGGGCGTTGGGCTAAGACCAGTGAGAGCGGGGAAACCATACTAATAAGAGCCATCTGCCTCATTCCAATCCAATATATGGTACAATTATATGTAGGATTAATACATAGTTAAGTAAATGCACTGCGAAAAAACAAGTGGTTAGCTTATTACCGATCCCAAGTGTGGAGCATATTTACTACTGTAGACCACAGTTATACATCAGAAAAAAGCTGCTTTTGTAATAAGACCATTAGCTCCAATTAGCTTGTTAAATTGCCTCCCAAATGTCTTTCTCTCGTTCACACACGCACACACACACACACATGCACACACACGCGTAGCATTTGCCAGCAATACAAAGTACCAAGTTACAATTAATTAATTAGGGTTTTCAAATGAGCACTGACTTTAGATCCTACAATGCCAAGTACACAAACGTCGTCAGATCAATTAGAAATAAAGAAAAAAAGAGGGGGGAGAAAACAGAACATAAAAAAATAAAGCTGTATTGTTTTTCCCAATGTCCGAGTACACAGGCCATGCTATATGAGACTGGTGCGCGGATGCTACATGCTCTATCAATCCGGCCAAGCTAAGTAACGATGCCCACCTGAAAGACAAAGGACCTGCGAGGTGAAGCAGATGGAATGTTACGCAGATCTGAAGAGCACCACGTTAGCTATGAACAGTGTTCAGAACACTCGGAACCCAACTACGTCTCTAACTCAATGGGTCCCAATGCTGGCCCTTAGGGAACACCTGTCCTGCATGTTTTAGATATTTCCCTGCTTCAACACACGATTCCAATGAATTGGTCGATATCTAGTTCTGGTAACTAACATGCATTTTAATCAGGTGTGCTGGAGCAGGGAAACGTCTTAACCATGCAGGACAGGTGGTCCCTGAGGACCAGGGTTGGGAACCACTGCTGTAACTCACCCGCATGCTGAAGCTACCCAAACCACCAATGCATAATGAGGTATCGTTTTTTTATACATTTTATGTTATTTCTAAATAAATATATTGATTAGATTGTAAAGTTATGAATAAAAGACATTGAATATGCCACCACAATAGCTAGCTACAGTTAGTAATAAATTATGATTGTTAAATACTTAAGGCATCTTAAATCACAGCATTCTATGTGAACTAGCGATCCTCCACAGCCATCTGTCTTCTTTTTTTCCCCAAGTGGAGGTTTTTAAACAAAAAGAAAACCCCAAAAATACAAATGCAACACCATCAAGTTATTCTCCCATAGCACGCGAGGAAGTATGAAGACGCTCGTGACTCAACACAGACGCATAAGCTAGAACAAGGAGACCTAACGCAGCCACACCACCAAACTCAGGCAGCTCCATATTTTAGTGCAGTGGTCCCCAACCCTGGTCCCCAGGGACACCTTCTCCTGCATGTTTTAGATGTTTCCCTGCTCCAACACACCCGATTCAAATAAATGGGTCGGTATCCAGCTCTGCAGAAGCCTGCTTATGACCATTCATTTGAATCAGGTGTGTTGGAGCAACATGCAGGACAGGTGTTCACTGAGGACCAGGGTTGGGAAACACTGTTATAGTGCATTTACAAAACACAAGCTACATAAGAACAACAATAAATATATGTATGCGTCATTGCAGCTATTATCGTTAAAATAAAATAAAAATAAAAAACCAACCGGGTCTATAGGCATTGATTTCTTTTGATTGGCATGATCTTTTGCCAATCAAAAGAAATCAGCTGAAACAACAACAAATAGAACAAAAGAATAAGAGAGAAAGAATGAAAAATATGTGGAAGATAAGACATTCAAAAACAAAACGACACATCCTAAATACTGAGAACAATAATGGTTTGGTTGGTAATTTTTCTTATTTTTTTCAAACAAATGGCTTTTTCTCCCTTTTCACACTCCTTAGGGTGAAGCACACCGACATTGTTCATGCATGAAATAGAGCTTCTACCACGGAACGTGTCACAGTTGTTCTAGCAATACCATACACCACTATCATGGGGAGACAACCATACACATTCTAGCACATAGAACACAGGCCAACTATATAAGACGCTTCCCGTAACACAAGACGCAATTATATATTTTTTTCTTTTGATCAAACGACGGGAGCAACAGAGATTTGAAATGAAAGGGAAGCCACAACAAAGGCGGTTTACTAGGTTAAAAATCACATGTGCTTGTCCTTTAGGCAATAAGGTACTGGTATAATCATACAACTGGTAGTCTATGCTCTAGTCACTCCTAGCTAACACACACATACAGGCACTGCATCCTCAAACCCATGCCAGCCCCACAGGTCGTGCTATGGATGAGGCTACTACAAGTACTGAATTTCTAGTAGACACAGACCAGCTTAGCTCGTGAGGCTAACCGACAGGGCTAACCTGACCTTAGGGAATGCTAGCAAAAACATTTAACAAAGCTAGCCGACACCATGTTAACCAGTAGGACCAACCCTAACCTGTAGGGCTAGCAGTGGTAATAGGAGTCACTAGTTGGCAACAGGTCCATGGAGCAGCGTGGGTTGAGGTCTGTGTCTACCAGGATGTGACTCGAATTTTAAGCTCCGCCCCCTCCCTGTATACGGTTTACATGCAGACAGACAGATAGACAGCCCTACTACTGGCACGACTGTTCCACAATCACAACACAGCCCAAGCCTGCCACACAGACAGCATGCAGATCAGATGAGGCCCCCGCTCTAGGTGTGTGTGTGTGTGCGTGCATGTGTGTGTGTGTGTTTGTGTGTGTGGAGGGGCGGGGGGACTCTACAGCACAACAACACATCACGGAACTCAAGCCATGCCTGCAGGTAGCGCTACAATGCCACCTTCCAATCGGATGGCATCTACCACCATCCAATCAGAAGGATACTACTCAAGATCCAAACCCATATAGGAGGTCATATTTTCCGGGTGGAGGGAAAGGTGTGTGTGGGACTTTTTCTTTGTGTGTTGTGTTGACCCAACTCCCATAATCTCTCCTCCTGACCCATGACCCATGGTCGCGCTGCCAAACATAGTCTGTCAAGAGTTAAAGAGTCAAGATTTGTTCATGTTTTCACATTCTCAAGCCAGGCCTCTGCTCGCTACACAACGCTAGGAATCTCTGGCGGACGCACTTGCGATCAATGACAAGACTGGACTCCAGTCCACCACCAAGCCACACAGAGATCTAACCAGACCACTCCTGCGTCAACCCCCACCTCCCCTCCCTGTCCTGTCAAAAACCCAAGTTCGAGGGGATCTTCCCAGGTCAGGATTGGAGGAAGGGGACATCAAAAGTCTGAGAGAACAGCTAGAACTGTTTTGTAGGTCTCAACAACACAACACTACGGGGAAGTCATAGGGTCAACTGAGGTCAGGGCGGGTCACCACCCGGTCTCTGAGTATCTTGATCGAAAAATTACATTTGGATTTGGGGTTGGCAAGAGTAGTGTTCACAACACAACGGAGAACCATCTAGGGCTTAGCATATCTGTTCTATATATTCTGCTTTTCTCTCTTCTCCCTTTTTTTCCATCCTTCCATCGGTTCTGGCCATCCAACCTGTCGTCGTAAATCAGTCCGTCTGTCCATCGGAGGCCTCGCTCGCTGTGTTTTGATTTGTGTGCTTTGTTCACCCCATCTCCTCGTCCCGTTGTCCTCTCCAGCAGGCTCAGAAGGCAGGATCAGAAGCGTGATGCAGATGTTAAAGAGGGTTAGTTTGGCAGAGCTCCCCCTAGGGGTGGGGGGGGTTTGGGGGGGCAAAGGGGAATCACAAGACTGGATCCAGATCACCAGGCGTGGATGAGGCATCAACTCTCTGGTGTCAGCTGGGTCTCAATGTCCACCCTGCAAATGGGGCATTTCCTACTGGTGGCTAGCCATTGGTCCACGCACATTTGGTGGAAGAGGTGCATGCAGGGTAATCTCCTGAGGAAGCAGAAAAGGAGATCGTCGCAAACCTTAAATATTATATCAAATATCGGAATATCAAATATTCCGAGCCCTGATTGCCCTGAGGAGCAGGGTTTGAGAGTGCAAACTCAGCTTACACGATAGTGTCTGCTGAATGTAACGTGAAAGTCGTCTCTCACCTGACATCCTCTCCGTCCTCCAGCATGGACAGACAGATGGTGCACTTCTCATCTGTGTCCAGCTCTTCGTCCTCCAGACACATCTTCACGTCCTGAAGAACCCTCTGGAAACCCCCACAGAACAACACTGAGACACTTCATCCACCAGCCTGGTTCAGACAGTACAGCTGGGAGCCTTATATACGTTCACTTACTTTGTATGTTTCCCACACTAAAGCACTTAAGTACTTTATGCTATGGTCCTATGCATAACATACGATGGTTTGAAGCAGTGTGTGGGTTAGTTATAGTGTAGCAGTTAGAGCATTGGACTGAAAGTCAATAGATCACAGGTTCCAACTCCTCTCCTCAGCTATATGTAGCTTTAATAAGAGTATATGTCTGCATTATTTATGTCTGAGCACATTATTCATATTGAACAGTAATCATTGATCAACTTACATTCTTTGTAACTGTATATACTATTTCTTGACTATCCGTATATTTCCATTCACCGTGTTCCAAGCCCTTCCACAACGATTCCCTGTCTACAAGCATGTTGGTTTGGTCTTACCTTCTTGTACTTGTGAGGGAAGGTGAACCTCTCAATGGTAGTCTGGACTGCTCCTCTGTTCACGCTGCCTAGCCTGTCCTCCAATTGAAGAAGCTCCTGAGAGGAGGAGAGGAGAGAGGTAAGACGGGATTGGACAGACAGAACATAAGAGACAGAGAGCATGAGACAGGGAAAGAACATGAGAGAGAGCATAAGTGAGCTCAACCGAAAAAAACATTCAGACACTTCTCTTGGCACCGGTAACTGCGTCATCGCTGTCGCACAACTAAAATGTACCAATGCAAACGTACCAACGCAATGCATGATGGGATATATTGCTTCGGTTAGTGACCATCAGATGTTCACTACTTTTCGCGGTGAATTGTGGGATACATGTGGTGCACTATATAGTGGACACTAAATGTTCACTACAAAATGGCGTGGTCACCATATAGTGTACTATACATTTACATTTCACATTTACATTTTATCCAAAGCGACTTACAAGAGAGAGCTTTACAAAAGAGCTTTGGTCACTGAGCATAGCAACTTGATAGACCCCTTACATAGCGGGCATCTAGATTACAAAACATGCATCATGAGAACCAATAAGTGCCAAGGGAAGAACTATAAGAGCATTCAGCTGAACATTTTATAATACGTTTTAAGGTGAGCCTCGGCCAGACGGTAGTCTGCCTGTGGCGCGAGTAATAAAGCAACAACAACAACTATATAGTGGTTAGGGAGTGATTTCGGACACAGCAATGGAGTGCCATGTAATATCGTGTGTGTGTGTGCGTGTACCTCGTAGCTCTCCCTGACAGCCGACGCGTGGCGGGAAGGGTTGAGGCTCTGGAGCGCCAGTAGGTGGAGCTGTGGATATGGGTAATTCCTTATCTCATGGACCACCTGGGAGGAAACAGAACCAGACGCACCTTTACCACACCAGGGAAGACAAATCGAATGCACCCAGTGTAACGCACCAAATCGAACGCACCCATGGTCCTCGAATGTGACAGATTTGTGCTGGGCTCACCACTTGTGTGGAGGCGTTGTTCCTGGGGAAGTGATGCATTCTGGGAGAGGTCAGGTAATGTTGGTAGTGCTGTGGCAGAGGGTGAATGTGGTACTGATGTGGGGGTAGCCCAGCATCTACACTCAGGTCCCTGTTCACACACACACACACACACACACACACACACATCAAAGTTAGAAACATAACCACAGGCTGTCTAGGAACACTCAATTTATGTACAGAGGGGGATTTGAAACTACAATCTTCTTGATCTGCATTCAGAATATATCATCATATATAATTATAACATCCCCACTATTTCATTAGAATTAATGATTATTAGTCCTGTCTCTGCGGTATATGTGTGTCCCTTTCCTCCCCCTCTGTAGAGTGTATATGTATCTATGTGCGTCCCTTATTGCAGGTGTGTGTGTGTGCGTGTGTGTGTGTGTGGTTTACCAGTCTGTCCCCTCTGCCAGGTAGCGGGGCTGCTGGACCACGGGCTGGGGAGGGACATGGATTGGGGGGGCAAACTCGAACCCGGGCCTCATCCTGTGGGGCTGGTGGGGGACTCTCTCTGGGGTGCGCCTGTTCCAGGAGGACACACACACACAGGGGTTATACACATTTGTGATTCTTTGTCAGTAAACACCCACAGACAGTAGTGTGTGTATGTTCCTTCTAAGTCGTTCAACATGGGGGACATTTGGTGAATTCCAGACATTGCGCAGTACCTGGAGGGTGTCAAGATGTGTCGATGCTGGGCCTCGAGGATCTGCTGCTGGAGGAGGTATTGCTGGTGTAAGGCCTGAGGTAGGAAGGGCGGGGTGGGGAGGTCCTGGAACTGGGGCGCGGGCAGGGGGTTGAGGGGCGGGTGGATCTGAGGGCCGTGCTGGTGGCCTGGGGGGGCTAGGTGGGGGTTGATGCCCGACTGGGGCTGCCCTGGGTGGGGCATAGTGAAGTCCATGTGCAGCGGGGCCTGGGGACCTAGCTGGAAGTGTCGGCAGGAGGTAGCATGGCTGTGCTGTTGTTGCTGCTGCTGCCTGTTGAAGTGGGATCCTGCGGGAAGAGAGAGAGCCTATCAGACGGCTGGAGAGGAGGGGGCGGGGCCGCGAGGTAGAATTAATTGTGTGAATTGTGATGTCATCTTTGCAGAAAGCCCTACCTCTTACCTAGAGTACAAAACACACTTCAGAGTGTTCGTTTGTGTTTGTGTGTGTGTGTGTGTGGGGGGGGGGGGGGGGGGGGGGGGGGGGGGGGGGGAATGGAGTGAATCCTGTGTGCGATGTGGATGTGCTTTATGGAATGAAAAGAAAAATCTGTTGTCGTTTTTTTTGCCATCAGTTGGCCCTCTGGTAGGATCCTCGCCTCAGCGTATCTGTCTTCTCGGCAAAAGGCTGGATCAGGATAGCGTGTGCCTACCGGATTGTGTTTCAAGCCACACTGTGTGTTATGTATGGAGGACGGCCTAGCGTAGCAGTGCCAAATAATATGTAGCATATCATTCCTAGTGGTGTTGCAATTTACTTCTTTCTTTTTCATGAATACATTATTGATTAGGGTGGTGTGTTGCCTCATTCAATACTCCAATCAGACAAATGCTTCTCTCCCCTTTATCTATTCGGTCCACCTATAAAGAAGTGACCTTGTACGGTGTATGATATAGCCCATCTCTCTCTCCTACCACAGAGCTCCTAATTCAAGGCCCTCCCTTGTGCAGTGCTGAGGGGAAATAGCTGGAATGCACAGCATTCCGTTCCCCTGGTTTTCCTGCTCTCAACTCTAACCACAGCTATTTGGTAGACCGGGCAGCTTCTTTGTGTCTCCTAAGAAGAAGAGCGTCTAACCCAGTGGTTCTTAGCCTGGGTTCGATCGAACCCCTGGGGTTCGGTTAGTTCAGGTCGGCAACTCTCGTCCTAGGGAGCCACTGTCCTGAAGATTTTAGCTGTTTCCCTGATTCTGATGAAGGGTCATTATCAAGCTCTGTGGAAGCCTCATAATTACCCTCCATTAGAATCAGGTGTGCTAAAGCAGGAAAACCTTCAGGACAGTGGCTCCCTAGGACCAGGGTTGCCGACACCTGGGTGAGTCAGTCTCAGGGATTCGGCGGAGGTCAAGAGACACATCTGACTCGTATGACTCGTGATGACACGACCAGTTAAGGGTTCGGTGAATGCGCATATGAAACTGGTGGGTTTTAGTATCTTCACCAAGGTTAAGAACCACTGGTCTAAACCTATGTCTCCAAAGGGCACCGTCCTGCTGTTTAATACCGCACTCTCATTTACAGAGCCGCAGCACAGATCGGCACCTTAAAGATACCGGTTGATCCCTCACATTTAATCTATCCTGCGAGCTATGTGAAGCCTCTCAACCATGGAGTAAGGAGATTTAAGAGAAGTTTAAATCTAGTCTGCCTCTTAGAGCTTTCTTCGGGGGCCTTGTTGCACCTGGAAACAGGCTGGGTTGTTGGGTGAAAATGTTACGTAACAAATGTTCAGATGAAGACAACTTCTAGGAACCATGAATAGCCAGTCTACATTGCATTTGCTTGGAGGACTTGAAAGGTGCAGTGGCTACAATCGTCCTGTTGATTCCAGTTAATTTTATTACTTTTTTTTCACAGATGTATTTGATATTTCTTAACTGATACGATTGGTATAATTCCCAATCTTTTACCAAATTCATTTGAGAAAATAGTCTGGCCTTGCAGGCTTGGCACTGAGAATTCACCACATGGTTAGCGCACTGCACTTTCAAGTGTCCTGGTAAAACAATCACCATGGATGACAGCAGATAGACCCAGGGTCTAGTGATGAGAGCAGAGGAAACAGTCTATCTCTGACACAGGAGAGGAGGTGGCTGGGGTGAGGGTGTAGAGAGGGAGGGAGGGAGGGGAACAGGTAGGGGTAAGGGAAAGGCAATAAATGGAAATCAGCAAGAAGCACACTGAAGGTTAGGAAAAATACTATATCCTTTATTGAAAATATTAGTATAATATATATGTGGAATTTGTTTTGTTTTTTTGTTTTGTCGTGATAATACGCTATAATAATAATAAATATCATGCAACAAAAATAAACAACAGGCTTAAGGCAAGACCCATCATGCTTCATTGAGTGTTAAAAAGAACAAATGCAGCATCCAATGAGAAGGCGTGTTTGCTATAGCACATGATTACAGTACAGCTGGGTACATCTTTACTACAGAAAGATTACATTGGAATTTACGATTCAATGTAAAAAAACAAAAAAAGGTAATTAAAAACAGAAAAACAACAACAACAACAACAACAAAATCATGAATCATAAATGTGACCATGCATCGAGAGAACTATTACCAGAAGTAGAGAGACCACAACCAAACAATAGAGACGTTTTTTGTTATTCTATTAAAAAGGATTTTCTGTAGCAGTGCAGGAGATAGTCATCCTTGTGAAATGGATAGCATTTTGTACTTTTGTTAGTTGGGAGGGTTTTGGAAAGTTATGAACCACCAGTGTCTGTGTGTGCTTGCTGGGTATTTGACTACATTAATTTGTTTTGGCCTCAGTAAGCCTGAATATTCAGTGTGTTTCATCAGCCTCAGTTTCAGAGAGGAAAGGCGGGTTAAACATGAAAACAGTCATAACAGGTTGTGCTTAGGTGCATTGTACCTTTGTTGATTTCAAACAAAATTGAATTTCCCTTGAGTACAGCTTTATTTACAGGCATACTATCAATGGGATGTCATGGCCAGTTAGATAAAACATGGCATTCGGTCATTTTTAAATGACTTACAAACTGCTTAAAGCACATATTTCCAAATTAATTGTCAAGACTTGTACAATGCATCTTTAGTGAAGGAAAATGGGGGAGGGCCAAATACTGGTGTTCAACAATGCAGTGCAAAATTTGAGTTCATGCAAAATGTATCCACTTTACAGGAATTTACAGCATGTTGTCTATCAAGACTGGATGGGGGGGGGGGGGGGTACACAATGACATTCATTTGACTCTACAGCTCTAGAATGGGTTGACTACAGCAACTTGACAAATATAGACAAAGGGGTGCTCTGATATAGGTGTTAGCAATTTGTGTTTTTTTCGGTTTCACATGAAAATACTCTATGACTGAATACATTCCTGGGGGTGCTTTTTAATACCAATGTGTCGTCTTCGGATGGAAAGAGGAAATGAAGAAAGGATTCACAATACAGCTAAATGCAGAGAACAAGGCAGAGGGCACGCCACACCACACAGCAGCAGATGATCATTAGCTACACAATGGGGGGGGGAGGGAGGAGGACGACAAAGATCTGATAAATGCAGAATGTAGAGCCAGCCTCGATACTATGAAACAGGAAATAAGAACAGAAATAAAAGCACAATGAAATCATTGATGCCACTGTATGAAATTAATATGTGACACTGGAGCTGGGTCATCATGGATGGTTGTTTACCATGTTTTAGCTTCGCTGACAGGGAAACGCCAATTGGAGGAACCTCGTTGCTGCTATTTTGACATTTCGTTACGACGTGTTAGGACAGGAATTCATTACACCAAACAGTTATATTTCGCTGTATCATATATTTATATAATGAATTTCAGCGGAGAACAATTTGTACAGAAACGTTAACGAGTATTTTTTGAGGAACACGAGTTAGCTATCTGTGCTAGCATTGCTAGCTTGTGATCTTGAAATGACATCATCCTGGGATTAGCCGAAACAGCTTCCCCCTGACTTTTAATTAATTTATTTTTTAGTCTATTTTTATCTACCCTTCTTATGGTACATATATGTTCCATGTTTGCTCTCTCCTGCCATAGTAAATTATATGTTTGTATATCGTGCATAGCGAATAAAATAGATTCTGATTCTGACTTTAGAGCGCTGCTGCTAGCTGGCTAACCAGCACAGCAGCAGGAAAGCTAATGTTAGCTGAGTGGCTAACAGTAACCTTCAAACGCTCGGATTAAACCAGCCATTTACGTGGCACTTTTAACAGCACCACTTTAAATCCGATGTAATATATTACTACATTAATATTTGAGTAACCGTCGAGCTAATAGCTAGTCAGCCAGCAGTAGGCACATCGATGATAAAATAACGAAGAACTAGAACTAGCCAGTAAGCTAACGTTGGCTAGCTTGCTTAGCTACGAGAATTGTGTCCAAGCTGATGTTAACTAGCAGCTGCAGTGGAATATTAAGTTGAACAGGGCACAAGTAGATGCTAAGAATTAAGGAAAGACAAATACCTCTATTTCTTACTGAGCCGAATACAGGTAGAACCAGATATCCGACATGCACTAAAACCATCCTTGGATCCGTATCTTGCCGCTGGGTGTTGAGAGACAAAATAGCCCATGCGGATGGTCCGATCTCCTGCCTAGCAAGGCTACATTCAAGCGGCTGGAGCTGCCGAACACTGACAGCTGCTGCTTCGTTGACACAAAGCATCGAAGACAGATATACATAATGAATTGCATTGGACACATTTTTATTCACATGCAGGACATATAACTATTTGTACTAATTGTTGAATAAATAAAGTAAAAAATAAAAATGTCCAATGCAATTAAAAAAAAAGAAGAAAAAAAAGAAATAACACAATTCAAAACTCATACCTAGGCTGCTAACTCAAATGAATAATTAAAAAATTCAACTGTCAAGTTGTCTTTAGTATGTTTAAAATGGTCTTATTATAATTTATAAGTTTTTATATAATTAATATTGCAATCATTTCAATTGATTCATTTGAGTAGGCGGACCCCTAGTATGAGTTTTGAATTGTGTTGTTATTTCGTTTTTTATTTTTGTGTTGAATTGTATTGGACACATTTTTATATTTTAGATCCGTTTCTTTCAAATTATACCATAGCTGTGAATATTTATTTAATTACAGTTCCGAATCGAATGGAGGCAGTGTTGCACCCATGCTGCGAACCTCCTCTCCGGCAGAGGACAGCAATATTTAGAGAGATCTATTCTCTGGTCGTCCTTCACATAAAACAGAAGAAGTAACAGCCATTACTTAGCACAGCACTCCAGGGTCCGTGCAGCTTGTGGAGGACAGGTCACTTTCACCCCCCCCACCCGACAAAAATGTTATCCGTGCGTGTTGCAGCGGCTCTGGCCAGAACTCTGCCTAGACGGGCTGGATTTGTAAGTATTACAAAAAAATCACATTGAAAATGTTAAAGTATCAGTTGCATGTTATGTACAGTAGATAATCAATGAAGTGGGCGTAAATGACACGGTAGGCCGCGAGGCTCGCGCTCCAAATGCTAAAGAACTTCTTGTTCCTGCTGACATGTAGTTACATAAGGCTGGAAAACAAATGACAGTAAACATTTTTACCTTTTGCCCTTTAACGATTGCATATTGTCATCCACATTTAATCGTTATTTATAACAGCTGTCGCTGGCCAGCTCACGTAAACTAAGTCAACTCAGATCAGCGCTGAAGGTCAGGAATTGACTCGCAGGATTTTCCTTAGTTGCGCACGCTGAAACTGTTCTCATTAGTTGGGACACAGTTACCTGTTTATTTCAAGATTTGGGAAGGCAATGCAGTTCTCCAAAACCCCTTATTTCCCGACTTTATTGCTCCAGCTGTCAAGTGTGTAGTTAATGTGAGCTAGCAATGACTACATTGCTAGACTGGATCTGGCAGATGACACGCTTAGCGGGTAGATTGCTATCTGCAACCATACATTACATTTAATCATTTAGCAGACGCTTTTATCCCAAGCGACTTACAGTAAGTACAGGGACATTCTCATTGAGACAAGTAGGGTGAAGTGCCTTGCCCAAGGACACAACGTCACACAGCTTCAGCTGGGATTCCAACGCACAACCTTTCGGATCATGAGCCCAACGCCTTAACCCGCTGAGCCACCTGACTCCCCAACCAGCCGTCTAAATGAAGCAGTTTCGATAAAATGTTTCAATCCTATTTTCCCCCAGGTGTCTAAGAATGTGGCCGCTGCCTGCGTAGGAGTCAGTCACCTCCACACACAAAGACCATGGCTTCAGAAGACAGGTTGGTGAGCCAGTATGTAAAATGGTTTGACCAGCTAGTGTAGACCTGACAGCAATACTGGAGGGCACAATGGCTGACGGCTTGTTCCAAAGAGGACCCTCTTGTCTGGGGAACAAGCTTTAAGATCAAGGATTTTCCTTGTTGGATGTTAAACTCAATGCCTTTGGACTGTCTGAAGGGCCCGCAATGAATTAGAGAAACTGTCTTGATCTCCTAGGCACTGCCGAGGTGTCTTCCCTCCTGGAGGAGAAGATCTCGGGGGCTGACATCAGCGTTGAGCTGGAGGAGACCGGCCGTGTGCTGTCCATCGGTGACGGTATCGCCAGGGTGTACGGCCTGAGGAACGTCCAGGCTGAGGAGATGGTGGAGTTCTCCTCAGGACTCAAGGCAAGGCTGACACCTCCATCCCACCCCCAGCCATTGAGGGGATGATCACTTGAATACTTTCATAATATCTCATATTACTGGTATGAATAGTCCCAGCAAACTACAGCAGGGTTTCCCAACCCAAGTCCTCAGGGACGCCCTGTCCTGCATGTTTTGGACATTTCCCTGGTCCAACACTCCCGATTCAAAAGAATGTGTTATCTAGCTCTGCAGATGCCTGCTTATGACTATTTATTAGAATCGGGTGTGTTGGAGCAAGGAAACATCTAAAACAGGGGTGCTCAATGCGTCGATCGCGAATGTACTACTGGTAGATCGCATGGCATTAAAACGTAAACGCACCTAATATATATAAAATCAAGTTTAACAAGACTTACAAACAGCAAGATCAAATCTTGTATGGATAGACAAAATGCAAACGTAGACGTCAGTCAATTATCCCACTATGACATTTGTCACTTGACTGACAGTCGGTTTGACCAATCTGACCTCTGCGCATGTGCTCATATTGGCGAGTTATCTTCCAATTTACGACTTTTAAACTTAAGAGTATAAAAATGTGTGGGGAAGCTGGACCAAATAAACAGATTAAATTGACCATTTTCATACGGAATGGGAGTTGAATTTTTTTGGCATTTTCAAAGTGCATTTGCCTCATCTGCCAGACTGCAATCGCTATACCGAAAAAGGGAAATGTGGAGCGGCATTTTCGGACTGTACATAAAAACGACACTAACTTCCATCCGAAAAGTGAGTTGAGAAGGATAAAGGTTAAGGAACTAAAATCTCAGTTGTCAGGACAGCAGTCAAGACTTTGCCTCATTCAAGCCAATCGCTACATTCATGTGCTAGTACCCTTTTCGGGAAGATGCTGATGTTGTTTCACTCGCATCAAAAATTACAACACTGTTTCATCTGAACTCTTCTGGAGTGGGAGATGATATTTTGACACTACAAGCCGACATTGAGCAGAAGGCCAGAGCTCATGGACAATTCTGGAGCTTACTCACAGAGGAAAAGTACTCCAACATAAGGAAATGTGCAACATCCTTGACTGCATTATTTGGCTCCACTTATTTATGCGAGTCAGCCTTGAGGGAGGCTTGGCATCTAACGTCACGTAGGTTTACCTGTTGTTACAACCCCAGGTTAGAGTGAGCACCACCCACTGTATTTATGGGTGCTTAGCACCTGTAAAGGGGGGGTGGGTTATTTATTTCTTTAATTTGGTGCCACTGGCAGTCCTCCTTGATCCCTGTTTTTTTGTTGTTGTAAATAAACGTTATTGATTTGTAAGCTGATTTCCTTATTTTGTGTTGGGGTTGTAACAAGCAATATGGGTTCACACAATTATGCTCACACAGATCCACATTTTTAGCTGCGATAACCAGTACCTGACCTCTCTGCTGCAGGGCATGTCTCTGAACTTGGAGCCCGACAACGTGGGCGTGGTGGTGTTCGGTAACGACAAGCTGATCAAGGAGGGTGACATCGTGAAGAGGACCGGCGCCATCGTGGACGTGCCCGTGGGCGAGGAGCTGCTGGGCCGCGTGGTGGACGCTCTGGGGAACGCCATCGACGGCAAGGTACGCTGGGAAGGAGACCCACAGTGGGCCTTTTTCGTGAAACAGGCTGTTTGTCGCAATTGACCGAGAAGCCGTACCGATTTGAGCCGGTTAATTAACTCATTTGAATTTCCAAAGACATCATGCATTGGACCTGGACTTTAATTTTCTCCTCCTTTCTCTCTTTCCTTCTTCTTTCTCCTCTTTCTTCTTCCTTCCTGCCCCACCCCCTAGGGCCCCCTGGGCTCCAGTATCCGTAGGCGTGTGGGCCTGAAGGCTCCTGGCATCATCCCTCGTATCTCAGTCCGGGAGCCCATGCAGACGGGCATCAAGGCCGTCGACAGTCTGGTGCCCATCGGGCGTGGCCAGCGTGAGCTCATCATCGGTGACAGGCAGACTGGGTAATTAAAAACACGGTTTCCTTTTTTAACAAACATCTAACTTGATGGTGATATTGACTTTCCAGATGGGGTTTGAAAAGGATCAAATATGAATCTCTTTGAAATGTTGCTGTGGATATAAGGGTGTTAAATGAATACAATTTCTGTGTCAAATGAAAGTGTGTTAAGGCTGTATATCTCTGAGGAAAATGAATATTTGATCAAAATGTATTGTTTTACTACTTGGGCCCAAACCTTCTATAGATGCACCGTTTTATATACCGCTCAAGATCGAACACGTCTGTAATTTCTGCCACCCCCCTTCCAGCAAAACAGCCATTGCCATCGACACCATCATCAACCAGAAGCGCTTCAACGACGGCACAGAGGAGAAGAAGAAGCTGTACTGCATCTATGTGGCCATCGGCCAGAAGAGGTCCACCGTGGCCCAGCTGGTGAAGAGGCTGACCGACGCTGACGCCATGAAGTACACCATCGTGGTGTCGGCCACCGCCTCTGACGCTGCCCCCCTGCAGTACCTGGCCCCCTACTCTGGCTGCTCCATGGGAGAGTACTTCAGAGACAACGGCAAGCACGCCCTCATCATCTACGACGATCTGTCCAAGCAGGTTGGTTAGCGCTGGGGAGAGCTCTGTGAAGTTGATCTGTGGGATGTTGGTATGGGGATGGATGTTGGGGGTATAACTTGGTGGTTAGCGTTTGTTTAGATCAGGAGGTTGCTAGGTCGGATCCCCATTTGCACGTCCCATTTGATAAACTCTAAATTAATGGATAACGAATGTGGGGTTTCTAGCATTCTAACCATGCAAGGAAGAGGTTTGGTTCAGACATTAGTCAGCCTTCGGCACCTGCTGTCTGCGAGTGTCAGGTTTGGGGAGGAAGCAGCCATTTTGAATCCTAACCGTGCCATCTCCTCCCTCAGGCTGTAGCCTACCGCCAGATGTCCCTGCTGCTGCGTCGCCCCCCCGGACGCGAGGCCTACCCCGGAGACGTCTTCTACCTGCACTCCCGTCTGCTGGAGAGAGCGGCCAAGATGCACGACAACTTCGGAGGCGGATCCCTGACTGCCCTGCCCGTCATCGAGACCCAGGCTGGTGACGTGTCAGCCTATATTCCAACCAATGTCATCTCCATCACAGACGGCCAGGTGTGTGTGTGTTCCCTTGGATGTGGGAGTCGTGGTGAAGTCAGGCTAGTAATCACAAGGTACCCGGTTCAAACCCTGACTTTGTCAACATCACATTGTGTTCTTGGGCAGGGCACTTCATCCTACTTGCCTCAAGGAGAATTTCCCTGTACTTGCTGCAAGTTGCTCTGGATAAGAGCGTCTGCTAAATGTAAATGGATGTGACAGACCCTATGAATGGGTCAGCTGTCTAGATGACCTTCTGACCCCCATCTTCTTCCCCCAACTATCAGATCTTCCTGGAGACTGAGCTGTTCTACAAGGGCATCCGTCCCGCCATCAACGTGGGTCTGTCTGTATCCCGCGTGGGCTCCGCTGCCCAGACCAAGGCCATGAAGCAGGTACATTTTCACGTCGAGCCTCAGGGAATGTCAAGTTAAAACATGATGATTCGGGTGGCTGAGCAGTGAGGAAGTGGGGCTGGTAGCCAGTTTGAATCCTGGCCGAGCTGACATGACGTTGTGTCCTTGGGCAAGGCACTTCACCCTACTTGCCTCAAGGGGGGAATGTCCCTGTACTTACTGTAAGTCGCTCTGGATAAGAGTCTCTGCTAAACCATGGAGCCAACATCCTTATTGGCCTTTCCCTTTCCTCTCCTCTCCTCCTCTCAGGTGGCTGGTACCATGAAGCTGGAGCTGGCCCAGTACCGTGAGGTGGCTGCCTTCGCCCAGTTCGGTTCTGACCTGGACGCCGCCACCCAGCAGCTGCTGAACCGTGGAGTTCGTCTGACGGAGCTCCTGAAACAGGGACAGTACTGTGAGTACCCACCCCCACCTGACCTCCCCCTTAACCCTGCCACCTCCTCCAAACCAGCCAGCTGCCCCCCCCCAGAGATTTGTGTTTGGCTCACATGCCCTCTGCCCTCCCCCCACCTCACCTAGGCCCCATGGCTATCGAGGAGCAGGTGACGGTCATCTACGCCGGGGTCAGAGGTCATCTGGACAAGATGGATCCCAACAAGATCACCAAGTTCGAGAAGGCCTTCCTGCAGCACGTTCTCAGCCAACACCAGGAACTGCTGGCCACCATCAGGTAGGAGCTCTCAGCCCTCCACACCTGGGGTCTGCTGCTAGATAACACCTGGCCTGGGATCTGCTGCTAGATGACAGGGCTTTACAGGGACACACCTGGCCTGGAGCTGACTGCTAGATAACACCTGGCCTGGAGTCTGCTGCTAGATAACACCTGGCCTGGGGTCTACTGCTAGATAAAAGGGCTTTATAGGGACACACCTGGCCTGGAGTCTTCTGCTAGATAAAAGGGCTTTACAGGGACCACGCCCCAGGTGTGGTCAACGCAGTCAGAAAGGGAGCCCTCTGTAAATGTCACTCTTTTATTTAAGTCGATTTTCATAAAATGCAACATTTCTATACTTCCAGCTAACAAAATTGAACACCTGAACAAATGAGGTTCTACACTACCTAAACTTCTGACCGTTTAATACAGCGGTATCAAACTTGCGCCATCGAGGGCCAAGAGTGCAAATTTCGGTGTCAACCAAGCACTACTCCATCTGATTTCACTAAGTTGAGAAAATCGTTAGTGAAAACCTGCACCCTCTTGACTCTCGATGACACGAGTTTGACACCAATGGTTTAATAAGTGAACTTCCAAATTGGAGTAATTGCACAACCCTGTGGCCTTGTGGTGGTCTGTTGTCAGTCTCTGTTCCTTTTTAACCCCCCCCCTCTCTCTCTCTCTCTCTCTCTCTCTCTCTCTCTCTCTCTCTCTCTCTCTCTCTCTCTCTCTCTCTCTCGGGTGTGTCTTCCAGGAAAGACGGGCAGATCTCTGAGGCGTCGGATGCCACGCTGAAGCAGATCGTGTTGACCTTCCTGTCAAGTTTTGAGTAAAGCGTGAACCACTGGCTTCCTGGTCCTTTAAGCCTGCTCATCCTGTCTGTCTCCACTGTGCTTATGTATGTGACACTGAGGCCCACTAAAGCTCCATGTACAGATTTCTCCTAAGAAGAATAAAATGTTTTCCCAACCATCCTGTGCTGGAAAGTTCTTCAGATTGTGTTCTTTTCAGAGGTGCGGGCGGGTGTGCTTGGGTAGTGATGGGTCAGTTTGTTTAGCAATGTGAGATTTGACAATGAAAGTTTTGATTGTGCTGAAATTCAGAAGGTTTTTCATTTGTGATGAAAAATATTGTCTCATTCCGGTTCCCATACAACAAAATACTGTGTAAACTGTGACATAGTTGAACTTCTAAAGTTCTGTTCAACCTAGGATTCCAGTAGAGTCCAGTGATCACTTTGTGTGTGAATGTAGAACAAACTGAAGATTGGAGTGGTGGTGTCTTTAATAATAAAGGAGTCTGCACTTGTGGACCAAAAAAAACTAACCTGCTTCTTATTTATGAATGAAATATATCTACGGGTCATTTTCATGTCAATCAACCCTTGTCCTCAGGGAACCCACTGTCACATGATTCAAATGTTTCAGCAGAAGCTTGAAAGCGACCTTTGAATCAGGTGTGTTGGAGTAGGCGTACATCTGCAACATGCAGGACATTGGTTTTACTGAGAATCCATGTATCGTTTGTTCTTTCACTTTTCCATTGATTAATCAAAAACTATTCAATTTATGTGGAAAAAGGTGGTTATTCAATCGAATTATACGACATTTGGGTCATAAAATCTCCAAGTCATAAAACAAGATTTGAAAAACGCATGAAGTGCTGTAATCGTTTTTCGATTCTCGTTTTTGGTTTCTCAGTAAAATAACGGAAAATGAATAGTTTTTGGTTTATCAATTGACGAATGAAATAACAAATGATACCCGCATTCCTGAGCAACAAAAGGGAAGAAATCTGATATTAATTGCACGTTGCTTTGAATATCTGCTCAAATGTTAATGTAACTCAGAATATGACCAGCAGGGGGTGATGGAGACCTAGACCATGTGAGTACAACACAAAATGCACTCTGAAGGACAACAGCAATAGGATAGTACTAAACACTCTTTCTTTCAATTACAAAGACTATTGAAAATGAGCTATCATAAATGTAGACCCCTACCATAAAAGATTAATACAGTTCTAGTCCTTTCAGCTCAGTGCTCAGTGTCACAGTTTGACTATGGTGAGGCAGAGTGAAGGCATTTGAATGGTGACTGTCATCCAAAGCTGTTGTGTAAGAGGTTACATCAGGGGCATTGCGGCCATGGCCTCACACTCACCTCACACTGGAAATCTCTTGAACTTGAACCGTGACATTTTTTTGTGGTCAATGTAACTGATAAAAGCTTGGGAAATACAACCCCTTGTAGAATCCACGAGTAAATAAAACATGAAGAAAACCTAGATTAAATTAAGGAGTTTCAATAGTGCTTTGGTTCCTCAGAGGGTATTTGATGAACAAGTAACCCATTGAACTGGGAACCTCCTTTGGTCAGAAACATCCTGGATGTGAGTCTAGCTGAGGAGGTCCATCCCAGGCCTGTCTCGTGGTTTCAGCCTGGAAGCCCGCAGGCAAACAGTTGAGGTAATGCGACTATTGTTGTCCAACACGTGATGGTCTGTCTCCATGTTACCAGCTTGCTATTTATCTGCCCCCGTGCCATCAGGGAACACAAAGCTGTGTCCTCTTATTTGCCCAAGGCCACATATCAACTCCACCGGACACATTTGAGAGAGAGTTTCGTAATCTCATCAGTAGGAAGGCAGGACTGAAAATGAGTATGTTTTGCAAAAGTGTTGTGTCAAATACTCTCACATGAAATACTACAACCCCTAGACATTTTATCAGACATTTTATTCTGTAGATAAAACTCAGATCACAAACATGAAACAATCAGATTAGATTAGATGAACCTTTATTTGTCCTCCAGGGGGTGGAAATTGCAGTTCACAACAGCAGCAGGGTAAAGTATAGCACACAGAGTTGCAGGGTAATATACATAATGACAATAACATAACAATAGCAATAACTATAGCAATAGGCGGGCATGATAAAGTCAGATATAAAAAATAAGAAAATAAGTAATTTAAGTAGTTCGGTTAAGTAGTCCAGTATAAAAAATAAGTAAGTTGAGTAGACATATAGACAGTTATTGCACTTGAGGAGAATTACAGAATTACAGTATTACAATCGTAAGGTCATTCCAAAGTGCAACATCTTGGCCTTCAGAAACACTAAAAGAAATGAAGAAAAAATATTGCAATGGTCAGTAAATGTCACTTTTATAGAGCAAGTGCAGGGAAATAAATATGGAATCACTCAATTCTGAGTAGAAAATAAGGACACACCCAGTCAATTTCCTTTCCTTAATAAGGCACCTGCCTCAGATTAGATCTGCTCGTTAGTCAGCAGTTAAAAACAGTGCAGTTATCACACCTTGGAGGGCTGCTGGACCAAGTGGATTGGCGAGAATCATGGCTCCAACAAGAGAGATGTCTCTTGAGACCAAAGACAGGATTATTAAACTTCTTGAAGAAGGTAACTCTACACATATGGTTGCCAAAGATGTGGGCTGTTCGCAGTCAGGCGTATCGAAGATCTGGATCAAGTACAAACAGCATGGGAAGGTTGTTAAATTCAAGCGTTTTGGTAGACCAAGGAAGACATCTAAGCATCAAGACAAACAACTAAAGGCCATATGTCTTGAAAACAGAAAATGCACACAAGACAAATGAAGAAGAAGAAACGAAAGGAAGCTGGAGTCAATGTATGTGACAGAACTGTGCAAAAAAAAGGAAATGGGATTTTCATACAGGAATGCTAAAACGAAACCATCATTGACGCTTAAACAGAAAAGAACAAGACTGCAATGGGCTAAGGAGAGGCAATCATGGACTGTGGATGACTGGATGAAGGTTATCATCAGTGATGAGTCACAAATCTGCATTGGACAAGGTGATGATGCTGGAACTTTTGTGCCGTTCCAGTGAGATTTACAAAAAGGACTGCCTAAAGAAAACATAAAAATTCCCACAGTCCTTGATGATATGGGGCTGCATGTCTGGCAAAGGCACTGGGGAGATGGCTGTGGTTAAATCTTCAATAAATGCACAAGTTTACATTGACATTTTGGACAGCTTTCTTATCCCTTCAATTTAATTTTTTGGGGGGGGATGATTAAATAATTTTCCAAGATGACAATGCATCATGCCACAGAGCAAAAACTGTGAAAGCATTCCTAGGCTTAGAGAAAGACACATCCAGTCAATGTCATGGCCTGCTAATAGTCCAGATCTCAATCCAATTGAAAACCTGTGGTGAAAATTGAAAAAAATCGTCCACAGCAAGGCTCCGACCTGCAAAGATGATCTGGCAACTGCAATCAAAGAGAGTTGGCACCAGATTGATGAACAATACTGTTTGTCAGTCATGACAAGTCCAAGTCCATGCCTCAGAGACTGCAAGCTGTCATAAAAGCCAGAGGTGGTGCAACTAAATACTAGTGATGTGTTTTGGTTGTTATTTTTTTGTTTTTCATGATTCCATTTTTTTTTTTCCTCAAAATGGAGTGATTCAATTGTTTTTCCCTGTGCTTGGTCTGTAAAAGTAACATTTGCTGACCACCACAATGTTTTTATTCATTTGTTTTAGTGTTTCTGAATGCCAAGGAGTTGCACTTTTGAAAAACGTGATAATTTTTTCATGCTTTTTATCTGAGTTTGTTCTACCGAATAAAATGTCTGAGTGAGTGCTTCTCCAAGACTAGTGATTCCATACTTTTTGCTAGGGGTTGTAGTATTTCATGTGAGAGTATTTGACACAACACTTTTGCAAAACATACTCATTTTCAGTCCTGCCTTCCTACTGATGAGATTACGAAACTCTCTCTCAAATGTGCCTGGTGGAGTTGATATGTGGCCTTGTCTACGCCAAAGTTGATTCCGTGATATTTGGGGATATGAAATGTTTTGATTGATTGTGAACTTTCTTTGTTGTTATCACATGACAAAATTGACTTCTGTTTAATGCCATTTCAAGACGCCGCATACAGATGCTGTTGTCGTATATGAAACCGTGCCTCGTGACCGAGAGGATCTGCAATGGTCCTCCATGAAACGGCCTCATCCATCAGGGGAGGAACCGAGAACATGTCCAGGACACGGGGAACCTAGGCTTATAGGAACAGAGAGTAGCGTTCTCCTGTGAGGACAGGACACATCGGTAAACACCACGACCCCCGCTCGCTCTTTCTCTCTCTGTGTCTCTCTCTCGCTCTCTCTCAGCACACAGCCAAACCGTTTCCTCATAGTTCCATAAAGCAACAAGCTTGAAAGCTCAGACGATTACAATGACAATAATGTTGCAGGTGGGGAACGCAACCTTGTAGCTCTCCACTGAAATCATGTTTAACACAGCCTGCCTATGCTAAAACATTTTCAGCAATTACAACGTGCCTTTTTAAACTAATCTCTCTCCAGCCTTGCGTATTTGTACTTGGATTATTGCGGGTAAAAGTCAGACGTAGTTTAGTGTTGCTACGTGCAACAAATCCTTTTAAGGCACATCCTTCTCTGAAAGTAGTTATGTGATCAATTAGTATAGCTGAGGATCTTCTTTGTTTGCTGAACCAGGAAGTGAACGAGGCTTCAGAGCTCATTGGACAGACAACAGGAATCATTTCTATCTAGATTCTCCTGGCTCCAACAGTCCCTTGATTTAAAAGGTATGTTTCTATCACAATGGTATAACCTATATAACAATACAGTCACCTGTATATTACTCTATACATCGACATACTTTAAGTGTCAGGGAACTCCACCCAAACCTGTCAATGACTTAGACATGAGTTTTCACAGGGAAATGCTCAGGGTTTATTTAAGTTTGAACTGGTTTCAGCCAGACATCAGATACAACACACTGGCGCAGCACCAATTACATCTGCATACGCCCCTTCCACAGAACCTGTGTCGCTAAATGGAATGATATTTATTGTTTTCAATGGCATTATCATCGCTCTAGCATTTTGTCTTTTTTATAAAAAGCCCCACAAAATCACTGTCAACAGGGTTGATAATCAACAATATAAACATATGTATTCAAATGGTAACAAAACATTTCCTTACTTCTGCCAGGATTTTTCATTCGGTCACACGCACACACACAGATTCTGCAGGTAGCAGCAGCATTGTTGACTAAGGCAGCATTCAGAGAATATACACAGTATATATACAGTACATATAGTTCATACACACTGTACACAACACATACAAAGAATAAACAGTACATACATTATTTTCTGAGTTTGTGATCACTAGCTGATCACTGTTGTCACCTAGCTTCCATGTGAGGGAATCTTTCATTCACAGGTGTTGGGTCTACCATAGCCCAGCAGCACAAACACATAAGCCATGATATCCTACACACTTGGAAGTCCATTCACTGAACCATAAACCTCTTTAGTGCTCTCCACTAGCCACTAGCTAGTCTGGCAGCCAAGCCCACACACACACAGCATGAGACCTAACCTCACTGAGCTAAAGGTCGTTGACCATCATTGCCTCTGTAGGCTGATGTCTTGTATATAAACGCCAGAAGCCTGCTTTGTCGTTGGATAACAGTTCAGGGGTGTGGCTACTTGTTGTAGCAAAGTTACATGCAGTATGGCCACCTTCCTTATTGGCTGTCTCATGTGACCAGAGCACTAGTCGGTACTTCCATAGTGGTTTCCGTTGGATGGGTTATCCTGTAAACTAGTGTGGGACTCTTCCTCTGCCTCCTCCGCCTCCACCACTTGAGCGGACTGCTTGAAGAATTCGGACACACAGACGACCTGGGAGGGAGACAAGGACAAGGAGTGGTGGAGAGATTGAGTAGGAGGGGTCACTTATTATTGATTGTAGTTACTATTATGATTGTAGAAAATGTTTCAGAAGTAGTTATCTGGACAACGTTTCCAAAATGAAGATGACTCGACCCCCATCCGGAAGTCATTCACAATCAGAGAAACTGATTTCCGGATGGGAGTGGGAACGTCTTGATTTAGAAAACAGTGTCCAGATGACTAACTCGGAAACCTTTTCTACAATGGAAAACTTCTGGACAAATGGTAGTTATAAATACTCATTTAGCGGACGCTTATATCCAAAGCGACTTACAGTAAGTACAGGGTCATTCTCCCTGAGGCAAGTAGGGTGAAGTGCCTTGCCCAAGGACACAACATTACATAGCCACAGACAGGGTTCAAACTCCTCTACTCTCATGAGGCCAACGCCTTAACCCACTGAGCCATCTCACTCCCATAGTTAGACCCTACACCAACTTAAGACGATGATTATGATTCACTCACTGTCAGTATGGCCACCAGGGCTCCCTGCAGCAGGCCAGTGAGCACGTCGCTCCAGTGGTGTTTGTAGTCCGACACCCGGGACAGCCCCACATACACGGCCGCGGCCAGCAGGAAGAACTGGACCGTGGGCCTCAACAGCCTCGCCCAGCGCACCTGAAGCCTGGCCTGGATGTATAGCTACCAGCACACACACCTGTTAGACTGCACGCTACAGTTGAACACCAGCACACACATCGGTTAACAGTCCACACACTACTACACTATCTCCCCCTCCATCCATTTATAGGGACGCATTATTGAGTTAGAGTCCTTGAGACTACAGACAAAATACAACATACAAAATATGTCAGAGCTGTCTTACTCACCACCAGAAACAGCATACAGTACATGGAGAAAGAGGAATGGCCTGAGAAAAAGGACACTCTGGGGGGTGGGGTGGGGGGTTGGCAAGAGAGAGAGCAAGAGCATGGGAGGATTTAGAACATGCATTCTAGTGGCTGTATATTCCTTACTCAGCTTTTAACTATCTAGCGTGTCTCCTCATAAGCCTGTTAATCATAAAATGTTCATTCCTCAATATTCTCATAACTCAAAAAAAATAATGTAACCCTGGTTATCTAACAAATGTGAGTCTGATCCTGACCATCCAAGTGCAGTACTCTCTTGTAGTCTTTCCCTGGAACCAGTCCGGGGTTATGTTCCTGAATGGACCTCACGTTATTCCAGAATAAACGTCACGTTATTCCTGAATAGTCCTCACGTTATTCCTGAAGAGGCCTCATGTTATTCCTGAATAGTCCTCACGTTATTCCTGAGTAGCCCTCACATTATTCCTGAATAGTCCTCACGTTATTCCTGAAGAGGCCTCATGTTATTCCTGAATCAACCTCATGTTATTCTGTGCAGCTACGGTTCATGAATGTTCCCCTACCTGGCTTCGTCCACCATGTCGGGGTCTCCAGTGCAGGTGAAGTTCTCCACATATCCCCCCTCCTTGCAGTCGATTTTGCTCCACTGAGGCTTGCACACAGCCAGGAAGTGGGGCCGCAACCGGCCAATGGAGTATTTGGCGATGTCTGTTAGCGATTGGCTAGAGGCAGCCCCAAACAGGAAGCTGCCCACGGCTTTGTAGATGCTGAACACATAAGAGGCTCCCGGGGCTTTGGATTTGGTCTTCAGTCGAGTGAGGTAAACACTGAGGCATTCTCCACAGATCATCTGTAGAAAAGACAAGACTCCGAGTGACACACAGAAAAAGCTCCTCTGTGTCACATAGGTGTGTCGCTTAGGAACACTTGTCAATGAGTCAAGACTGAGGAAAACATTGTGTTTCCAACTATTGCTGCAAGTTCAATACGGGCATCTTTGTGGTGACGGAGGTGCCTGCCATTTCTGCCCAGCATGGAACTAGCATGCGTGTCTGTGCAATCGCGGATGTGGCCACAGGAAATAGGCAGTGAGTGTGTGAGGCGGCGTCTCACCACAATGACAACGAATGGGATCATGACGCCACCCAGGAGCTGGTAGGAGATGGTGTCCTCCTTGAAAGGGTATCTGATGGACTCGTCGCTGCAGAAGAAGCCCCGTTTGAAGGGGTTGTGTTGGGGGGTGAGGACGGCAAAGGGGAGGGCGGCTGGTGGGAAGGCGGGAGGGAGAGAGGAAGGAAGTGGATGGGAAGAGGGAGAGGAGAATTACATTTAGTCATTTAGCAGACACTCTTATCCAAAACCAGTAGGGTGAAGTGCCTTGCCCAAGGACACAACGTCTTTTGGCACGGCCAGGAATCAAACCGGTAACATTCTGATTACTAGCCTGATTCCCTAATCGCTCAGCCACCTGACTCCTGACACTTTGAGGATCAAGAAACATATCACTCAATACATTTATTGCCCACTTAAGTGGGCAAAGTTGAATCCCAACAAGATATGGTCAAGCAATAAGCCTCTAATCTCCATATACCTGCCAGTTTCTCTTTCAGTGTAACCTTTAAACAATAATAATTCTCTTGAAAAGAGGAAGCTTAGTTAATATAGATAGCTAAAGCTGATGCACAGCTGTGTTTCTCTTGAGGGTCCTGGAATGTTCTTCACTGGCTTCACCTCATACGGTGTCCCATCCCAGAATGCACCTGTGCATCAAGTTCTCTATTCAGCCACAATATATGTGATTGTCCTGAAGGACTCTGAAAAAGGAAGCCAGGCCAATACTTCCTAAACACCAACGGTTTCTCTTCCACCAACTTCCTCCCCTAACAGCGAACCTTGTGTCACTCAGTCCTTTCCGGAATTACGAAGTATATAAGTAATGGTTCAATCATTTATCTAGTCGACCCAATAGAAGCGTAAGGGAACTTCATCTTGATTCTCCCAAGTTAGGCCCCTTCCTCAGCCAGCCAGTCCACGGATGCCAGACTAAGTGAGTTATGAGGCAGTCACTGGCCTCTGATTAGGACGATGTGCTGTCTCAGGACTGTGGAGCGCATGTGTTACCCATTGTTTGGCATTGCAACTCGTTCATCGTCTGCTCGTCAATGGCAACGGCTAGGGTGGATGGGAACGCAAACCTGGCATCCTCGGAGAGGGATTTTACAACATAGGACGGAGGCCTGCTTTGGGAACTCACTCTCAGAGAGTGATTTGTTTGGCTGGAGCCAAACAAGCAAGTTGTTAAACACATTCCAGTCTGGGGTGTTGAAGAGATGAGTCATCAAAATATAGTCTTCACAGACTGTCCTTGTGGACAATCTTACAGTCTTGTCTCTAAGACAGAGAAATCTGTAAGTTGTTGTTGATAAGACAGGATAGGAGTACAAACTGAAAAACTGTTGGCAGACAAGGGACAAAAGTAGAATTATATGTTACAGGACAAATACAGGACAAATGTCCTAATGATGGTTCTCTGTATTTAGCAGTCGACGTGTCATCTACAAACCCCCTTTTTTATTTCATATTATATTGTCGTACTTAAAAATATCTTACTGTCTAGCTCTGCCTGACATATATCCAAACTGTATGATTGAATCAAGTTCTCATTCTATGATCGTTATTATAGACCTGGGCAAGGGTCAAGATCATGAACACGGGACAGGGAGCGTGGCTGTGGACAGGTGTGATAACACAGCTTTCCTACCGTTTGATTCATGAAGGCCTTTCTTGCACGTCATAAAAATAAACCCACCAAATAATATACATAAAAATACATTGATAAAAATACCCCCCCAAAATAAAAATACAAATATAAAATAAATATATATACAAAACTTTTAAGTGAGAAGCGTAATTTATCAACATCAACACGTTTTGGCCACACGCGTAAACCGGTAACATACCGAGGATTAGACAGATTATGTCAAGAAGGACGAGTAGGATCCCTCCAGCTTCAAACATTTTGTGTCCCCGAGTTTCTGCCTTGGAAAAATATGTAGACTCCTGTCGGTTTTCTTTCGGCGAGAGACGCTGTCTATCGGTAGAACATGCCTCGCTATTCGCATGAAAAAGTTTAAACAGTGTAGTCAATGTAAAGTAGACTACTAAACAGCAGTATTAAGAACACGCTAAACTACTTCTAGTCTATAAAAGCCGACAGGAAATTCTACAAACTACTCCTACAAACCACTATATTTCAACCCCTCACCCTTTTAACTTGGCACTACCCAACTTCATAATACAAATTATTCTTCAACCCCAAACATAACCTTGTCCTGTCCCGCAGGCTGTAAGTGTTCCGACACGCAGATGCCCTATTAAAACACCGAAGCTCTCTTTATCATAGGGAACTTTAGGATTAGATGAAGAGCCTATCGGGAACCGCGCTTCGCCGTACGACAGACGTCACCTGATGCTCGGTTGGCTCCGCCCACTCCTCCATGCCACGAAAAATTTGGAAAGTTTATGACGTCACCAGTACTAAAAATAAAGCCAGTGAAATGACATTGATTATAGTACTTTTGTATACTTGTATACTTTTGTGACAGTGACCCTGAAACTGTGGTTCATTTGTTTTGGCACTGCCCATTTGTAAAAGCATTTTTTGGGATTTAATTTCAGGAAATATTGATGACCAATTTATTTTGACACTTAGTATTCGGCCTTTTAGAGGACTGTCGCGATCAGGTTTACTTGATACATTTTTCAATCCAATACAATCCAACTTTATTTCTATTGCACTTTAAAACAACATGGTTGACCAAAGTGCAGTACATAGCAATATTAAAAACGCAATAAATAGACACACACTATACACAGTAAAAACAACACAACAATAGGTAAAAAAAAACTCAACAAATAGAGACACACTGTACACGGTAAAAGTCAACACATCACTCAAAAGCTAAGGTAAAAAGATAGTTCTTAAGAACCGACTTAAAGACGGATATGGACTCTGCCTGTCTAAGGGACAGGGGCAGCGCGTTCCATAGTTTGTATATTAATGGCAAAATTCTATATTCACAAATGTAAATTTTCATGTAAAAAGCCTTGTTTTATTTCGTTTAAGAAAGACATTGAACATTATTTTGTTTCAGTAAGATTCTAATGAAGCAAAAAGCAATGAAAACCTTGAAGACCTGTAAACGCCAATATTTTTATTAAATTCTTAAGCAAGCACCCCCTAGTGTACGATTGTTGTTATATATATATGTAATATTTGTATTCGAAGATAAATGTATGTAATAATTTTGTGTTAATAGCAACAACAACAAAAAAGTGCAATGTGAAGAGTTAAGCAATGCTGGCATACATCAACATAGTCTAGAACCATCCCGAACAACCTTCGTTTTGATATCCTTTCAAATTTGAATGCACTAGTTTTGGTGTAGCCAGTCATCGCAACCTACCAAAAAGTAAATATATGTAGACCTGTCAAGCATGTCTGAATGTAAATGGCTTGATACCTGGCATGAAAAGATCGAAATGTTCCCTGGTATACACGCCCTGACCTGCATTCCACCAGCAAAAATCACCTATTCATTTCACACTTTGTCAACGTTGCGCTTTGCATAGACGACGCCCATTCAAAATCAACAACTGACTGAACATTCTGAATTGTCAATATTGAGTGTGTCACGCTGTTTATATACTGGACTACCACAGTTCAAAGTCGAGCTGCGCCACCCTCTGTCAGTTTAGTAACCTAATAATAATACTATTACAACATGCACAAATTTTAGTTTTTTTATCATCATGTCTATTTTAGACACAGAGTTGTCAGGAGAGAAATATACCTTGACAGACAGCACCGTGAAGTAACATAGTTGGACACAATGACACAAAACAAAGACTGGTACAATGCATATATAAAACCCTTAAATTAAAACACACAACGTCTTTTATATTCGACAGTTTCAGTGTCATTTATTGGCACCCATACTCCAGATGATGATGAAGACCCAACCTTTGAACCCCCTCTGTTTCCTGGTTGTCATAATTTAATGATTTCCGCAATTTTCCGAACTGTGGGACAAATAAAGGATGATCTAATCTATGACCTGACCTTTGAACCCTCTCTGTTTTCTGTTTGTCTTGTTATGTAGAGTAGTTGGGCTCATGTGGGAGTTTCTATCTGGAAGGTCGTCCGTTCTGGTTTTTCAGCTGCACTTACAGAACAGTTCCCACAGGAACATCATCCAGTTCACATTCAAATGTCCTCACTCATCAACTCCATCATCCTTCTCACATGCCCCCTCCCCTCCCTCCCCAGGTTCTGCCTCCCCCCGCCCCCTCCTCTCCTACCCAGGTTATCTCCCATCTCCCCAATCCCCCCCCGGCTCACCCTTTCCCCCTCTCCAAGTCCAACCTCCCCACCTCCAAGTTCGCTTCTCTCTCCTCCCCCCCCCCCCCACCGCCCTCCGGGTCACCTGCCCCCTCCTCTCTCCCTGGGTCCCTCATCCCTACTCCTCTGTTGCTGCTCATGCGCCTGGATCTCGTTCCTGAACAGCAGCGCCCCCAGGCGGCCATGCGAGGCCTCGCTCATGGCCTTGGTCTGCATGCACATCTGGTACTTGTCCGGCGACAGCTCGTCAGCGCACTGCTTCTCGTGCCACAGGTGGAAGATGCTGCGCGATGGTGAGCGAATCACTATCAACTTGCTGTGCAGGTATTTCCTGTACAGGTGGACGTCCTCCAGTCCCCAGCCCTTGATGCTCCGGTCAAAGCCACCTGTCGGAGAGGGTCACGTGACAGTGTTAGGAGAGGGGATTTGATGACGCGTCTCAGAATGACGAGGCTATGAACGATCGTTACCTATGTTGATGAAATCGGAGCGATACTGGCATGTCATGCCAAAGCCAAAGTCTCTCCAGAAACCTGTGTCCTTCCTAATCACCTGCAGCAAGTGTAGAAAGATGGTTTTAGCTGTATATACGGTATGTATATATATACAGTAGGTGGACAGCACCGGTGGTTCAGTGGTAGGATTTCTTGCCTACCATGTGCAGAAGACCTGGGTTTCCTTCTCGGTGGGGATTCGAATCCTGGCCAATGCGTTGAATATGTGTGCGCCTGTGAAATTTCCCCACTAGGGGACTAATAAGGGATAATTTCTATGCTAATGTTTTGGCTCTATCCTTACCTATCTATCCTATAACTTCTTCACCACTCCCTCTCTCTCCACCTCTCTTTTCTCTCCCACACTCCTCTCTCTCTCTCTCTCTCTCTCACTTCTCTTTCTCCTCTTTTCTCTCTTCCCTGCATTCACCCTCACCCACTTGACTCATTCACTCCCCATGTCTGCGTCTACTCACCAGTTGTTGTTGAATAGGCGGGAAGGCTGTCTGGTTACTGTAGATCAAGGCAGGGTTGTACTGACTAAAGAGCACAGGGTAGAACACCTTCTTCCCTGAAAACAAAGACCTCCAGTTTAGCGGACAGCAGACAGATAGGAAGAACCCACACAGCACGACAACCGAGCAGGCCGCTCCCTCACCGGCCTCCGTGTTGAGTCGACAGGAAGTGAGGAACTCCGAGGTGAAGTGGATGTCAACATCGCAGAAGAAGAGGAGCACATTTTGGCTCCGCTTCCAGGCCCGCGCTCCCACATCTAAGGCACGCCCACGGGAGAACTCCTCATTGAGCTGGATGAGGGTAAAATTCCGGAACTGAGTCTCCCTAAAAAGGAGGAGAGGAGAGAGGAACGGCAGCGATGATGATGATCTTGTATCGGTATGGACCTGCCAAAACCTTAATAAATGCTGCCTGTAGGGGGAAGCCTCCTCCGCGTTCTCCTGGGTCCTACTGCTGCTTAGGACTAGGTGATTATGGCTCAGCACTACCCTCCATCTCCTCACCTTAATCGTTGCAATGCACCACACACACACCCTGAGGGACCCTAACAAAAATACAGAGCTGTGTAGCAAAATGGCAGCGTGATTAATTCTACTGCCGTCGAGTTTCGCTTGGCCCACTTATCATAAGGGTGTGACTGATGCAGGCGTTGTGTCCGAGAAGAACAGAGGATTACCTGGACTCCTGGTCCATGATCACTTTCACCTGGTCTATCTGCTCTCTCCCAAAGTAGACCACGGTGAGGTGAACTTTCCCATCCTGATGGATACACACCTCCCTGGAGGAGGAGAGAAGAAGAGGAAATGAAGAAGGACAAAAAGGAGAGGAACAGAGGAACTCCTTTCCCATTGTAACAGTCACATGCTTAATGAGTGTTGGTGGTTCAGTTAGCTGCCATCATCCCACCTGAAGTTGCTGATGAAGTGTCTGAAAGTGTCCGCCCTCTTGGAGAGAGGCACCACGATGTTTATGAGCATGTTCTGCGTGTCCACCTTCTCACTCCTCACCTGGACCAGGGGTCCAAAGGGCCGGAAGAAAACAAGCTGTCTGAAGTCCTGGGGCCCCTGGCCCTTGAATGTCAGCTCATACACTGTCCCCTTGTCCTTCACTGTACGGGTCAGACCTGGATGGGGAGGTGGGAGACACAAAAAATTGAGGAACGAGAGCGTGAGACGGAAAAAAAAAAAACAGGCCAAAGAGTGGAAGGGTTTGGGGGTGTGGCGTGTGTCCTGTAGGCTCTCTCACCCTCAAGGAAGTCTGAGGGGCTGTAGGCACGTCGGTGACGGCCGGTGGGTTGGTGGTGTGCTGGAGCGTTGAGGATCTGCAGGGCGGTCTCCAACGCCCCGATGAGCTCGTCTCTCCGGTCCTTCCTCACCGGACGCTCCTCTGGGTGTCTGGTCAGACCTGTCTCCAGCTGGTACACCCTGAATAGAGGTCACACACCACCATGCTAACAACCATGCTAACAACCCCGCTAACGCCCAGGATAACAACCAGGCTAACAACAGCTAACTAGTACACCCCAGCTAATTAATTGATCGCTTTGAATAAATGGAGTGGAGGAGAGACCATGCAGGTCCATCCACCTCCTCTGGGTGGAGGAGAGGCCAGGCCAACTACCTCCTCAGGGTGAAGCAGTCGAAAGGGACCACCGCGTACTCGCTGGGGATCTTCTCCCCGCTCTGGACCTCAGCCCTGCTTAGCTGGGCCTGGAAGAACTCCTGAAGGATGGGGACAGGTTGAGGAGAGAGGAGGGAGGAAGAGTGGGGGGAGAGGGGGAAGAGGGAGAGAAGAGGTGGGAGAAAGAGAAAAAAGAGAGGAATGGGAGATTGAAGAAGAAATGGAGAAGAGAGTTCCCTCAAACACCCATCTACATTACACGATGTAAAGACTGCTATCCAGGAGTTCATGGCCTTCATATATCTTTGTTTCACAGCATAATTAACATATATCCCCAGATGCTGCCAATCTGGGTGGAAACATGGCTAAACCCAGTGATTACTGTCAAATGACTTCTGAAGGCTAATTACTCACTAGGGGTATTCAGATGTGGTTGTCACAAACTACCCAAAATGTGTGTCCTCACTTCCACCCCCATGTGGCCCTTAACACCCTTCCCTACCTGGAGATCGGTGTGCACCTGGGTGCTCCGCAGCCCCACCAGCCCCAGAGGGAGCACTCCGGCAGCCTTGGCCCTCTGCAGAGCCTCCTGGAGCTGCCTGGTCCTCTCCTGGAGGGCCTCCTTCAGCTGGGCCAGCTGCTGAGTCAGACTGTTCATGTAGTGTCTGTGTTTGTCCTCTCTCTCCTGCAGCAACGCCATATAGCCCTCCTGGCTGCTGGCACCGCCCGGCCAGGACATTGCTACCTGTTGGCCGGGGGTGGAAGCGCGCTGGAGGCTGGGCTTGCAGGCCAGGAGGTAGAGGAGGGCGAGGCAGAAGCAGAGCAGCAGGCCCAGCAGCCCCACACGGCCCCCCAGGATCAGAAGCCTTCTACCCACCATGGTGAAGTTCTGGACACATCCGAGGAACTTTCTTGTCGGACATTCAAATCTTCAACAAGTTTGGTTGCTGTTTTGGGGGGTTGAGATGGGGATTTTCTCTCCAGTGGCCATGATATCCAACTAATCGGTTGAATGGGTGGGATTCCTTGGAGAAATCTAAAGCCAAATCATAGCCTCCGGAGTAGGGACTCGTGTATCTGTTCCATGCTCATTGTGGTAATTACTGTCATCATCTTGTTCCTCATTCCTCTGCTAATTCCAGTCCTTGGGTGCAGTTCTGGGTCATTTCAGTTCAACATTCCTGGAGTAAGGAAAATAACACGTGAGCTTGTCATGGTCAAAGTGCTCCACTATCATACAAGATGTGAGCGCGTCAATTAAACATGTTGCAGTTCAGAAAACTTCCAAGAAAGCGAAATGAAAACCGTGTAGCGAACATTCATACCAAGGCTCCTGGACCCGTCAGTCATGTCCCTGAACTTTAAACCTCTCAACTTCTGTAGAAAACCCAAATATTCCTCGTCTCTCGTCTTCCCCTAATGAAATCCCACTCACCGTGTCACTGTGGGAAGCCAGAATATTCTTAGTCTGGGACTTTTCCTCACCCTTACGGCCTTCTCAGCTGCCCAGCAGCCCACGGAGGTGAGAGGTAGTGGATCAAGGTTCCACAGTGAACTGGAGATGTGGAGCAGAGGACGCCTGTGTCTGTAGAGTGATTCCCAGAGTTTCGGCTGCTAGACGGAGAAGTGGCTGCCTCAATGGTGAACCTGACCTTAGATTCTCCACCAGAGCCACGACACGGAGAAGGAACATGACGGAAACAAGCCTCTCTCTGTTTCTGCGTGTGCCTTATTTTTGAACGTGGCCATGTGTGCGCTCGTGTGCAAAGTTTACTTGCAGCACAGTTGGCTCATTATCACGCAGTTACGTGCTGAGCTCATGAAAGGCCCACTTATGCGTCCAGGTCCAGCCCGTCTGTGTGTGTTTGTGTGAGCGTGTTTGTATTTAGATGCTGTATTTTTGGGGTGTGAGTTTAGGTTTGGGTCTGCAGGCATTTAGGAGTATCTTTAAAAACAGTAGGCTCTCTGGTCTGAGAGGGTTTTACAGTGCTAACACAGCATTCATTATTTAAAAGCCCTGGAAATTATGTCTGTGTTTGCAAATTTCACAGCGGTTGGAGCGTTTGATGCACCGAGTCTTCCACTTACCGCCTTGTAAACAAAATCCCAAAGACTTGGATCAAGGTGCTCTGGCATGCTGGTGACTAAGTGAGGCCACGACTCAGTCCTAACCAGACCAGCAAAAGATCACCTCAGCCATACTCCCATACCCACCACGTTCTAGAAAGTTCCTCTTTGGGCTGTCTCTCATGCTCGACAGACAACTCAAAACAGCAACAAGTATACCCCAGAATCACAAGTCCTAGTCCATTACTAACCCCTCTGAGTGCAGAGTCCAGGTATGCAGGACAAGTTCTCTCTCAACGGTGCTGAAACAGCCGCCGTCTTCTCTCCTTTAGCTGTCACCTTCCAGGGCTGTGGAGGACGCAAGGGGCCCGGGGTTTGGTCGTCTTCATGCAAGTCTAGCTCCTCTCCAGCTCATCTCGTTAATGCACAGAGCCCTGAGCTGCCCCGGGTATCAAAGAGACAGAGAGGGAGGGGAGGAGAGAGGGAGAGCGAGAGAGGGAGGGAGGGAGGGAGAGAGGGAGAGAAGGAGAGAGAGAGAGGAGAGAGAGAGTGAAGAAAAAGGGAGGGAGACCGAAGAAAATGCACCCTGACTGGCTGATTGAGTCCACCTCAGCATCTACTTTCCGAAACTCCACCCTCCCTCCTTTCCTCCCTCCCTCCTTTCCTCCCTCCCTCTTCCCTCCTTCCCTCTTTCTTTCTCTCACTCACACCGTATCTCCTTTTTTCATAACAGCCAGTGCAGCTCACATCTTCCTCCTCCAGCATCCTGCCGGCAGGACCTCAAAGTTTTTTCTTGTTGTGTCTAATTAGTGACCTCTTGATGTGTTAAAACCTGTGGGCTCTCTGTGATGTTGTGAGAGTGAGATCCCTCTGCACGCTAGGTAAACTACCATGTATAGGATGAAAGGATTCTCAACACATTTATGGAGCCAGTTAAATCCAGGTGTCAGACTTCACAGAAAGGATGTGTGAGAGAGAGTCGTGAAAACTCCTGCTACGTGCCATTCAGCTGGTAGAAAGAGCCGGAAGGGCTTTGTCATTCTGCTGTCGCTTTCATCTTTCGCCTGAAGGTGGCGCTAGAGTCAGCTCTAATGTTGGTTGCGATAAACAAAACCCAGAACACATGAGCTATTTGTAAACATAGTTTAATGCCTGTTCATTCACTCTGTCAAGCCTACGTACACTGGCTGACTGGCTGTATGGGGAACTGAACTTTTTTTCCCCGTCTCTTGGCTCCGGTTACAGGGATGGCCGGCACATTCAACCCTGTTCCAGCTTGGTCTCATTTGGGACATAAGCGGACAAAATAGGTATCTGTTCCAGATGCGGGCAGGGACACACACACACATGTGTGGAGCATGTGTGTCTGGCACGGTGTGTTTGTGCTTCTTGCTTTTCTAAACACGTCAACATGTCAGATTTAAGTACCGGAGAGAGAGAAAAACTGGCTTCTTGGGTCATACAATTAAACCATAGAAGAAGATAGTGTGACATTATTGTATAGAAAAGTGATACAGTACATGTTAGACTTCCACAGTCCAGTTAGTATTGTCGCGATCAATTAGGACACCAACATTGAAACACCAACTGGTTTACACGTGTTTTGGAGTACAATACAGTGTTTATGTACAAAATGTAACAGTAGTGAAAAAATCTTGTAGAACCTCGGTCCAAACCTAATGTTTGCATTGATTTACAAAATTCACATTTTCATTATAACAAAAAAAGTTCTGTGCAACTTGGAAAACATATCACAGTGAAGACACATACACAAAGAGAGACACAGAAAGATAGAGAGAGGCAGACAGACCGACCGACAGACAGACAGTGGCTTGTGGGTTTCAACTCGACCACCACAAGGTTTCAGTTCTGCACCACGGGGCTGGTTGCTAGGTAACTCGGCGTATCCATCAGAGTTCTCCGTGGGTGGTAACTAGGTTACACCACCTCACTATCATCTGTGGGGGTTGTCTGGGTTACTCCACGTAACTGTGCTCTTCCTGGAGGTTGCTAAATTACACCAGCTGGGGGCGTCACCACCAGGCTGGTTGCGGTTGGCAGGGTTACACCAGTTCGTCCAGTAGTGTTCCAAGGCTGTGGTGCTGCTCCGGGGGACCAGCGATGGGCTTGTTGCACATGGGGCACACACAGCGAACTTCTAGCCACTTCACCAGACACCTGCTCTCCAGGCAGAGCAGAAGAGAGGAGGACGGGGGCGGAGGAGGAGGGAGGGGGGGGGGAAGGTAGAGAGGAACACAAAAAAGAGCAAGATTATAGAAATAGAGAGGTTCGAAGAGAGATTATTCTAGAGATTTCCATAACCCAAAGACAGGCTGAACAGAGAATGTAGGGGGTCACAGTCGCCATGGTGATGGATGGCAGTGACAATTTGTCTGTCCAGCTCAGGGAAAAGCAAACTGGTCCTCGAGAGCCACTGTCCTGAAGGTTTTAAATGTTTCCCTGCTCCAGGACACCTGAATTTAATATGGGTCGTTATCAAGCATTCATTACAATCAGGTGTGCTGGAGCAGAGAAAATCTTAAACCTTCAGGACAGTGGCTCTTAATGACAAGGGTTGCCTGGTCCCCCTGGTCCAGGGTTTCCTACCCCTGGTCCAGTTGTACTCACTTCCTGTGGAAGGCGTGTTGGCATGGCAACACTCCCAGTTCATCTTTGACTTTGAAGTCCTCCAAACAGACAGCACAGGTCTGCTGAGGAAGGGAGAGAGAGGGAGGAAGAAGGGATGAAGGGGATAGAAAGGACGAAGTGGGGAATTGAGAGAGAGAGAAAGGAAAGGAGGGGGGAGAATTAAAAGAGTGGGGGTAGGCCAGAAGGAAGAGGAGGAAGAGATGACAGAAAGTGAAGGAGAGGTGGTGGTGAGACCACTGAAAGTATTTGTTTTTTTGCAATGTAACTAACATGTCAGGATGTTATCGTCATGTTATCAATGTTATCGTGTTATCCTGTTGCTCATTCTCACCCCGTGGAGGTTCAGCTTCTTCAGATCTCCTTTCAAAACCACCTGGAGGAAGAATAAGGTCACATGACAGTCATATGACCGGCTCTAACTTGAACACATTTCAGTCAAATTAACACAGTCGTGTTTTCACTGTAAGAACAGAACAAGGACTTTTCTCCTTAGAACCCCTTGCATTTCCACCACTGAGCTCAAAGTCAGAAAGCATAAAAGTTCCCGCTCTGGGCATAGAACCAACATGGAGAACGTGATAGATGGACGCGCTACGTGGTCCAGGCCTTATTAAGCATTTATGCTGAGCACAAATCCATCAGATCTTTGAATTGGCGACCCAGGCTTAATGTGTCTTCTGAAATCTGGCATGTTAGGTGGCGCTGAGCATTTCTGCACTTGAGGAATGGGCTGACGGAAACTTCTAGTTTCTTGAAAGGTAGTTCTGGGGATTACAAGTTCCTCCCGCGGTGTAAACGTGACTTAGAAAGTGAACAGTGATGTATGGAAATGAACAACATGATCCTCCACTCCTCCCCAAGGCAGCAGACTCACCTCACGGTAGCCAAAACGTTCACTCTGGGCCTGGTGACGCAGCTTACTGCAGAAACAATGGACAGACAGACAGGCAGTTAGACAGACAGATGGTCCGGCACACAATCGTACACACACACGCACACACACACAAAGGTCCATGTCCTGTAGTGCTGCAGGTTGGTATTTATCACCCAGATGTGAAGGGTCTCAACCTATTTAGACACATCCAAACAATACTAAACCTGTGAGAACGTGTGTGTGGGTGTGAGCTGGAGGTGATATGTGGGCGACTGCGTGCATGTGCCCGCGCCTTGACCGTCCAGTGAGAGTTTCAAGACTGGTGATGACTGGTAATATTAAGATCACAAAGAAGTCAGTCGGGCCTCAATAAAGGGGCATTCTTGTTATTGTTTACTCGTCTGATTGTTTGATTGTGTAGCTGTCGAGGTCTGTTTATTGTTTGTGCTCTGCTGATGCTTGTTCATCCAGAACAATGCGAGGATACACACTTTACAATGCGTGTCATTCCCGGCACAGCACAATACAGGCAGCTGAGAGAGAGGAGGAAAGGGGGGGTGGGGGATAAGGGTGCACAGGGGAGAAGGTGGTGAGGGGGGAGGGGGGGTGTAAAGATCTTAGGTGTCAGTCTCTCTGCAAAAACACTTCTAAAGAAACTTCTGGAATGAACGAGGGAACCTGGACACGACGCCAGACGACCAGTGAAAAGCAGGTTTGGGATCTCGGAGGAGGCAGGAAGTGAGGGGGGGGGGCAGACAGAATGACTGGGAACAGCAGGCCACCTCATCACCATGGTTATGAATCACCCTGGTCTATAAATGAAGCTGCCGTCACTCTCTTCCCTCCTGGAGAGACCTGTGATTGGTGTGATGAGTGTGGGAAGTGACTCATGAATCATCTGCTTTGTGCTCTTTGAGGCACTGAGACTGTCTATCCTCTTTCTGTGGGCTGGAAGTATCAACCAGCCGTCGACTTAACAAAGCCTTCAGCAGACACAGCAAAGTACCCACTAGTCATGCTAACTACCAACCATTCATGCTAACGACCAACCAGCCACACTAACTACCAACAAGCCACACAAACTACCAACCAGCCATGCAAAATACCAACCAGCGACACTAACTACAAACAAGCCACACAAACTACCAACCAGCCACACTTACGATTGTCAACCAGCAATGCTGATTATCAACCAGCCACACTAAGCCAACTATCACCTAAACTTCAAGATCAAGATTGAAAAACTGACGTTTATATGACATAACTCTGTCATACAATAAATTGGTTTTACGATCATTTGCATGTTTTATTTGTTATAAGGAGCAACAGTTGGCTTTTACCTAACATAGGCATCTGCTCATCTATGCATAGGGTTCCTCCAGGTCCCACGAAATGTTGGGATCTAAGATCAAACACTGATCCAAGGTTGCGATGACATTGAACGGGGCTATGAGGTTGGCGGTTTCTGTCAACAGTGCTGTGGCAACAGAAAAAGCCCAAGATTGCCTAAACCGCCAGTTTTCTAAGGCTCTAATGGCGCTTTTCCACCGCATGGTATCAGCTCGCCTCGCCTCGACTCGCCTCGACTCGCATTTTTGGCGTTTCCACCGCAGTTCCATGGTACCTGGTACCGGGTACTTTTTTTTGTACCTTCTTGCTCTAGGTATCAAGCGAGCTGAGTCGAGCTAAAAGGTGACGTCGGCAGACGGCCGGCCATTGATTGGCCAGAAAGTGTGACGAAGTCACGAGAGCGACTTAAAGCAACAGCACCGCAGCTAATACTTATTACTATCAGATACAGTCCATTACACCAACAGTCTACAAGCTTTTTAAAAGTCAGATAATTTACAAAAGACTAGTTCGTCAACATGGCTAAAATTATAATGTGGGTTCTGTCCACTTGTGGGTTGCGTTGGTGTCATTTACGTCGCGTACAAAAATACGTCACGGTCTACGTCACGCCCCTTTCGCCGACGACCAGGAAGTACTATTTGCGGTACTATTTGCTGTGGAAAACCACCCGTGTTTACTACCAATCGAGTAGAGTCGAGTCGAGTAGTGCTACATTTGCGGTGGAAAAGCGGCATTACATTCCTGGGTGCATCGAGAGCATGCTGCCTATCTTGGGTAATCTGACCAGCCCAAGAAAAACCTTGCCAAAGGCATGAAAAACAGTTATTCATTACTAGGGCTGTCTTGTGCCACCGGCGTTCCTTTACTGGTTGAGCAGTACAGTTTGCAGCCCATTTCAAGTGTGTTGACAAAATATAGCCAATCATTTACCCTACATTGTTTTGTGATTTAGAGTGGGAAGGGATTTGTTTTCTCCTCCCTCTCCCTTTCTTTCTCTTTCCTTCCCATCTCCTTCTATAAATCATTGTGGTAATGGCAGGAAACCATGTCTCATACCTGAACTAATTCCAACAGCATGCTGCTATGTTGTTCTCTGGTGTTGTGGCATTGTGCGTGTGCATGGTAGGGGGGTGTTGAGGGGCGGGGGGTTGGGAAGGGACAGAGTGAACTCCCGCTCCCCTGGCCACCCTGACATCAGCCCTCAATGCTTCCTTCACCCTCACATCCTGGTGCACAAACGCCTCACATCCCGTTACACCAACGCCTCACATCCTGTCCCCCCCATCCCCCGCTCATCGGGGAGTTAATTGTCAACAGAGACAAACAAAGTCAGCCTTTACATTTCGGCCGTTCTTCCATTCGTTACTCCTTCCCCTTTGGATGTCTCTCTCTCTCCCTCCCTCTGCCTTCCATCCTCTCACCTGATGAAGTAGCAGCAGAAGACGAGGCTGAGGATGAAGACGAAGATGCCGGTGCCGAAGATGACCATGTAGATGTTGAGGGGCAGATCCTGGAAGGTAATGGGAGGCATGGTGCACGACTTGTTGGAGTAGACCAGTCCCAGACCACAGAAGCACCCTAGGAAGGACACAAGTACGGATGTCTTCAGCATCTTGAGCGATCGGAACGACACCAAATTAATACATGATTGCTATTATTATAATAGAGAAGAATGCTTGTGGAGGAGACAAGTAGGGGGTTTAGGACACGTGTCTGACAAAGTAAACAGATCTACAGGGAAAATTGCCGTGCTAAACAGGATGCAGCCCTGGGTTCACAAACACGCGCGTGCACGCACACACATACTCATGAGCAGCTGAGGGTCAAGGCTGCTGCAGCTGTGACCGTCTCTGATACCAGCCAAAAGATTGGAGCTACACACAAACACACTTTTAGCTTCTATCACGCTTTTGTTTTTCAAACAATCTCTCTTTCTCTCGCTCCCTACTTCTCCCTCTCACACACACACCAAATTATTAATATTTCTTTCATGCTAATCCATGAGGAATATACACACCACCAGGACAGGGTTGAACATTTACAAATGAATGTCCAAGATAATGGTACCGTAGACCTTGAGCTGGCCCTCTCCCTAACGGAGCCAAGGTTTTCTCAGTCTGCTAATGCTAGCTGTGAAATGGAAACACAACATCGCTGTATCCAGGCAACTGGACTGTAATTTGCACAAGACGTGATTTCTATCCTGACACTAGATCTGTTTCCCACAGCGGTAAACTGTGAGACTAATTCTTCTGACGCATGAATAATCGAGGCTTGCTAAATTTATCTCTCTTCTGTAGAGATTAAAATGACTCAGAGGAGGGCAATTCCGAACAAGAAGTTGTTGGCCTGTAAAACAGGAACGTGTTATGATACATGACATAGAAGGCAGGTTGTGAATGCATGGGCTGTCCTCTGCCATGTTTTGAAGGAGAGATGCTTTTTTCCACCTCTCTCCATTGTCCACAAAAACAGCAGTGCTGCCTTCAGAAGAGCTCACGCATAATCCTGTATTCATAAAGCAGACAATTTATTTGCAGCAATGTACAGGTGGGGTGAGGGGGATTCGAACATATGACCTCTTGATCTGTTGTTCGATATTGTAATTACTGAGTAATTCCCAGGTCTCCACCTGTGCGTGTGTGTGTGTGTTTGTGTGTGTGTGTGTGGGGGGGGGTTATTGTTTTTTAGTGGAGTTTTATTGTCTTTAGTGCATTGATCCATGTTATATTATTTCTGTGAGCTCCACTCACAGAGGGGTGGAGGAGAGGACAAAGACTTATATGTCAGGCTCAGTAGTGAAGAAATCAATGACCCTCCTCCTCACCTCCCAGCTGCACCCAGACTCACTGTTCCACATCTTTCTACTGTGTTAGACTCCGAGGGTCTGCACGCCAATACAATTCCTCCAGACTAAATCTTGACTCACTGCCTTTGCCTAGACACATCATTTACCCTCCCATGTGTTTCTACTGCACAGTGCAGCGTGTGGCTCAGTCCAACAGGGATGAAGTCATGTGCACCACGTCAGGAAGAGGAAGAGGGGGGGGGGGGGTGTGAGCGTACGTGCGTTCATGCCTGCGCACGTCACATGTAATGACAGCCGTCAACCATCACCTGTGATGCCCTCCCCAGATGGACAATCTGAAACGTTAGGTCATGTGTCTGAATACCTTTCTATCTCTCTCTCTTGCTGTCTCTCGCTCATTCTCTGTGTGGACTGTGTCTCCGGGAGAAGCCCCATATGACCACTGACCTATATATTGGCATTCTCGAGAGGCACATGGTTGCCATGGTGCCAGGATCGGTAGATGATTTGAGAGAAAAGCTCCTGTTTGTTTTTATAGAACAGTGAATTTGCCCCTCGTATATCGCAAATGAGGTTCTCGTTCTAGAACCAGACAGATTTATCTGCAGATGCGATTATGATCCAAGATGTCTGTTGATGTTCTGCTCTATATACCATGTTTTTTACACAAATCTTGGTTGTCTCCTTCAACACCATTGAGATAGCTGACTATGAAGCAACTCAATATATCACTGGCATCTGCCCTCTCACACACAAAAAAGGTTGACTTCAAGCGTGAAAGCTAATCCAGACTGTGATCACAGACTGGAATGTCGCTCTACAAATAGCAGTTGTTATGATGAGGAGAGAGAGGATCATTCAATTGTATGGAGTATTGTGCAGTGTGATGGGCCTGGTTGATACTCACTGTAAATATAACCTTAGTGCTAGTAGACAGTTGGCACCTCAAATAATTTGACACATGAAATCAGAAAAGTGTGAGTTTGCATGTGTGTGTATGAGTGAGAAAGAAACTTTAGAGGCACAAAGGGTGTAGTAGTCCTTATTGTCTGAACATGATATACAACTGTATATTTGTACTATAACAAAATACTGTTAATACCCTGTACTTACTCACTATATATTCCGCCTCTGCTGCCTGTTTTTGCACTTCTGGATGGATGTTTTCGTTACCCTGTACTTGTACGTGTGTAATGACAACAAAGTTGAATGGAATGGAATATCAGCGGTCAGTGTGGACTGAACCAGGCTTCAGTGATCTGCATCACAGCCAGCAGAAAAACAGCTGGACAGTTTCACTACCTGCACAAAACAATAACTGAACACTTCCGCGACCGGCCCCAGTCATCAACACAGTTTCCATTTTCCTCCCTATTTAGACGTTCACCCCCCCCCCCCCATATGGACGTTTACACCCCCCCCTTCCTATATGGACACCCCCTCCCCCCATGTGGACGTTTACCACCCCCCACCCCCACCCCACACACACACACACACACACACACACACACACACACACACAGCCCACCCCATCTGCCCGGAGGCATACAGAGCTATCTGTGTTTTAATACCGTAAACTCAAGAACTCAAACAGTGGCTCCTCAGAGAGACTCGGACAGAAGCGATGAATGACATTCCAGTCCTCAACTCCAAACCCCTTTTATAAACTCAGCAGTCTATGGGGGCATTTATACTCTGTTGGCTGGTTAGTCAACTGAAGCCTGTAGCTGGCCAAAATTACCGTATGTAACATCTCAAAAGCTGATTCATAGATATGAGTTGGGAACGTTGCTGTTCAATATGAAGGAAATCTATTATGGGTCATCAGGCTCCAATCATAAAATAATTACAACGTAATCATAACATTTAGAACAGGCTGGGGGGGGGGGGTTAATCTAAAGTCACAACGTACCATAGCGATTAAAAGGGCTGGGGGGGCGGTGGTGCGGGAGGGGTGGACAGAGACATGAACATACATCACATGGATCCGTCATAAGAGATGCCGCTGGCAGCGTCATATCGACGGGGACAACGAAAGTGACTCACCGTTACACCACTGAAACGGGTGCATTAATGCACCAGAGATGACCGTTGACGAGAAACGCTTTTTTTACATCAAATAAACCAATAAGCCTAAAAATACAACGTTCCGTGCCCCAGTCCAGAATTCAGGAGTGATGATATTATGTTGATCACACTTCCCAGGTGAGGGTGATCGGCTATTCAAAGTAACAAGACAAAAGCTCCGTGGATCCAGCGACACAATGGTTCAGATCCCATTTAAAGTTATCAAAAGCTAGAAGGACATAGGGCTTTGTCCTTTACCAGTCTGCACACAAGCACACAAACGTGCATGTTACATCCTAACTTCAAAGAAACTGCAAAGGTACGGCGAGTCTATCGTTGATGCAACGGTCTTTAACTGTAAAACGACATACTGACCCAGTATCATTTTCATCATGTAAAAGGAACTCGAGCGCCTGTGTCGCCCGTCCCGCCCCCGCGATCGACAACCGAAGTAGCCAATCGTTGTCGAGCACGGTCGGGTGTCAGTGGTATGCCTGTGTTGTGACGGCGAGGGTGCATGTAGGGGTGGCTTAAGAATGGTTATGGCTTTCTTCTGACATCAACATTCAGTAATTTAGCAGACGCTTTCATCCAGAGCGACTGATAGCAAGTACAGGGACATTTCCTCTGAGGCAAGTAGGGTGAAGTGCCACAACCTCATGAGGCCATAGCTCGGAATCGAACTCACAACCTTTCGATCATGAGCTCAACACCTTAAACGCTGAGCCACCTGACCCCCCACTTCTGTAGCGTTTTAGATATAACCTATATAATATATGTCATCAACGACAAAATGCAAGGTAATCATCACAAAACACTGTTTCTTTTTAATATTTCTATTTCAGAATTAGGACAATACAATATTAATTGAACTGCATCACAAACCAGCAACATTTGCCTGTATATAAAACTAACAAAAACGTAAAAACATACAACTTTTTTAAACAGCTGACCGCTTTTCCTATGAGGACATGGGATCATCTTCTTACATTTATTCATTTATCAGACACTTTTTATCCAAAGCAACTTACAGTAAGTACGGGGACATTCTCCCTGATGTAAGTAGGGTGAAATGCCTTGCTCAAGGACACAACGTCACATAGCCACAGCCGAAAATCAAACTCACAACCTTCCGATCATGAGCCCAACACCTTAGCCCACTGAGCTTCCTGTCAGTTGAGGCTATCAGAAGAAATAGATCTGCTGGTAGGCTGTGAAGTTAGCAGAGTAGATCGGTGTGTAGTTATAGATCAGCGATGCAGCCTCCTCTTCAGGGGAGCAGAAGGAATGGAAACTTCTCCTGCCTTCCATACACAAAAGGGGTTGTTGCCATGGAAATATAAATGGAGGGAATCAAATATGATATGACATGAAATTATCCAGTCCAATAGAACACAGGTGAACCATTGACAATTCACGGTGCCTCAACGTTTGTCTGTAAATTATACAATTATATAAATTACAATATGATACTATATACTTTTGGAAAATTTGGGTCAATTTTAGTAGTTGGAGCAAAACATATCTACCTTCATTGACAAAGCATTCAGCCAGTAGCGAGGACACTCTCACAGCATTAGAGGAGTGAGGGAAGTTCATACTCGTTTTCCACATGAAACGGTTCACCTCTGGGTGCCACTGAACTCCATAAAATGGATATTTCTTCCCTGTAATCATCAGTAAAACAACCCAATCACACTTGGACATGGACAAAATTACACTTTCACAACATAGCCTAGATGATATGATTGCGAAATACATGATTAGTATTATCTTGTGACCTGTAGCAGCCCAAACTCCAGTGTTAGTATCACATTATTAAAGCGAATTATGCTATTGACTGATTCTGCAATGACTTATCGCCAACCTTCCATTGTGGAGACAAAGACAGCTCCATTCGATGCAACGTTGGTGGACAGGATGGTGAAGAAACTGTTCAACTCCTTATTTTCCATAAAAGTCTTTAAAAGAAGGAAACTGCTGTGAGACATGGTGGGGTTGGGGGCCAGGAGCACAAGGGGGACCTGAACCTGCCCCCTGCAGGGTAGATGGAGGTACACTACCTCTTCTGTCACTCCATAGTGGTGGAAGTTCCCAGTCACAGGCTCCTGGGTTAGAGCTGTTAGAACCTCGTGGGGAAAGCTCCGGAACATCTGACTGGAATAAGCCTCTAGTGAGGGAGAGGGAGAGAGAGAGAGAGAGAGAGAGAGAGACAGACAGACAGACAGACAGACAGAGACAGCCAGAGACAGACAGACAGACAGACAGACAGACAGACAGCGATAAGAGAAGGCACAAGCTGGTTACATATCTCATCTCTCGAGACATACTGATACTGGATGCGGAAATAATTTTCAATTGCACTCTCGGTATGTAAACAGTAGTCGGATAAAATACCTTGCTCCTTGTTCACTCACGATTCAAGAAGTACTACTGACCTCTGGTGGGTCACTGACACATGGTTGCGGGTTAGAAATCCCAACTTTGCCAACATGACATTGTGTCCCTTGGGCAAGGCACTTCACCCAACTTGCCTTGGGGAAATGTTCCTGTACTTGCTGTCGCTCTGAATAAGAGCATCTGCTAAATGACTAAACGTAACGTAACGTAAATAAGCAAAAAACAACTATGTCCACCAAGGAATGTGTGAACAAGTAAGGGTTTGATATGATTGAAGCCTCTGTTGATTGGTGACAAAATAACTCTCCGACTGCTTGTGGGAGTCTCTGAGGCTCCTGTATTTACACAGCCCTTGATGCTAACTTTGCTATCTGCTGAGTTGAGTATGCTTGTGTTGGGGCTCACCTGCTGTGAGGTTGAGAGGGAGCGCTATGTTCTCGGCTGGGGTTTTGGACAGAAGGTTCTGTCCTGCCACCAGATAGGTCAGCAGCTGTAACCCCATACAGGTGCCCCAGATGGGGAACACATCCCCTGCATCATTGGCCTAAAGACAAACAGAGAGACAAACAGAGAGACAGGCACGCAGACAGACAGACAGGTAGGCAGGCAAAAAAAGGAAATAAAGGTGTGACGATTTTAAACAAACTGACAAATGTTACAGGTAGGACATTGATGTGACGTCCGGTTCTAGAACACTGACCGTCAGGGCCAGCCTGTAGAAGATCTGAGCCACCCTGGAGAAATCAGACGTCTCGAGGGCTGAAGCTCCTCCGATCAGCAGCAGGCTGGAAAACAGGTCAGTCAGGGGAATTCTGACAGTCAAAACTGCTCCATTCATCTGTCCCTTCATCCATCCATTCTTTTAGCAGCTATCCTTCAGTTTATTTGCCCATATCTATCCATCATTCCAGACATACATTCCTTTATTAATCCATCCATTCCCTTGAGGACAATAGATTGGAGAATGATTGGCAAACATATGCGCTAGGTTTAACAATTCATACTTCAGTATTATGAAATAGACTGAACAACCAAAAGTGCAGTACCGGTACATATGATAATGGAACTTAGAATGACAGTAATATGGGCTGTAACTGTATACTGTTTACACATTTAACAAATACCCATTGATGCGCTTGAAGATGTCCTCGTACTCTTCATCGGTGTGGGTTAACCTGTCAAAGAAAACCTCGATCAGGTGTTGACATTAAAGTCCGCAATTCCACAACCAGTTCACAGATATTCACTAAGGTCGGGTGCCTGCTCTTGGATTTCAAGCTTGCTTGGTGTAGCTGTCTACCTGATGGGCATAACCCGGCTACCTGCCGATTCTAAATACTTCACATATGAAGAAGGTATGTAGGTCTTCCCAAACGGTTTCATTTCATCGTCCACGACCTCCTGTGCCAAAATACCTGTGCGTAATTATTGGGAAACAAAACAACGTTTAGAAGTAAGAACGACTTAATCAAAGTTGACAGACGAGCTCTGAAATAAGATGCAAAAGAAACAAGATCTAAGTTAAGAACTTGTATGGAAGAAGAAAAAAGTGTTCGTAAACAACGACTTAGTTTGAATACTTTTACGGTCACAGACTCACCGATTATCGGCCTGTTGTTCATCGGGCCTAGGTTCCGCGCAGACGGCCTTGCGGTGCTCCAATTTACGCACAGTTGACAGCAAAGGAGAAAAATTGCGCTAAACATTGCGCCAGTCCCTGTGTACACTTCGTATTTATTGATTTCAGGTAGGTTTCCCTTTTTAAACTGTGTAGGGAGAGAGATCAAGGAAACTCTTTATGGCTGTACAAGTGTGCAGGAAGTGCGTGCCTAAGGGGAAGTTTGGAATGTCCAGTTGCACATGTGATATTCCCGCTGCGAATGTTGCGCATCTTGACTCTATGTAATTCCACAAGTTCCACACGTACTACACAATATCTCTCTCACACAGCCACTGGAAGTTTTGTTTCAGCGCCAGTGCCGGTAATAATGCCCCACACATGGAAAACCTCGCTTGCGAAAGTACATGAACTTTTGTGAAGTCACGCAAATCACTCAAATCAGCACAAGATCCGAACGGTTTTTCTAAACCACAACATTTAGTCATTTTTGCGATCGACACTCTTATCCGGAGGGACTTGCAGCAAGTAGCCACCACATCCTCTTGTCATGTGTTTATTTGGCTGGCCACCAGCAGTTTGTTTTTTAAAATGTGAAATCTTCATGTAATAACCGGTTTTGCGTGCGCTTTCATGGGAACGTGCTGCGGAGGCGGAGGTTAAAAAGTAAGCAACATTTCACAAGGCCATAGAAAATGGGAAGTTCCAAATGTTTATTCATTTATGCCAGACAAATACATACACGAGCTGGCACACACATTACACAACAGTCATATTAAACATACAGACTACCTTATACCATATGTAACAACATGCAACATCCCACAAAGGATTTTAAAATTCGTTTACATTAAATGATCTATCCAAACGCACAACACAGAATCAAAGTCTGTTTGGTAGTAAATATAAACCTATAAACCTATAAATCCAAAGCTCATAACAAGTAATAAAAAAATCAACCCCACCCCCTACTTCCAGGACTCTAGGATCGACGGTGTTTTCCATGAACTTTGGCGTCGAGTTTGATGAGCTGTCTGAGGAAGCCTCTGTTCGGGATGATACCACGGTAGTCCTTCACTGCGCATATGGCCTCAACCAGGGTCAAACGCTGCTTCAGCATGAGATAGGCCAGGACTAGGGTGGCAGAGCGGCTCACGCCAACCGCACAGTGCACCAAAACTGTACCTGAGACGGCCGACAGGGGCGCCAGAGAGTAACATCAGTTTTGAACTGTGTGAATACTCTCACCTCAACTGCTCCCTAACCTCCGGCTCTCTCACATCCTCCCCACCATCCCATTCTCTTTCGCCTACTCCACCCTCCCTCCCTTCCTTCCTTCATTCTCATCATCCTCCTCCCTCACCCCCCCTCCTCTCCTCCCACTCCCCTCCTCCCACTCCCCTCCTCCCCCTCACCTCCTCCCCTGAGTCCCTGGTGGATGAAGACTGCTGCCGTCTCGAAGTTGGCGCTCATGTCGTAGTCGGAGCAGTCGCGGCCCTCGATGCCCAGGTAGGTGATTTTCATGCCCTGGTAGGTCTCTGCTCCTCCCCTCAGCCGGCTGTGGGCTGCGTTCAACACGTGGGTGACGCCATGGAGGGCAAGCTCGCTTCGGTTATCCGCGCTGCTCCTACACCCAAACACCCAACGGTTAACTTTCCGTTTATATTATTAACAGAGACTATGTAAATGGTTTAAGACTGAAATATTGTGCAACAACGTTTGTTCAGTACTGTAGTACAACAGTTAATTACATTTATTCATTTAGCAGACGCTTTTATCTAAAGCGACTTTCAAGAGAGAGCTTTATAAAAGAGCATCGGTCACTGATCATAACAACGTGACAGTCCCCAAACATTGCAGGTTGTCAGGTTATGAAACAGACATTGTGGGAAACCAAACAAGTGCCAAAGGGGAGTTTCAGGTGGGGGTCAGGCAGCTCAAGGGGGTCAGATGGCTCAGCGGGTTAAAGTGTTGGGCTCGTGATCGGAAGGTTGTAAGTTTGATTCCCAGCTGTAGCTACATTACATTGTGTCCTTGGGCAAGGCACTTCACCCTACTTGCCACAGGGAGAATGTCCCTGTAATTGCCGCAAATCGCTTTGGATAACAGCGTCTGCTAAATTAATGAAAGTAAAATGTAAGTCATGGAGATGACATTTGGATTAGCTTAGTTTGGTACAAAAATTGTGAATGGAAATGCAGCTTTAACAGACATGACGCAGGCCAGAGGAAATGGAGAGCGTTGGACTGTGAATATCTGGGAGGAGTAGCGGATCTCAAGAGGTCAACAGTGAAAACTCAGTGGAAGTATGTCAGCTAAGGTTCCCCAAGCAGAGCCCAGCTGGAAACAGATACAGTTACGCTGCCTGCATTCTGCAACAGATTTATGACAGGCTACTTTGCTCCTGTGCCAGGGACCACAACCAGAACTTGGCTAGCAAGTTAGTTACTGCAATTTCCCCCCCGGGGTACAAATAAAGGAATTAGCAGATGCTCTTATCCGAGCGACTTACAGAAATGTACAGCGACATTCCCCCCTTGAGGCAAGTAGGGTGAAGTGCCTCACCCAAGGACACAACATCCTGTTGGCACAGCCAGGGTTCAAACCAGGGCCCTCCTAATTACCAGCCCACCACCCTCACTGCACAGCCACCTGGCTCCTAGTTAGCATGTTAGTTGAACAGTTAGTCAGCCAGTTAGCCACTTACTGGTCGCCAATGTAGAGCTTGGGCCAGACCTCGTCAGCATGGCTGACAATTGCCTTCCCTGTGTAGAGCAGCCGCTCCAGCTCGAACACAGCCAGACCAGGGGAGCTCAGGTCGATGTCCACCTGGCGAGGGGGCGGCCTGTCGTTCCAGGAGGATGGGAGTCTGGAGATGTAAGACATGAGCTCCACTTACTCCTGGGATTCCCCCAGTCCTTAGGATGACCCACTTGGTCCTGCAGGCCGTGGAGAGCTCTGAGCTGGGGAAGAGGTTCGGTAAAGCTCCTTGCAGGCTCGTAGCTTCTGGGAATGTCAGCTCAGTGAGGCTGCAGTTTGAGTCGATGTCCACCGTCCTGTTCGTGTCTCCGCTGTCTGACCAGGCGTGCTGGGTCTACGTTTGCTGCTTGCCCCTTTGGTCGTTAGGGTGGTCTGCTGCTATGTCCTGTAAATCAAAAACGAGGCGGGTTCTGCAAGCTTTCCCCTGGAGCCCTGTTGTGCTCTTACATCAAAATAGCAGGCTATATAAAGCTGTGAATGCAAGCTGGCAGGCAGTGTGAGCGTAACATCCACAGATGAAATTCACCAGACCAGTTCCTCCTTTTCATCTTTCTTGTGGTTGTATTTGGCTTAGAAACTTTTAAATATGTTGGACTTTTTTTCTTCCCACCTAACACAGGAACACACAAAAACCAGCAGTGAGATACAAAATTGTCCTGATGTTTAATTTGGTTCATGGCCATTTCTAAGTTGGTCAAGGAAACATTGCCAGTTGGTGGTGCAAACATGCATTACATCAGAATCCTGTACAGGCATGATATTGTTCTTTTATTCCTGGTTCTTATGTTCTTATTTTCTTTATTTTACATAGTCCTTCATGTTACAAATATATATTTTTCAGTTAACAGTGAGCTAATTTACAATTATGCTTTATTTTAACACAGAAAATAAACAACATTTCCGTCCATGCAAAGCTTAAAGAGATTTTGTGTGATTAAAGTGTGTTTATTTTTCTAACAATATAAAAAATGCCCACCTCTTTAAATGCCCCCCCCCCCTTCTTTACAGAAACAACACGTCTCGAGTGATTTCAACAGGGTCGCACCATCGACGGGGAAAACGTGATTCTTCTGGTGATTCCATCGAGACAAATGGAGCGAGACAAGATAATGAACCCCATTTCCCCATCTCACTGGTTCAAACATCAACCGCAAACCCTCTCAGTGAGCCACAGGTGATAATATGACACTACATGGCTGACTGAAAAAAAACCCACCATGCCTGTGGTAATTTAAAAGGCTACAGGAACACATACAGCATTCTGACAGGGGACAGGGTAGAAGGACTGCAGGGAGGAGAAGGTTCCAAAAGGGGCGACCTTTTGGCATTGTAAAAGAACATGTGAAATGTAGAACAAACCTTTGTGACAGGAACCCTGTTGAGGTAGACATGGCTCGAGCTTAGATCTAGAAGCTTGGTCCCCTGCTACAGAGGACCAAAACACACATCTTCAACCGAGCCATCTGATTGGCTGTGGATTTTCCACTTTATTGTTTAAATCTGTTCCATCTACACTGCTGCTCTCTACCCCGACTTATGAAGGGATGGGGACAGGGACGGGGGACGGGCTTTAGAATGGGGCATAAGCTCAAAGCACAGCTATTATGTTGACTGTACGTCGTCACTGGGTGTGGCTGTATAGAAAGACACTGAAGGTGTATCTGTACCAGCCTGCGATAGAACATGTGTAAGTGTCTTGCCGTGTGCAAGACCCGACTTCCATTGAGGCAGGGTCAGGGGTCAGAGGTCAAAAGGATACCCTTCCCTTTTACAAACCATAACACAGTGACTCTTTGTGAAATTCCGGAAAGCTCGCATTATGCTGTCAAAGGACTGATATTTAATACGCTCTAAGCAAAAAAGGCCAACAATGACAAGGTTAAAACCTCATTTACTGTGCGATGGATAACACTGAAGAGTTAGCAGAGAGAGATGCACCTGAATATCTACACCTCTAACCTGCAGAGTTTCCTATGTTGGGCTTGTCAGTATAAACTGGCTATCACAGACAGGCCTAATCTCCTTTCCCAATCTCTCTCATGTCCCTGGACCCTTCCACACCTTTCCACATTTTATGGTGGAGAAGGATAACAGGGACTCCAATGACAGGTTTAATTAAGTTAAATTACACATTATTTTAAATCATCAACCGATTTTAGGCTTCACCGTGGGCTGTGAGGAAGATTTCTGGATCAAACTAGCTGCTCGGTCTGTCGATGGAAGATTTTTCATGAAAGAGAAACCAGAAAATAAGGGAAAATATAACTTTACGAAGGCGGGCTGACACCCAGAGCCCCAAACCCAGCCCATGCTCTGCTATGAGCGAGGGGAACTGGTCCCCCTTCAGAAAGCCTTCTTCTCCAGCCGCTCCAGGATGACCTGGATCCTCTTGACGGCCTCCTTGCGGGCCAGCCTGACCGTGTCCAGTCCCTGGGTTTCCACAGAGTCCAGCTCCAGCAGCTCCTTGGTCAGCAGTTCCTCCAGGTAACGGTAACTCTTGTCTGTCTTTTTGCCCACAAACTCATCAACGTCCTCTTGGAGCAGAAGTACCCGGGCCATGATCTGCTGGACCTTGGCTAGGCTGGGGTTGTCACTCAGAGGCTGGGGCCCTATTGGGGCCTGTGGCTGGGGTGGAGCTTGAAAGCCCGGGGGCTGGGGGGCTGGCCCACAGGGTGAAAAGTCACCCTGGGAAGGCCTAGGCTCCGTCTGTCCGCCCCCCTTCCCCGTTCTGTTGTACAACTGGGGAGGGGAGCTGAAGTCTACAGGTTTCCCATTGGGGGGGTTTGGAGACGGGGCTGGCCTGGGTTTGGGGCCTGCTTGTGGGGCTCGTTGGTGCTGGTGTGGCTGGGGTCCCGTGTAGTGTTGGTCCTGACGCATTCAAAGAAGAGAAAACAAAGTTACAAAAGAAGGAAAAAGGATAGAATTAGTATTAGATCAAACTCGATTTTAAAGCCCTTTCCCCTCTAATACCCTTTCTGCCTCCCCTCCCTCCCATTTATGGATTTACATGTAGTCATTTAGCAGGTGCTCTAATACAGAGCGACTTACTGCAAGTACAGGGACATTCTCCCTGAGGCAAGTAGGGTGAAGCGCCTTGCCCAAGGCCACAACCTCATGTTGACACAGCCGGGAATTGAACCAGGGACTTTCTGATTACTAACCTGACAACCTAACCGACTGCGTCACATGACTCCCTCAATTTACATTAATAAGAATTGTCTGAAAGCAGGAATTGACTGGACCTATGAGCTCTCACCTTGGGTTGGTACGGTGGGGGGGCTCCAGTGCCGGTCCCAGGCCAGGCTGGGGGCTGTGCAGGACGCACTGGGTTCCCATAGTGACTGTGGGGGGGCTGTGTGCCAGGCAGCCACTGCTGCTGTGGCTGCTGCTGTGGCTGCTGCTGTGGGTGCGAGGGCCCGTAGGCACCAGGGTGGGCCCAGGCCTCAACCTGGGACCTGGGGTGAAGACCCTGCCCAGCAGGGTATGGTGGGTTTGGGGGCAATGTGTGACTCCCTTCCCCATAGTGGGGATAAGACCCAGGGGGATATCCAGGACCCTGTAGAGAAGGTTAGGTTTTACAGAGGTAAGGTCAGTTGCAGGGTCTTCTGGAGGTACAAAAGGTCAACTCATTTTATGTTGAGCAGGTTAAAACACAGAAATAAGAATTGCAGTGTAGCAAAAGCAGCCTCTCAAAAACAACAGTCGTAGCATATCATGTCATAAGGGCTTACAGCAATACTGATAAAGACAGTAACTTGAAGACTATAGAATATACCAAGCTCTCTCTTCGAAGTCGCTTTGGATAAAAGCGTCTGCTAAATGAATAAATGTAAATGTAAAATGGATAACATAAGTTAATACATTGTAGAAAAGGTTTAACCAGGTTTAAACACTCCTGGTCAAATTTACACCCATTTATAAGTGAATACAGTAATCTGCTGATAGGTATTACCAAGAGGTCAAGCTTGTAGACCATTTGGAAATGTTCAACCCTTCCATGACTACCACATGTCAGCTAACTAACATCTCAGACCAGCATTATGCAAAACATACCCCTTGACAGTGCGGTGCCGGATAGTGGTGGTGATGGTGGTGTGGGGCGTGTGGTTGTCCGGAGCCCCCTGTGCCCTGCTCCGGCCCTGGGCAGCCTTGGCACTGGGCAGGGTACGGCCCTGGCTGCTGCCCTGGAGACATCTGGTCGGCGCAGTAGAAAGGGTTGGACGGGTGGAAGGCGTTCTGCGAATACTGGCCCTGACCAGGGCTGTAGACATGGCCGCTAGGATAGGTTGGCATTGCCTTCGAAAAGAGGAAGTGAGGAGGGAGAGCAAAGAGATGGCGGAAAGATAAGAGGATAAGTGAATGAGGGAGGAATGGAGAAAGAGTTAGAGAGAGAGAAGGACGGTTATTTCTATGGGTCTGAATAGAGGTGTCAGTGAAGGGTAACAGCACTTAAGAGTCTTTAGATAAGCCTTGCTGTGACATAACATGTACCTGGGGATTGTACGGAGGCTGTGGATCTGACCCCGTGGCAGGATATGCGTTGGCGTAGTGCCCTGTGCAATGGGACTGGGGGTACCAGTAGTTTGAAGGGTACCCGGGATATTGTGACGCATCCTGAAAACACAACATGAGAGACCATAGAAGATCATTCAATAGCTTGTTTTTCGTAAGATAACTCTTGGAGTGTGACAGATTATTTGGGTTTAACTCTGAATGGGTTGCCGGAGTATGTGAAATGTGTTCCTTAAGGAAGAGTTTAATTCATGCATATTTAGGGAGTCAGGTGGTTCAGCGGGTTAAGGCTCGAGTGGAAGGTTGTGAGTTCGAATCCCGGCTGTTGTTATGTGATGCTGTGTCCTTGGGCAAGACACTTCACCCTACTTGCCTCAGGGAGAATGTCCCTGTACTTACTGCAAGTCGCTTTGGATAAAAGCGTCTGCTGAATTAGTATTTATTTTATTTACATTTACAATCTTAGCCTGAGTAGCTGCTGACAAGGTTTTCCGCATACAGAACGTAGCTATCGAAGCCTGGCTAATGACGACTTCTACACTGATTCATTATCAATTAAAAAGATATGTTGGAATATTTTCGGCCCATAATGTGTTATGACACGTTACGACATGTGATATAAAAAGCTTCAAGTCCGCCGGCATGTTCTTTCTTATATAAGCACATATGAATGAGTCCTAGCTAGCTGGCAAAATAGCTCTAGTGCTACAGTGGCTACAGCTACAGAAGCTAAGAAAGGATCAGGCTACCTTCGTGCCAGCTTTCTCAAGTAAGATTTCCCATTGATCGCTTTCGTTTCATTCAATGCAATGATCCCTTTAGTAAGATCCACTTTCGAAGATCTGCTTACCATAGCGTTATTCCAGTTGACGTTATTATTTTCCGACTTGTAGTTCGCAGGCCAGGCAGACTTGGTGGGAGTGGATTGTATTTGATGATGATGCATCACTCGACTGTCCCCTTGTAACCCAGTCATTTTACATGGCAAAAAATAAAATAAACAATATTTATTGAATGAAGTCTCAATAAGATAGTCCTGATCTATAAAAACATATTTCATATTTACTGAAAAGGACTGATTCTTTTAGTGGGGTATTTATTGTAAAGGAAATGTTAAAGTTCTTGTAAAATAGTGAAGTACTGTCACTTTAATTTTTATACGTACGTCATATAATTTAGTTATGTTTGGCCAATAGGCATTCAGGTTCAACAACGAATTATTTATATATATACACACACATATATATATATATATACACACACATACATATATATATATGTATACATATATATACACACACATATATATATATGTGTGTGTATATATATACTATTTTTTATTAATGTCAGAATAAACATAACAAATCTGCAGACAGTAGTAACACATCAATGAACTAGTAATCAGAATCAGAATCAGAATCAGAATGGGGGTTTATTCGCTATGCAAGATAAACAAACATAGAATTTACTTTGGCAGGAATGAGCAAACATAGAACATAAATGTGGCCTACTAATAAAATGAAATTGAATACCATGTAAGATACACTGCAGATATGATACATATAGACAAGTAATACAAAAGTTACAAATAATACAATAATAATACAAATGATGCGAGTAGTGCAATGATACAGGTAACATGGAATGCAAATGTTACAAATAATACAAATGATGCGAGTAGTGCAAATGATACAGGTAACATGGAATTGCAAAAGACATGGGTACAGAGTGGAATGGGTATATATATGGTACGTTGGGGGGGGTGTATACACAGTGGTGCAAATATCACAGTTGTAAGTTTTTTAAGTTTAAAGTTTAAAGTGTTTTGTGCTAAAGTGGCAGAGTGCAATGGGATGCTGGAGGGGGGGGGGGGGGGTGTCTCAAACTGAGTCCTTGGCCCTGTTGAAGAGGGCAATAGCAGAGGGGTAGAAGCTATTCTTGTGGCGAGAGGTTTTAGTCCTGATGGACCGCAGCCTCCTGCCAGAAGGGAGCATACAATGGGATATAAATGGGATATACAACACAACATACAAAACACAACATACAAAACAGAAGAATAACCAAAGTAAGATATAAATTTAACATCATTATAGGGAAGCATAATCACATAATTTCTCTATTTTTCCAACATTTGAGAGGTTTTAATATATATATATATATTTTTTTTTTAATTTAGAAATACAGTCAAATGGCAATTTAAGTTCAAAGAGGAACAAGTTAAAGTTGGGCTTGGAATGGAGTACTCTTGCTTTATGAACATGAAATTTACCAAGTACCAAGTGATTGTGATGTCTATAAAGATACAACCAGTATTAGAGTTCAGAAATAATACAACAGCTAATTCTGTCCCGTTAATCTTTTTTATCAAATAACAATAGATGAACGCGGAAATCGAAATGAGACTCCAATGGACGTTTTAATCAAAGTCCAAAACAATTCGGTGATAATCCTACATTACTTCGTGGTTTAATATATTTACATGCCCACGTATATAGCCGGCACACGTTATCATTCTTAACGTTGTTTAACAGTCAGTGATTAAGAGGTTACAATTCTACCGGAAGTCTTTCTGAAGTGTACTCACGTGCTTCCTGTTGCGATACTTTACATACAAAATTCATGGCTTGATAACATAAAGATAAAAAGAGTATAATTGCAGACATAATTACGCACGCTCAAAATGAATTACATGCCGGGGACAGCGAGTCTAATCGATGATGTCGATAGTAAGTTGGGATGTTGCAGAGATCGTGGAACCATGTTCAAAATCAGATACTTAGTTATGGGTTGTTGATCATTTCGACTGGCTTAGACAATCTATCATTAGAATTGTCTTGGGCGACCTTGCAACATTGTATCACAAAGGTTTGGATACACTTGGGATCGTTAACGTTGTATATATGGTTTGTAAACAGACTTCTTATCTGTTTTTCTCTCGCAGAGAAACACCTTGTACTGCTCCGTGATGGAAGAACGCTGATTGGGTATCTCCGAAGCATTGACCAGTTTGGTATGTTAACTGAAGCATTCCATGCAAGTGTGAAGTTGCATGCAGATTAAATAGTTTCCATCATCTATGGAGGGTTTCGATCTATATCACACAAAAGGAGTCCCCACTAAAAAGGCGATGTAATGCTGAATTTTAACGGGTACTTGATGCTCCGTAACTCCTGGATTCTTTCCCAGCCAACCTAGTTTTCCACCAAACCGTGGAGCGCATCCATGTGGGGAAAAAGTTTGGAGATATTCCGAGAGGAATATTCATAGTGAGAGGAGAAAATGTTGTTCTTCTTGGCGAGATAGTAAGTGTCCACATCAAGTCGTCATTTTATAAATAAATACATATTCATTTTATGCGTATTGTGTATGATTCCATCACCTCACATTGCAGTGTGCTTCTGTGTGGCTACATTATACACCTCAATAAATACACAGTAGATGGGATAAATAAAAAAAAAACTGCAGTTTGTGTGACCATGACATCTTTTCCCAGGACATGGACAAACCATGCGACACAGTACTACAGCAGGTGTCCATAGAGGAGATCTTGGAGGAGCAGCGATCGCAGCAGCAGGCCAAGCAGGAGACGGATAAAGTGAAGATGCAAGCGCTGAAGGATAGAGGCCTGTCCGTTCCCAAGGCAGACAACCTGGATGAATACTGACACGACCTTGGTTGCTCTTAATTTTTTTGGACTCATCAGTTGAATTGCGGAATGCAAGGTCATTATGGGAACAGGATGGGAGTGTATGGTTTGATGCTACATACTCCACACCAAAAACTGTACTTAATATAAAGCGATCCTTTTTCTTTCGATTATGTGTTGAAACGGAGTTTAAGGGTTTTCGGGGGATACCTAACTAAACTGAGTTAGTCCACATTTTATGATTATGTTAAAAGAAAATATAAGTTCTTATGTCAGCACTTAAAATATAGGCGAATGACTCCATAATGATGGAGTATTATTTTGAGATTGTGTAAACTGATCAAACTGTTATGGTCAGATTTATTTCCGATTAAAATTATCTAATTTTTTACTTGCCTGAAAGGTCATCATATGCTTTTGATTTTGTTGATTGACTTTTGTGTCTGGTTTTATTACTCCCATATAACTACGTTTAAAATCAGGACTCACGTTTTTGTACCAGAAGATTACAACAATTAACATTAATTAAACACAAATCAGAAAATTTGTCAGAGCAGTACGCTGAAGACCAGGACATTTATTTTGAAAAACCACGTCATGACCCGGAAGTACTTTCGGCCGAAAACATCCTTTGGACATACTTTGTTCATGTGAGCTAGAATTTCAATTTAGCAATTAAAGGCTCATAAAATTTGATAACTGACTGAGCGAGCAAGGTAAGTAACCCATGCTAATGTTCATTCATGCCTCTTCGCTTTCTAGCGCCATTAAAAACCTGAATGTTTGGTATTTGCGCAGCTTGTTAGCTAATAGCAGCTAACTACCCTTGAATTGCGAAGGGAGTTAATGCAGCTGGGAGCGTTAATGTATGTGTTATTAATCTTACAACAGTATTATCCATCCTATAAGACTTGAATATAGCCACAGCTACTCATGTGCAAAGCTAGCCAGCATCTGTCAGACAGCAGTAATTGTGCAACATGGGTTAGGGTCAGGTGGCTCAGCGGTTAAGGTGTTGGGATCGGAAGGTTGTGAGTTCGATTCCCAGCTGTGGCTATGTGATGATGTTGTGTCCATGGGTAAGGCACTTCACCCTACTGGCCTCAGGGGGAATATCTCTGTACTTACTGTAAATCGCTCTGGATAAGACGAGCGTCTGCTAAATGATTAGCTGTAAATGTAAACATATTGGGTTAGTCGCAAACTGTCGTGTCGATTATAAAGTGAAACTAACTGACTGATCCCTCTTGTATCGTTTTTCTTTATGCAATCAAAGCGTCCGACATGTCCATGTCCCATCTGTATGGGAGGAGAGCAGGGGAGGAGGAGGACGGGGTTGAATTTGAGAGCTTCGAGGTGACAGATTGGGATCTGGCCAATGAATTCAACCCAGAGCGCCGCAGACACAAACAATCCAAGGAGGACACCATCTACGGAGTGTGGGCAGAAAGAGACTCCGATGATGAGAGACCCAGCTTCGGGGGAAAGAGGTCTGTTTTTTGGTGTTTTTTAAGGTGGAGGTTGTGAAGTTAAGGTGGCCTAACATAGTCAGATCATCATTATGAAGTCTGTCTCACAACTGTGGCCCTGATAAAGATGTACAGTGTAATTCACGTAAAATAGACAAACATGAAGACTACAGGTCACTGCTTAACGACTACAAGGTAAATGTAGACTATATTACAGCTAGCTAGCGTGTCATGGCGTGTCTAGAGTCATGTGGCTGAGCGGTAAGGGAGTTGGGCTGGTAGTCAGAAGGTACCTGGTTCGAACCCTGGCTGTGGCAACATGATGTTGTGTTGATGGGCAAGGCACTTCACCCTACTTGCCTCAGGGGGGAATGTCCCTGTACTTGCTGTAAATCACCCTGGATAAGATGTAACATCTGCTAAATGTAAATCACATGTGAATGATTGTGTGTGTGTGTCAGGTCCAAGGACTACACCGCCCCAGTCAGTTTTGTAAGCGCGGGGCTGAGGAAGCCTGCGGCTGAGAAGAGCCAGCAGAGAGAGGGAGGGAGCTCCGATTACTCCGAAGACGATGACGACCCGCCCCCCGCGCCGGCCCCTCCGCCCTCCCGTGTCCCCGCCCCCAAGAAACTTCAGACGGTGCGTTCAAACAAGCAACAGGAACGTCAGCAAGGGAGAGAGGGATTCACCTGCGTTGTTCTGATTTGAATACGCTCCTTCCCCTGTCCAAACCCCTCTTGACTTGTTCCAGGGAGGGAACTTCCGCGTCAGCCAATCCCAGAGGACCTTCGCAGCCGGTATCCGGGCGGGACAAGACATAGGCACCTGGGAAAAACACACACGTGGGATTGGGCAGAAGCTCCTCCAGAAGATGGGATATGTACAGGGGAAAGGTCTTGGCAAAAATGCTCAAGGTGAGGAGGATCGCACTGTTCAGATCACAAGAAGACTCGATGGGAGGAGAAATGGTTGGGTCAGATGATGTTAATGATGGGATGTATGTATGTAGGTATCGTGACCCCCATTGAGGCCAAGGTCCGGAAGGGGAAGGGGGCAGTAGGGGCCTACGGCAACGAGAGGACCCAGCAGAGCCTTCAGGACTTCCCCGTGGTGGACTCCGAGGAGGAGGAGGAGAAGGTATGGTCCTCCACATGCCTGCTGTCCCCAAATCCTATACACCCAGTCCTTCCCACCCCCTCTATGATGACCAAACTTAGCCAGTGAGAGTGATTAGCGGTCGCCTTACTTCCTGTTTTGTCTCCTCCACTTCATGTACCCTTCATGTCCTATCTCCCACCACAGGAGTTTCAGAAGGAGCTCGGCCAATGGCGTAGAGATCCAGGAGGAGCGGGGGGCAAGAAGAAGCCCAAGTACTCGTACAGGACGGTGGAGGAGCTGAAGGCTAAAGGCAAGCTGGTGGGACGGAGCACGCACACGCCTGCTGGAGAGTTGGCCCAAGTCAAGGTGAAGGGGGAACACACACACACCTGCTTACATGTACCCACACTACATTTACAGGTCCTTCTCAGAAAATTTGCATATTGTGATAAAGTTCATTATTTTCTGTAATGTACTGATAAACATTAGACTTTCATATATTTTAGATGCATTACAAACAACTGAAGTTGTAAAGTTCAAGCCTTTTATTGTTTTAATATTGATGATTTTGGCCAAAAAAAAGTAAAGGAAAAACAAAAAATCCCTATCTCAAATTTAGCATATTTTATCTGACCAAAATAAGTGTTTTTAATACAAAAAAAGTTAACCTTCAAATAATTATGTTCAGTTATGCACTCAGTACTTGGTTGGGAATCCTTTTGCAGAAATGACTGCTTCAATGCAGCGTGGCATGGAGGCAATCAGCCTGTGGCATTGCTGAGGTGTTATGGAGGCCCAGGATGCTTCGATTGCGGCCTTAAGCTCCATCCACAGTGTTGTGTCTGGTGACTCTCAACTTCCTCTTCGCAATATCCCACAGATTCTCTATTGGGTTCAGGTCAAGAGAATTTTCAGGCCAATTAAGCACAGTAATACCATGGTCAGTAAACCATTTACCAGTGGTTTTGGCACTGTGAGCAGGTGCTAGGTCATGCTGAAAAAAATAAAATAATAATCTTCATCTCCATAAAGCTTTTCAGCAGATGGAAGCATGAAGTGCTCCAAAATCTCCTGATAGGTAGCTGCATTGACCCTGCCCTTGATAAAACACAATGGACCACCACCAGCAGCTGACATGGCACCCCAGACCATCATTGACTGTGGGTACTTGACACTGGACTTCAGGTATTTTGGAATGTAGCCCAGGTCAGGCGCTTCTGCCGCTGTTTCTTGTTCAAAAGTGGCTTGATCTGGGGAATGCGGCACCTGTAGCCCATTTCCTGCACACGCCTGTGCACAGTGGCTCTGGATTTTTCTACTCCAGACTCAGTCCACTGCTTCTGCAGGTCCCCCAAGGTCTGGAATCGGTCCTTCTCTACAATCTTCCTCAGGGCCCGGTCACCTCTTCTGGTTGTGCAGCGTTTTCTGCCACACCTTTTCCTTCCCACAGACTTCCCACTGAGGTGCCTTGATACAGCACTCTGGGAACAGCCTATTTGCTGAGAAATTTCTTACTGCGTCTTACCCTCTTGCTTGAGGGTGTCAATGATGGCCTTCTGGAGAGCAGTCAGGTCGGCAGTCTTACCCATGATTGGGGTTTTGAGTAATGAACCAGGCTGGGAGTTTTGGAAGCCTCAGGAATCATTTGCAGGTGTTTCGAGTTAATTGGTTGATTCAGATGATTAGGTTAATAGCTCGTTTAGAGCACCTTTTCATGATATGCTAATATTTTTAGATAGGGATTTTTTGTTTTTCTTTATTTTTTTGCCAAAATCATCAATATTAAAACAATAAAAGGCTTGAAATACTTCAGTTGTGTGTAATGAATCTAAAATATATGAAAGTCTAATGTTTATCAGTACATTGCAGAAAATAATGAACTTTATCACAATATGCTAATCTTTTTAGAAGGACCTGTACATTTAGTCATTTAGCAGACGCTTTTATCCAGAGCGACTTACTGCAAGTAGGGTAAAGTTCCTTGCCCAAGGACACGTCATGCTGACACAGCCGCTGGGGTTCAAACCAGGAACCATCTGTGAGTCAGGTGGCTCAGCGGGTTAAGGTGTTTGCCGCATGAGTGGAAGGTTGTGAGTTCGAATACCAGCTGTGGCTATGTGATGTTGTGTCCTTGGGCAAGGCACTTCACCCTACTTGCCTCAGCGTCTGCTAAATGAGGTATTATTATTAACCCGACACCCTAACCGACAGCGCCACATGACTCCCCAGCTTTCAAGATGTAACTATGCAGAGCGTCATTCATACATGAACACGGTCTCTCTCCCCCCCCCCCCCCCCCCCCCCGTCCTTCTCCCTGCCCTCCAGGTGATTGACATGACAGGCAGGGAGCAGAAGGTGTACTACAGCTACAGCCAGATGACCAACAAGCACAGCGTCCCCGAGGAGGCTCCCCTGAGCATGGCCGCCCGTGATCAGAAGCCCTCTGGCTTCGCGCTCCCCGAGCTGGAGCACAACCTGCAGCTGCTCATCGACCTGACGGAGCAAGACATCCTCCAGGTGACCCTCTGAACCCTCCAGAAGCCCGTCCATCGTTTTCGAATCCCTCCTCCCTCTCCACGGTCCTCCCTCCTCTCTTGACCAACCCTCGTCCTCTCTATTTCTCCTTTCACTCTCGCCCAATCGTCCTACTCTCTCTCCCTCCTCGTTCTCTCCTCTCTCCCTCCCCATCCTTCTCTCTCTCACTCTCCCTCCCCATCCTCTCTCACTCCCCTTCCCCATTCTTCTCTCTCTCACTACCTCTCCATCCTTCTCTCTCTCTCCCTCCCCATCCTTCTCTCTCCCTCCCCATCCTCCTCTCTCTCTCCCTCCCTATCCTCCTCTCTCTCCCTCCCCATCCTCCTCTCTCCCTCCCCATCCTCCTCTGTCTCTCCCTCCCAATACTCCTCTCTCCCTCCCCATCCTCCTCTGTCTCCCCTCCCTATCCTCCTCTCTCTCTCCTTCCTCATCCTCCTCTGTCTCTTCATTCCTATCCTCCTCTCACCCCCTGTCCTCCCCCCTGCAGTCAGCACGGCGCCTGCAGCACGAGCGGGACGTGGTGGTGTCCCTGAGCCACGAGTCGGCGGGCCTGCAGGCGCGCCTGGAGGCAGAGCGTGGAAGCATCCAGAGGCTGGAGGCCGTGCTGGGGCTGGTGGAGCGCTTCCAGAGTGGGGAGACGGCCCCCGGAGACGGGCCCAGCCTCCAGGTAGGTATACACCCACGCCCACCTACCCTGGGAGGGGAAGGGGGAGCCTGAACACATCTCCTAAAGGTGTCAAGTTCTGGTCCTTGAGGGCCACTGTCCTGACAGTTTTAGATGTTTCCCTGCTCCAGCACACCTGATTCTAATGAATGGGTCGTTATCAAGCTCTGTGGAAGCCTCATAATGAGCATACATTGAAATCAGGCGTGCTGGAGCCCTGTCCTGGTTCGGTCCTGAGTAGGGAAACATCTTTCAGGACAGTGGCCCTCGAGGACCAGGGTTGGACACCTCTGTCCTAGACAGCTGCAGTTCAGTGGAAGCTCCGGCAGTGACTGGAGGGGTGTGGATGTGGGGCTTGTTCTCTCCAGGAGTGCGCACGCATCTTCGAGACCCTACAGACAGAATACTACGAGGAGTATAAGACCATGGGCCTGGGGGACCTGGCTGTGGCTGTGGTCCACCCTCTCCTCAGAGAGAAGCTCCGCACCTGGGACCCTCTGAAGGTATCCAGTCCCTCCACCCCCACACCACACACACACACACACACACAGTGTCACGTGCACGCAAGGAGACTTGTACTTAACCCCTAGTAGTAGTATGTATGACCCTAAATCAACAGGGTTGTATCTCCAACTGTTTATCGCCTGACTATTTCTATCTCAAGATCTGTATATATTGTATCCCAGCACTCTATTTTATCCCAGGCTTTACCCCTTGTGTCCATTTACTCACTTATTTTACCCCCATTCCCTTATCCCTGTGTGCACTCTTCTAATCTTTTACCTCACACCCTTACCCCTGTGGGCTTTTACGAGACTGTGTGCAGTTGTTGCTAAAGAGTTTCCTCTCAGGGATTAATAAAATATTCTGAATCTGAAAGCTGTATCCCCCCCCCCCCTCCCCCTCCCTTCACCATGTGTCCCCCCTGTAGGACAGTTCCTACGGGCTGGAGGAGGTAGGTCAGTGGAGAGCCATTCTGGAGTCTGGACAGTTCCACTCCAGTACCCCGGAGACGCACATGGATCCCTACCACAGGTACACACACACACACAGGTGTGAATCGATTATCATAGGCTAAACTTGCATATTAGGATTCACAACATCACAGGCCCTATTATAAGTGTGTGCGTGTGTGTGCGTGTGTGTGCGTGTGTGTGCGTGTGTGTGCGTGTGTGCGTGTGTGCGTGTGTGCGTGTGTGCGTGTGTGTGTGTGTCCGCTGCACCAGGCTACTGTGGGAGGTGTGGATGCCGGTGCTGAGGGTGTGTGTGTCGGGCTGGCAGCCTCGTATGGTGGGCCCCATGGTGGACTGTGTGGAGGTGTGGGCCCCTCTCCTCCCTCTGTGGATACTGGATCACCTGCTGGAGCAGCTCATCTTCCCCCGGCTGCAGAGAGAGGTGAGGCCGGCACACACTAACACACACACATGTTCACAAACACTCAAGCACGCGCACACACACACACACTCACTCACTCACACACTCACACACACACACACTCACACACAGCACATTCTCCAAAGTTGATGTGATCAGTTTTGTTGACATAACTTATCCAGACACTCATTTGTAATATCTTACCCTAACTCACGCACATTCACACCCATTATATGTTTGCCTTTGGATTAACAGGTGGACAACTGGAACCCTTTGACGGACACGGTGCCCATCCACTCCTGGCTCCACCCCTGGTTGCCTCTGCTCCAATCGCGGCTGGAGCCTCTGTACCCGCCCATCCGCAGCAAGCTGGCCAACGCCCTCCAGCGCTGGCATCCTAGCGACGCCTCGGCCCGCCTCATCCTGCAGCCCTGGAAGGACGTGTTCACGCCTGGGGCCTGGGAGGCCTTCATGGTGAAGAACATCATCCCTAAACTGGGTATGTGAGGGTGGCTCACGCACCCCCTAGTCTGGAAGCTCGGAGGAGCAGCTCAACCCCACGACCATGCTTTCTCACTTATCTTACTCGATTCCCTTCATCCTCCTCTCTCTCTCTCTCTCTCTCTCTCTCTCTCTCTCTCTCTCTCTCTCTTTCTGTGTACCCCTCCCCATCTCTCTCTTTCCCCCTTTCGCTTTCTCCCTCTTTCTCTCCCCCCTCCTTCTCTTTCACCCTCCCTCCTTCCCTCTCTTCCTCTCTCTCTCTCTCTCTCTCTTTCTCTCCCCCTCTCCCTCCCTCCATCTCTCTCCCTGCCTCCCTCTCTTTCTCCTATCCAGCTCTGTGTCTGGGGGAGCTGGTCATCAACCCTCACCAGCAGCAGATGGAGCCCTTCCACTGGGTGATGGACTGGGAGAGCATGCTGTCTCCCTCCAGCCTCGTCTCTCTGATGGACAAACACTTCTTCCCCAAGTGGCTACAGGTAAGTGTGTCCACTGTAGAGGGTTCTGTAGCTAGCTTACTGTATGTCCGTGTTTTAAATGTGTGTGTGTGTGTGTGTGTGTAGGTGCTGTGTTCGTGGCTCAGTAACAGCCCGAACTACGAGGAGATCACTAAGTGGTACCTGGGCTGGAAGACCATGTTCAGTGACGCTGTGTTGGCCCAGCCGCTGGTCAAGGACAAGTTCAACGAAGCTCTGGACATCATGAACCGGGCGGTGTCCACAGGCATGGGTCAGTGGGGGTTCACACACACACTCTGCTCTAGGGGACTTGGCTTTTTACACACAAACACACACAGTGAGTGCTTTCTCAATTAGACCTTTGTAAGTTAACCCTTTACGCGCCAAAGTCGCAGAATTGCGACTAGCAACACTGCTGATTAAAACAGGCTGTAGCTATAAATGTGGGGCAGAATCTTAAATCTTTACTTTTCACCAGGTGATAGTGGACATGTGTTCCTGTAATATAATCATCATTCATGGGCATGTTTTTATTAAACGTTTTAGAGAAAAATTAGTTTGTAAAACCCCCTCCCGACCAGTGACGCAGCTCTGCTTAGACGCTGCTAATTAGATTAGATTAGATTAGATTAGATTAGATTCAACTTTATTGTCATTAAACAGGTACAAGTACAGGGTAACGAAATACAGTTAGCATCCAAACAGAAGTGCAAAACAGTTAATCCAACAGAATATAATAAATATTGGTATACTCAGAATATACACAGTATGAACAGTATAATCAGAATATACAGGGTATGTACAGATTCAAGTGAATTTAGACAAATGTGCAGCTGTATAGTACAAGATGCTACAGTATTAAACAGAAATTACAGGGTTGCATGTATGTACAGTTAGTGCAAATGATGCAATGAGCAGGTGCAGATGTGTAAAATGAACAAAATGAACAGATGTGGTGGTAGTGCAGGTAGTGCAGTAACAGATGTGCAGACGTGCAAAATGGACAGATTGTGCAATAACAACTCACTTATGCAGGTGGTGCAAAATGAACAAACATAAATGTGCAAATATATGGTGGCGGGGGTTCTATGGGGGGGCGGAGGTTATATAGGGGGGCGGGGGTCTAGTGGAGTTCAGGAGTGTCACAGTTCTGGGGAAGAAGCTGTTCCTCAGTCTGCTGGTTTTAGACCGGAGACTCCTGAGGCGCCTGCCGGAGGGCAGGAGGGCAAACAGTTTATGGGCAGGGTGTGAGGAATCTCTTCGGATGCTGTGAGCTCTACGCAGACAGCGCTTCCTCTGGATGTCCTCAATGGACGGAAGAATAGTCCCAGTGATGCGTTGGGCGGTTTTCACCACCCGCTGCAGTGCCTTGCGCTCTGCGACTGTGCAGTTCCCGTACCACACTGTAACACAGTTTGTCAGTATGCACTCGATCGCACAGCGGTAGAAGCTCACCATGACAGCTGAGGATAGGTGGTGTTTCCTCAGTGTTCTCAAGAAAAAGAGACGCTGGTGAGCCTTCTTGGTCATAATCATTGATAGAAGGGCTGAGCGGAGCGACAGCAGAGCAGAGCGAAAGAGTGTTTTTTTAGTTACTCACCATACCAAGAGGTCGGTTTACCGTCAACAAAGTATTTATTCAGGTATTAGATGACTCTGATTCCTTAGAGCAGGGGTATTCAACTAAAATGTAAAAAGGTCCAGTTTGAGAAAATTACATGAAGCGAAGGTCCGGAAGATCATAATGTCTAACTTTGTGTGATATATATTTAAGTGGCCTAGTACTTTTATGAACATCTGCATCTAATATATACCTGCCTTGTAAATCAAATGATTTCAGGACAATTCAAAACTTTCTGACAATATTTATTGTAATGTAACACAGAACTGAACTTAAAAAATATGCACAATGTGCATAATTAATAATTATATAATAATTAATATAGAAAACAATTCAAGTATTAAGTCTCAACATATCTTATAAATTGAACTATTTAACTTAACAATTATATTTGTTTATATTCAACTCCCCCACTTTTTTGCTCAGTGGGATAATCAAGCTGTAGCTTGTCCTGCCAGGATTTTAAACCTGGGCTTAAATGGAGTCAGGGCCATTCTCATACATATGTGGAGGTGCTCATTGGTGAGCCTTGAATTATATTTGGTTTTGATAATGTTCATTGTGGAGGATGCTGCCTCACAGTTGTGTGTGGTACATGGTCAAGAGGTATAGGGCTACTTTCCTCAGACCTAGGAAAGCTTTCTCAGGGACCATTTGAATCCAGAAAGTACAAGGGTCAGTTCATACAAACTGCTCTTTCAGGGCTACATCTACTTGGAGATCAACCAATTGAATTTGGAGAAGCCTAACATTTACCCATTTAATAGTAGTATGAACAGAAAGGAGTCTGTGCATTCTGGATTAAATGCCCTATTTTCACTGTCCACTTTTCTTTTTTTGAGAGCCATTTTCCTCATATTTTTCTCTCCCTTTCTGTCTCTCTCCTCCGTGTCTCTCTCTCTCTCGCTCCTCCGTGTCTCTCTCTCTCTCAATCGTCCGCATCTCTCCCTTTCTCTCTGTCTCACTCGTCCGCATCTCTCCCTTTCTCTGTCTCACTCCTCCGCATCTCTCCCGTTGTTTATGTTTATTTTCTTTCTATCGTATTTTCGTGTCTCGCCGATAACTTTCATCTAAGTGCGTTGCATCTTCTCAATGTTTATCGCCTGGAATACACAGTTTTGACTGTGAGTGGAATCAATGAGTGGAATCACGTGGGATGGCTTAACTCGTATGCGATTGGCCTGTGCGTTTTCCCATCCACAAACCGACTACCGTAAAGACGATAAAAGCTGCGCCGGTTCAAATAGAAGCGCTCCGTCCGATTTTAAATGGTAACCCTCTGTTTGGGCTGTAGGTCCGGGTCCGTATGCGACAGTTTCTGGGTCCGGACCCGGACCGCGGTCCGCCAGTTAGTGACCTCTGCCTTAGAAGAATGACATGCAGTATGTCTAGTGAAGCATAAACTGACGTTAGTAGTGACTGCGCGTCTGTGCACAAAGTCCACAATCAGCACACTGTATAGCGGATGCTTCACCTCAGCCTGGCCGGGGTGGAAGCATTTTGCAAACGCCAAGAAAGGGACATGTTCGCGGTGGCAGGGGGGCTCATAACACCGCAAATATGGGTGGAAACCACGGATGAAAACATGTCTGTTTTCACACAGATCCAGGAAATGGTACAACTGCATTTTAGATGCGGTTCTGAGCATTCAGATTCAGATTCAGATTCAGATTACTTTATTGATCCCGAGGGAAACTCCTTTGTATCAACGGCACACAGTCTCGCAAAGCACACAAGGGTAAGGGTGTGAGGTAAAAGATTAGAAAGTGTACACAGGGGTAGGGGGTGGGGTCAATAACAATAAGTAAAAAAATGGTGGGTGAGGTGAATCCTCCCAGGGAGCATAATGATTATGTACAGAAGCTATACATTTACAATTATACAGTAATGGTCTTGTATAATATACAGTATTATATTAGAATGTACATGATTTTCAGTTTTTGTACAGAATGTGCAGAATGTACAGCAGAATATACAGTATGTCCAGGATAAAGTGCAGGTTACAGACTATACCCTTATAATCTATACAATTCAATTACAATTATGCAAGTAATTGTGATGTACAGGATTTACAGTTATTTGCAGCATATACAGGATATACAGGATTGCAGGTTATTAGCAGAATATACATGGTTATATACAGTTGTACCAGAATATTGCCAAATATGTAGTTATGTTACAGAAGTTGTGTCCGACTATTGCCTAATGTCCATTGTTATATCCCTGGATGTTATGCTATTTCACAGGATATACAGTTGGCTTACAAACTACTAGTGTGGGAATTGTAAAGTTTGATGGCCACAGGCAGGAATGACTTCCTGTGGCGCTCCGTGGTGCATTTCGGGAGGATGAGTCTCCCGCTGAAAGTACTCCTTTGTCCGACCAGCACATTGTGGAGTGGGTGGGAGGTACTGTCCAGGATGGCGTTGAGTTTGGCCAGCATTCTCCTCTCCGACACCACTGCCAGAGAGTCCAGCTCTACCCCCACAATGTCACCGGCCTTCCGGATAAGTTTGTTGAGCCTGTTGGCATCCGCTGCCCTCAGCCTGCTGCCCCAGCAGGCAACAGCATAGAGGATAGCACTGGCTACCACAGACTCATAGAACATCCTAAGCATTGTCCGGCAGACATCGAAGGACCTCAGCCTCCTCAGAAAGTAGAGGCGGCTTTGGCCCTTCTTGTAGACGGCTTGAGTGTTCTTAGCCCAGTCCAGTTTGTTGTCCAAGTGAACACCAAGGTACTTGTAATCCTCCACGGTGTCCACCCTGACCTCCTGAATGTGGACAGGGGTCACTGTTGTCCTGGTCCTTCTCAGGTCGATGACCAGCTCCTTGCACTTAGCCGCATTAAGCTGCAGATGATTTCGCTCACACCATGCGACAAAGTTCTCCACCACAGTCCTGTACTCGGCCTCCTCCCCGTCACTGATACAGCCCACCACAGCAGAGTCATCAGAGAACTTCTGAAGGTGGCAGGACTCAGTGTGGTCAATGCGCCAATTGATTATACAAGTTGGATTAGTAAACGTATTTCTATCCCAAATTTAGTTTCATACTAAAGATATTTCACATTGAATGTTGAATGTATTCCATTATCTCAAACTACTTTCAAGTTATAGCCTTTTGAAACCTCCAAGTTGAGGTTTCCATTTTCCATTATAGCCGCCACCTTGTGACGTCATCATATGCAAATTACATTAAACATTTTCATTCCCTTCACAAACTTTGAGTCATACTGAACAATTTTCTCATTGACAGTATACCTTTATCTCAAACCACTTTCAAGTTATAGCCTTTTGAAATCTTGATATCAAAATTTTATATTTTCTTGAAAAAACCCTGGTGCCTAAAGGGTTAACATTAAACCCCTCCCTATCCAATTCCCCACCTCCTTCCTCTCCCTCCCCTTCCACTCTCTCTCTTTTTCTCCCTCCCCTTTTCTCTCTGTCTCTCTCTCCCTCCCCCCACCCAGGCGGGTACATGCAGCCAGGCGCCAGGGAGAACATCGCCTACCTCACCCAGACGGAGAGGCGGAAGGACTTCCAGTACGAGGCCCTGCAGGAGCGTCGGGACGCCGAGAGCGTGGCCCAGAGAGGCATCGGAGCCAGCCTGCCCACCAACTTCAAAGACCTGATCCAGACCAAGGCCGAGGAGAACAACATCGTCTTCATGCCACTGGTGGCCAAGAGGCACGAGGGCAAGCAGCTGTACACGTTCGGCCGCATCATCATCTACATCGACCGCGGGGTGGTGTTCGTCCAGGGGGAGAAGACCTGGGTGCCCACGTCCCTCCAGAGTCTGATCGACATGGCCAAGTGAGGGGCGGAGAGACCCCAAGGAGGGTGGGGGGGTTTTGATGGAAATCCATGTGTATTTGTTGCTTTTCTTTGGAATAAATGTATGAAAGAAGTCTCTGGAACCATGAATAAAAAACCTTTTTTGGACTTTTGTACCTGAGCTGCCTCTGTTGGTAAATTCCTTGAGCTTGATGATGTAAAAACAAATTGGCTACCGTCTCATTATTTAGGTAATTTGAGGGGGGGGCAGGGGCGGATCTAGAAAATTTTACATGGGGGGGCAAAGGGGTGGCAAGAGGTCTTGGCAGGGGGTCATGGGACAACAGTACGTGGGCAGCTGGGGGGGCAAGGCTCTCAAGTGGGGGGGCGGCTGCCCCCCTGTAGATCCGCCCCTGGGGGGGGGGTCTAGCACGTTGCTATGCTCAGTGACCGATGCTCTTTTGTAAAGCTCTCTCTTGTAAGTCGCTTTGGATAAAAGCATCTGCTAAATGAATAATTGAATTGCATGGTGTAAAATGTAAATCAAAATTTGGGTAAAAAGAAGTTGAAAACCAATTTGAAGCACTTAATCCTAAATCCGCCAGAGGGCGCAACCCGCCTGAGAGCGAGCTAGAGTTACCACAGAGGAAGCCTCCCTCCAGTATCCCACCGTGCTTTGCGGAAACGAAGACCGACTGCTTACAACTCATTTTAAACGCTATTTTTTATTATTAATAAATATAAAACTATTTTGTATAATTACTCAGTTTTTACCTCCCTCGCAGGTGAGTGTACAATATTAAGCATATTAGCAGCTGCGTGCTGGAGTTAGTTATAGCGCATGAAAAGCAAACAAAACAACTTAAGCCGCTGTGCTAAGTTAGCACTTGGCTAAATAAATAGCTACGGCTGTGTTATTGAGCCTGAATGGGATTTCAGCGCTTACGTGTTTTTTTGTTACAATATCGGTTTATTTTATTTACGTTTCTACTTTTGGTTAAATCCCAAAAATGTTTGCGTTAGAAAGCGATGTCCTCCTCCGACGTGGTTGTGAAGAAACGCAAGGCGAAGGTGGTCCGCAGCGAGACGGGCACTCCGGAGGGGAAGAGAGGACGCGGAGATGCGGACCAGGTGAGGCGGCGTGTTAAATTACACTACATCTAACTCATCTAGCAGACGATCTTATCCAGAGCAACTTACAGCAAGTACAGGGACATTCCCCCCTGAGGCAAGTAGGGTGAAGTGCCTTGCCCAAGGACACAACGTCGGGAACAGCCGGGAATCGAACCGCTCAGCCACCCTGACTCCCTTTGTTAGAACAGTCAGTTGGGTTATAACCCCAGAAGCTACCCTGGTGTGAGTTTAGTCCAATGCTAAGCACTGAGAGACCCATAGACAGTCGTCAAGCTGTTGACCAAAAACTGCGTGTGTGTGGACAGGATGCGCGTGTGTACAGCGAGGAGGTGGAGTTAGATGGCCGGGATCCAGAGAAGGACTACCAGCAGTACAAGCAGACGTGTGACAGTCTGGCCAAACTCATGGAAGAAATTCAGGATCTGAAAGCCCAAGGAGCTAAGGATGGGGTGAGCCACACATACTCTCACACACACACTCCTGTCACCATTAACAAGCATACATCCCACATGCAACTACAGTACATTCCAGCCCAGGCGATGGAATCACCTGGGAGTATTCTGAATTCTGAATCTGATTCGATTCCTTCATTCAATTCGTCCATTAGGTTTCACTTTACATTTAGTTATTTGGAACAGTGCCTATGCATTGGCAGACCGGGGTGGTGGTTCCCCTATTTAAGAAGGGGGACCGGAGGATGTGTTCCAATTACAGAGGAATCACACTCCTCAGCCTCCCCGGTAAGGTCTATGCCAGGGTACTGGAGAGGAGAATCCGGCCGATAGTCGAACCTCGGATTCTGGAGGAGCAGTGTGGTTTTCGTCCTGGCCGCGGAACACTGGACCAGCTCTACACCCTCTACCGGGTGCTCGAGGGTTCATGGGAGTTTGCCCAACCAGTCTACATGTGTTTTGTGGATCTGGAGAAGGCATTCGACTGTGTCCCTCGTGGTGTCCTGTGGGGGGTACTTTGGGAGTACGGGGTCCGGGGCCCTTTGTTAGGGGCCGTCCATTCCCTGTACAACCAAAGTAGGAGCTGTGTTCGCATTGCCGGCAATAAGTCAGACCTGTTCCGGGTGCATGCTGGACTCCGCCAGGGTTGCCCTTTGTCACCGGTTCTGTTCATTGTTTATATGGACAGAATTTCTAGGCGCGCCCAGGGGGCGGAGGGTTTCCGGTTCGGGGAGCACAGGATCTCATCTCTGCTGTTTGCGGATGATGTTGTCCTGCTTGCTTCCTCGAGCCGGGGCCTCCAGCATGCTCTGGAGCGGTTTGATGCCGAGTGTGAAGCGGCTGGGATGAGGATCAGCACCTCCAAATCCGAGGCCATGGTACTTGACCGGAAAAAGGTGGCTTGCCCCCTCTGGGTGGGTGGGGAGCCTTTGCCTCAAGTGGAGGAGTTCAAGTATCTCGGGGTCTTGTTCACGAGTGACGGAAGGATGGAACGTGAGATTGACAGGTGGATCGGTGCAGCGTCTGCAGTGATGCAGTCTCTGTACCGGACTATCGTGGTGAAGAAGGAGCTGAGCTGCAAGGCAAAGCTCTCGATTTACCGATCAATCTACATTCCTACTCTCACCTTTGGTCATGAGCTTTGGATCATGACCGAAAGGACAAGATCGCGGATACAAGCGGTCGAAATGAGTTTCCTCCGCAGGGTGGCCGGGCGCTCCCTTAGGGATAGGGTGAGGAGCTCGGTCACACGGGAGGACCTCGGAGTAGAACCGCTACTCCTCCACGTCGAGAGGATCCAGTTGAGGTGGCTCTGGCATCTGTTTTGGATGCCTCCTGGACGCCTCCCTCGGGAGGTGTTCCAGGCATGTCCCACCGGGAGGCGGCCCCGGGGAAGACCTGGGACACGCTGGAGGGACTATGTCTCTCGGCTGGCCTGGGAACACCTCGGGATCCCCCCGGAGGACCTGAAGGAGGTGTGTGCGGTGAGGGAAGTCTGGGCTTCCCTGCTCAGACTGCTGCCTACTACTGCTAGACTACTGCTGCTTACTAGCCCGACTCCCAAACCCACTGCACCACACGACTCCCCTTCACTAGTCTCGGCAGCTGTTGTTCAGAGCGAGTCACGGAAGAATGTCATGGAGTGTCTCTGTGTGTCCCCACCAGAGTGCAGAGGTGGAGGAGAAGCGCATGCAGAGCTGCATCCACTTCATGAGTCTGAAGAAGCTCAACCGCCTGGCTCACATGAGGCTGAAGAGAGGCAGAGACCAGACTCACGAGGTACTGCGCACACACACACACACACGCACACCGATACCCGGGAGACGATGTGAACGTCCAAAGATTTTGTTGTCTCTTTCGTCATTCCCTTCTCGCCCTCTTTCCTCCCTCTTCTCCTCCCTCTCTCTCTCTCTCTCTCTCTCTCTCTCTCTCTCTCTCTCTCTCTCCCCCCCCCCCCCTCCAGGCGAAGCAGAGAGTGGACGGGCTGCACCTGCAGTTGCAGAATCTGCTGTACGAGGTCATGCACCTGCAGAAGGAAATCAGCAAGTGTCTGGAGTTCAAGTGAGTCCCTGCCACTCTGTATCTGAAACGCCATGGAACACCATAGAAATACCATTGGACACCATGGTTGACACTATGGTACACTAGGGATGCAATGGTACAGTGTGACCAGGTTCAGTTCATGGTTTATGGACTATGGTTTCGGTTTGTTTTTTTCGGTATGTCAACATTTTCTCTGCTCTAACATGCAGTAGTTGTTTTTCTATTTGAAAAACAAATGAAATCGTTTTCTTGTCCACTCGCCATGATTCTAAGTGCTACCAGAACACACACATTCCTTTTTTACTTCCCTGGCATTTGAGTGCTGATAGGCTCAAGGGAAAGAGAATACGCAGAATACATGAGCAATGTAATTCAAAATTAAAGTTTAATGTCGCGTTCACGTTCTGAATTACTGTGGTTCTCCTACGCGTAGCGAACCGTGCTGGGCGTACCGAACAGTACGAATACA